>NIPM01000396.1:19663-158763 GCA_002738285.1 Holacanthella duospinosa | reverse complement strand
CTTGTTCAAATTTTTGAAAATTTTGAAAATTTAAAAAAACATTGAAAAATTTCACAATCATGTTATGTGTCCCTCTTGAGCGATGAAATGACCTCTACAAATGTTGCTTAGAATAGTTCAGTGACCAACTTTTCCTAATAAAATTTTTCTCTGTGATCACTTGTTCTGGATTGCACCAAAGGGGACCCAATATTTTCCCACAAAATAATTTCACAATCATGTTATGTGTCCCTCTTGAGCGATGAAATGACCTCTACAAATGTTGTCTAGAATCATTCAGTGACCAACTTTTCCTAATAAAATTTTTCTCTGTGNATTATTGCTAATGACATTTTTCTCTGTGATGACATCCTGAGGTCAAGAATTGGATTTGACCTAAAGCCGTGCCAAGGCCGNTTGGGTGTCTTGCAAATATAACTCAACCTTTCTCGGGGTGTAAAATAAAATTTATAAACGATACAAAGGTACCTGAAACTACACAAACATCATTCATTGAAAACAGTCATGACTTCGAAAAATGGTATCACACGTTTGTCCATTTTGCAATTATTCCTTAGTGGACAACGGGAAGGTGCTGCGCTTCAACGGAGGTATATCTGATTGTGAGGGCCATTATGTACATCAGTCCTGCTGCGCCATGCCGGGACCAAATGACAGGCGTTTCGATGCGCTTTTTGCGACAAATGGGCATCGAAAGTTTTCGTGGCAAGTTATGTTTCTGCTCAACTGGCTGACGAAGTTACAGTGGAATAAGCACCACTGGCAACCGTATTTGCCCAAGACACAGACCCTACCTTGCAACCAGAAATGCCTCGTTCGGTACATCTTGCATCTTGGTGATACCATTTGTACACAACACAACATTTGTAGAGGTCATTTCATCGCTCAAGTCCCTGTGTATTGTACTAACACTTTAAAAAGATTCACCCTAAATATTGGGTCCCCTTTGGTGCAATCCAACCTGCGATTAGGTATGCTCATACAAAATATCATCGGAATCGGTCAATAAATGAAAAAGTTGAAGGTTTTTTAATCTTCAGAACCTAGCCCCCCTCCCCCCTGCTCCCCTTCATTCTGGAATTTTTTTAAATTATATTTTCTGACTCCACACATGCCTTTTAGGTAATGGGGGTTGTCAAAATTTGAAGTCCAGAAAATGTCGGCTCTAAAAATTTTTTCAGTCGAGAAAGAGATACACAGAGGTAACGTTTTATGTGTATGACTTTAGGGGGTCGGAGGCAATTGGGTAGGGGGTGGGGGTTGTCTGCCGGAAGGTTAATAGAATGAAGAGAGTAAATCAAAGATACTTAACCTCAAAAAAAAAANGGGTGGGGGTTGTCTGCCGGAAGGTTAATAGAATGAAGAGAGTAAATCAAAGATACTTAACCTCAAAAAAAAAACAGCACACACAACCGTCTGAATCGAACCCAGTACCGCCACTTGGAGAGCCTCGGTGCTAACCACATAACATATCTAACTGAGCACTGAGATAGACTTATTTTTAAGCATACATATTGTATAAAGAGAGCGGACAAACAAACACGCAGAGGTAAACTTTTATGTTTATGATNGAGGTAAACTTTTATCTTTATGATTATGAGTCTGTTGTTTTGGCTTATTCAAGACCAGAATCAAGATATCCGATCTCGAACACTAACAATAACCACGAAGAACCACGACCCGGGCAGCCCTCGGAATTAATTGGAAATCATTATTACTAAAGTCCTTCGTCTGCTACTTATTCGAAACGAAAAGACATATAACAACCTAAATCTAACAACCTAAACCTAATCTAACAACCTCAACCTAAGTTAACCTAAGCTAACAACCTAAGTATAACCTCTAATAACCTAAAGCTTACCNTAATCTAACAACCTCAACCTAAGTTAACCTAAGCTAACAACCTAAGTATAACCTCTAATAACCTAAAGCTTACCTAGTAATGGGCTGTTGTAATGGATTTTAGTTACTACAGTAAATTACTACAGCCTATTGTTAGGTTGGGTTTAGGTTGTTAGTGTTATTTTTAAGTTTTTAGTTAGATTTGTGTTGTTAGATTAGGTTTAGGTTATTAGTTTTAGGTTCAATCCAACGAATCCAACAATCACAATCAAAATCCAGAAATCATTAGGTTTAAGTTGTAGTGTTAGATTTAGGTTAGTTAGGTTTAGGTTGTCAGTGTTAGGTTTCGGTTGTTAGGGTTAGGTGTTTGCATCGGATTATTGGCGAGACCGGCACTTGTCAGAAACCTAAGAAGTCAATATAGCTGAATTTCGTTAGTGAAAAAATTAGTATAAGCGAACTGCACTGCTGTCTGGGCCTGGGCTGTGCNTCAATATAGCTGAATTTCGTTAGTGAAAAAATTAGTATAAGCGAACTGCACTGCTGTCTGGGCCTGGGCTGTGCCTTTTCGTTTTGAATGGGTAGTACACTAAAAACTACGTTTTAGTGTGATGTTATCCGAGTAATTCCGAGGTCAGGTCTGTGTCGTGGGTTTTCGTTGTCGATGCTGGGGTTTGAGATCGGGTGTCTTGACTCTGGTTTATTCAAGTCATAATCAAATATTAAACGGTAGACTTTTTATAAAATTTTCAAAATGAGTTTTCAATATGTTTGCTTAACTGTAGTATTGATGAGTATATCGGTTACGTTAGGTAATCGGGTTATTCGCCAAGCACCTTCTACAATTACGCCTGAAGCTACTGCGACTGATTCCGTGTTGTCTCCGAAGAAGGGATCTTTCAAAGAATTGGTAAACTTATGCAAACTCGGGGTCGAACTAAAGCACCTTACACTGACTGATTTTAATCAGCTCATTGGCACTAGCGTTATGATTTTTGGTTAGGTAGATTTGTTAGCAGGCATTGGGCTACAATCAGTGAACGTTGCTTTACTTTGACCTCCTAACACTACTAGTACAATACAATTGGCTGATACGGCTGACTTTTACTTATTCGGCAGATATTTAGTGGATCCAGGTGGATTTTGTTCCAAAATGCGATTGATAGATGTTTCACATGAATTTGTGGATCCACCTGTGAACCCACTTGGATCCACAGGTGGATTTTGTTCATTTATGCGATTAATAGATGTTTCACATGAATTTGTGAATACACGGGTGGATCCATGCGGAGCCACCCGGATCCACAGGTAGATTTTGTTCCAAACTGCGATTAATACCGGTTGGGGAAATATGACATGGTTCTTTTTGGAATTTACTTTTGAACTTCTCATTCTTATGCTTATGATGTAAGTGGGGGGTTGGTGAGAATGAGAGATTCAAAAGTAAGTTCCAAAAAGAACCATGTCGTATTTCCCCAACCGGTACCTGTTTCCCATGAAGTTGTGGATCCGGTTGAGTCTTGCGATACGGTGGCCACGAAAAATTTCTAAGTTTTTTAGCCTTGTATTCCCCATCTCGAAATTTTTCTCCATAAGATTATATACAAAAAAATTTAAGTACAGAAAATTTGTTCATGTACAATATATAAGATTATATGACCCATACAAAAGTTGTTAAACATGTTCAACTGTGAGTAACTTTTCCCTATGACTTTTCTGTGATGACCCCTTGATGTCAGAGTGCAAAGTCAAACCCCATGTCTCCCTCAAGGGAAAAAATTACCCTTACAAAAGTTGTTAAGCGTTTTCAGCTGAGTAACTTTACTCTGACATTTTTTCTGTGATGACTCCTTGAGGTCAGAGAGCAAGGTCAATCCCCAGTAAGTCTCCTGTAAGCAACAAAATGATCCATAAAAAACTTGCTCAGAATGTCAAACTAACTTGTACGTATGATTTTTTAATCTTACTTCACTCACACATTTAACTTATTAAAATTTAACTTATTAAAATTTAACTCATTTATGAACACAGGAAGTAAGNCCAGTAAGTCTCCTGTAAGCAACAAAATGATCCATAAAAAACTTGCTCAGAATGTCAAACTAACTTGTACGTATGGTTTTTTAATCTTACTTCACTCACACATTTAACTTATTAAAATTTAACTCATTTATGAACACAGGAAGTAAGAGTAGAAGCGCTTAAGATTTGGATCTTTTCCCCTAAGAAAGTCGACACAAGAAATTTTAAGTACATGACCCAAGACGTGACCACTTATGCTTTGATTACTTTTCGGCATTTGAGATTCCAATTCTAATAATTGGAATTGAGAATTGGAATTGGACGGTGTTACTATAGTTCAGAATTTGATACGGCGAATTCTGAAATGCCAAAGCCAAAGTTCTCGCCGATTTCGACATTTCCCTAATACTTTCGAATTGGAGGATCAGAATTCACTTCAAAGTAGAAAGTATCATTTTCCCAAGTGCACAAAATACTTCGGCGGGATCAGTCATGTGTTAATGGGTATGGTGTATATGGTGTCACCCCGGTTAAAATTTGGACCGATTTATGCCCGGTAAAATTCATGACCTACTGAGAAAATTATTTTATTCGTTCCCACTAAAAAAATTCATGAAAACTAAAGAATTTTGTGTACACTAAAAAAATTTCGTGAATTAAAAAATTTTTTTTTTTGTGAAAATGCAAAATATGTGTTAAAAGNATTCGTTCCCACTAAAAAAATTCATGAAAACTAAAGAATTTTGTGTACACTAAAAAAATTTCGTGAATTAAAAAATTTTTTTTTGTGAAAATGCAAAATATGTGTTAAAAGCAGTGTTGCTGTTTTTTTTTGTTTTTTATTTAAAAAACAAAAAACGTTTTTATTGTTTAAAACTGTTTTTTATGTTTTTTAACCGTTTTTTTTAAGTTTTGTTTTTAACCATGAAAATCCCAGTTCCGAATTAAATACAACACACACCACCTAGATTAACGTAAGAAAAAACTCAAATTGGTATTTAATTTTTAAGGAAGTGTTGTACATGTAAAAAAATTGAATTGTAACATCAGCTATAAAAGAGCATGCTAGACGGGTAGTCGTCAGGACATCGAAATGCGTAGTGCAATATTAATAAAAAAATACGAATAGGGATTTTATCGTCCATTTGTCGTGTGTGATGCATCTAAGGTTCAGTTTGTTTAAAACACTGATTTAAAAAAAAAAAAAAAAAAACAAGTTGTTTTAAACATGTTTTAAACACTGTTTTAAACAAATGTTTTTTTTCTTCGCCACACTGGTTAAAAGTAAAAAAAAAATTCCAAAATTGACCTTTTTCCTTGCTTTTTTCTAATGATATTTTATTAGGAGTAAAAAAACGAATGAGTAGAAGAGAAATGAGCAAATAAGAATTCATAAAGGAAAAGGATGAAGGAGAAAGGTACGTTGAGGTCCTTGGAGTCTTTCCCTTATCCATCCAGCAACAATGCGTCCTCTAGTTCCTTCTAATGCTGTGGATGAGGACAGATTACTTGTAATCTGTAAATTAAAAATGATTAAGTGAGATCCAGAAACAAACTTTGTTTAGGTAGAATCGCGCGAAAGTGTAATTCCTTTGGCACTGTTCTACAATATTTTGTTACTTACGTGGAGATGAGTCCAGATTGTCCATAACAGCAATTTGACACTTCACTAATAATTAGTGAGTGTCAATGGTTGAATTTAAATACTTTCGACAAAGGACCAACAAAAAAAAATCAAAACTTAATTTGAACAAATTTAAGTTTTGATTTGTTCAAATTTATTTACTGAAAAAATTCGCGGGTAATCTAACCTTTTGGTTTGATGGGGCAAGTTGATGCAGAATTCGGCATTGGAATTGGCTATTTTGAAGAAAGTCGAGAGATTCCAATTCCGAAGTCAAATTCTACAAATCCAATTCCAATTCTCAAGTATAATGCACAAAATCTCTTCCAATTCTATAAATTATTGTAATTGTAATCTCAAATGCTGAAGTCTAATCGTAGCATTAAGGTCACCGGAGACAAAAGTTGTGCTAAGAAATGTTCACTTGCTGGTGCCAAACAAAATTTGTATAGGTCATTTTACACGTTATCACAAATGACCTTACCTTTGACCTTGTTAGGGGGAATTGGGTATGGTTGGGATTGGGTAAGGGAAATGGTTCGGGGAATTATCAAAGGGGCAGGGTTAGGTCAGAGGTCAAATAATCACGGGACGTAAATTGGGAAAATGGGATTCTGAATTGACTGTCTTGGGAGAGATGTTAATGGGACAAGGTCTGGGGAGACAGTTTTTCAGAAGCTAGATTTTGTAAGGCATGGGAGTCAGACTTCAGACGCCTCAAGGGGGCGCCTGTCGTCTGGGCAGTGGAAATGAGGGACGCGAGGGAAAGTGGAGNCATTTTACACGTTATCACAAATGACCTTACCTTTGACCTTGTTAGGGGGAATTGGGTATGGTTGGGATTGGGTAAGGGAAATGGTTCGGGGAATTATCAAAGAGGCAGGGTTAGGTCAGAGGTCAAATAATCACGGGACGTAAATTGGGAAAATGGGATTCTGAATTGACTGTCTTGGGAGAAATGTTAATGGGACAAGGTCTGGGGAGACAGTTTTTCAGAAGCTAGATTTTGTAAGGCATGGGAATCAGACTTCTGACGCCTGTCGTTTGGGCAGTGGAAATGAGGGACGCGAGGGAAAGTGGAGAAAGGTCACTTTCCTTCCAACAACCTCATAAGGTCANCTGGGCAGTGGAAATGAGGGACGCGAGGGAAAGTGGAGAAAGGTCACTTTCCTTCCAACAACCTCATAAGGTCACCAGAGAAAAATTTCATTAGGAAAAGTTGTTCACTGAATCATTCTAAGCAACATTTGTAGAGGTCAATTGGTCGCTCAAGAGGCTGCATAGCACAGATATGGAACTTTTTTTTTCCTGTTGAGCCCCTTTGGTACAGTCCAACCATTTTGTCGCTTTCGGGAGACATGGAGTTTGACCTTGAACTCTGACCTCAAGGGGTCATCACAGAAAAAAACGTTACAAGGAAAAGTTACTCAGTTGAACTTCTTTACCAACTTTTGTATGGGTCATATTATCGGTCATATAGTACATGATAAAAATTTCTGTACTTCAATTTTTTTTTGTACATTACCTTATGAAGAAAAATTTCGAGATGGGGAATACAACCACAGTTGCAACTATTCGATCTTCNTTTTTTGTACATTACCTTATGAAGAAAAATTTCGAGATGGGGAATACAACCACAGTTGCAACTATTCGATCTTCCATCAGATCGAGATCGGGATCGACTTTCTTTGTTGAACAGAAGATCGAGATCGAGATCGGCATCTTTTTTATCGTTGGTAGGAAGATCGAGATCGAGATCGAAAGCTACCTTACCTTTGGTCGAAAGATCGGAATCGAGATCGACTTGCACCGATCTCTCGATCTAGAGATCGAGATCGAGGTCGATAGTCGATCAAGAGATTGAGATCGAGATCGATATTTTCACAGGGTGTTCGAGATCGAGATCGAGATCGATATTTTCACAGGGTGTTCGAGATCGAGATCGGCTAATCTGATTAACCAGTGAGTGAGAATTACTTAGAAACTATCAAGGGATACTCAATATTCTCTACCACAACCGCCTTTCACCCATTCGGTCACATATATTTTGCTCAACGAGCTTCATTACCATAATCAATAACCTTTCTATTTTTATATGGGTGTATGTTGATAGACAGAACAGCTGACCATAGTAGTTTTCCGTTTGTTACTTACTAGCGTGAGGCAACAAATGGGTGCTTCATATTTAGTGTTCATTTAACTTTTTTGTGCTTAAGAAAACTTAGAAATTTTTCGTGGCCACCGTATCGCAAGATTCAACCGGATCCACAACTTCATGGAAAACAGGTATTAATCGCAGTTTGGAACAAAATCCACCTGTGGATCCGAGTGGCTCCACATGAATCCACCCGTGTATTCACAAATTCATGTGAAACATCTATTAATCGCATTATGGAACAAAATACACCTGTGGATCCAAGTGGGTTCACAGGTGGATCCGGGTGGATCCACAAATCCATGTGAAACATCTATCAATCGCATTTTGGAACTAAATCCACCTGTGGATCCGGGAAGATCCACTCGTGAATTCACAAATTCATGTGAAACATCTAGCAATCGTATTTTGGAACAAAATCCACCTGTGAATCCACATGAATCCACAAATTCATGTGAAACATCTATCAATCGCATTTTGGAATAAAATCCACCTTTGGATCCAATTTGGTCCACAGGTGGATCCGGGTGGTGGATCCAAAAAATAAATCCACCTTGGATTCACCCAATATCTGCCGAATAAGTAAAAGTCAGCCGGCTGATACAACCAGCATAGGGTGCTTTACTCCTACCTATGAGCGCAATGTATCAGCCCATTGCACTTGTGTTAGGATTTTCTGTTATGTCCTTAGGTAGGTCAGGTTGTTTTGTTAGGATCCAATGGGCTGATACCATGGTTGCTTACAATCAGCGAACGATGCTTTAGTTCGACTTTGCTTGCGTTAGGGCTCTTTTGAAAATACTCCTCCAGGCTCTGCTCGTTCTCAGGCTCTTTTGAAAATATTTCCTTGGTGTCTGGTCAGGCTCAGCATTTTGAAAATGCTCATCTGGGCTCTATTCGGCCTTATTCCAAGATTTCTGTCCTGCTCTGCTCGTGCTTCTTTTCAAAAATCACCCTTTCTATTCAACTAATACTGCTTCCATGACCGCTTGCCCTCACATCTTTTTTCCTATTGTGATATCCACGAAATAGCCCGATCACAGAGCCGGGGGCCCAAACCGTCGAGCTTTGAATTTAAGACATCTTTTTATTTTACATCTTAAGTTTATTTTATTTTCAGCAAAAGCTGTTCAATTTGGCAGATCCTGTAAGTGAAGATTATCCTGTAATCTTTAATATTCTTGTCTTCATTGCTGTTTCGCTAATCCTCTCAGTTATTGCTATTTCCGGTGAGTCACCTCTGTTCTANAATGAAGATTATCCTGTAATCTTTAATATTCTTGTCTTCATTGCTGTTTCGCTAATCCTCTCAGTTATTGCTATCTCCGGTGAGTCACCTCTGTTCTACATTAACTATTAAATGGAATCTTTAGATAGTTTTATTTATCTTCGTTTAGTTGCAATTTCCACAATGGACCCTGGAAGGGATTCACTGATTTATCGAGTAACATCTGGCCAAAAGTCAAAGAAAGACAATTAGCTGTTGTTATGTGGCATTAGTTGATTACGCTGTTTATCTCTAGTCTTACGGTACAACTCAAATTTTGTTCAATGCATTCCAATAATTATTGCGATAATAGAATCTGCGTTTGATTCGATATCAACTTTACAGAAATTGTCATTCATACCGTGTGTTAGCAGTAAAGTGCAGTATGTATAGATCAATAAATTTCAGCGAAAGCTAAATCTGTCTAACATTATTTATTACAAGTTTGATTGGTGTTTACTATTTTTTCATATACAAAAATGAAGAACTTATAAATACTGATTGTCCCACCCAATTCTACAGTCAAAGGGCAAAGGGAANAAAATGAAGAACTTATAAATACTGATTGTCCCACCCAATTCTACAGTCAAAGGGCAAAGGGAAGAGAGATTTAATTCGTTTTTGCCAATTGGAAATTCATGTTGAAAGTATTTTTGTGTTTAGTGTGAATATGAGAATTGTGGTGTTTGGTAGTTAAAGCTGTAGGCGGCTGGGTGAGCAGCGGCATAAGTCGTTTTGACTACTGGAGTTGCAACATGCTTGACAGCTGGAACAGCGACTGGGACACGAGCAACGGCTGGGACGTGATGTTTGAATAGAGCGGGCTGCTGAACAAGTTTTCTGTGAATTTTGGTAGCCGGCTCTTGTACTTCGATTTCCTGAATCGTTTCAATTGGTCGAGTTACAACGATACGGCGTGTGGTGATTCGTTCTCCTCCTTGAAGTTGCGGGTCTCCAAGAGCATCAGTAACCTGATGGAATGCAATTTAAAAAAAAATAAATATTTAAATAAAATAGGGAAGAAATCTTGAATTTGAATTTGACACCTGTAAAACTGAAGCANTGGGATGGGTGGAGATGTTAATTTTCAAAGATGGGATGGGGATGGGATGGGGAAGACTCGTGCCCAACACTGCCCGTGTATTCACAAATTCATGTGAAACATCTATTAATCGCATTATGGAACAAAATCNGAATCCACCCGTGTATTCACAAATTCATGTGAAACATCTATTAATCGCATTATGGAACAAAATCCACCTGTGGATCCAAGTGGGTTCACAGGTGGATCCGGGTGGATCCACAAATCCATGTGAAACATCTATCAATCGCATTTTGGAACAAAATCCACCTGTGGATCCAAGTGGGTCCACAGGTGAATCCACATTGCATCCACAAATTCAGGTGTAACATATATCAATCGTATTTTGGAACAAAATCCATCTGTAGATCCAAGTGGGTCCACAGCTGGATCCACATGGATCCACCCGTGGATCTACAAATTCAAATGATACATCTATCAATCGCATTTTGGAACTAAATCCACCTGTGGATCCGGGAAGATCCACTCGTGAATTCACAAATTCATGTGAAACATCTAGCAATCGTATTTTGGAACAAAATCCACCTGTGAATCCACATGAATCCACAAATTCATGTGAAACATCTATCAATCGCATTTTGGAATAAAATCCACCTTTGGATCCAATTTGGTCCACAGGTGGATCCGGGTGGTGGATCCAAAAAATCCACCTTGGATTCACCCAATATTTGCCGAATAAGTAAAAGTCAGCCGGCTGATACAACCAGCATAGGGTGCTTTACTCCTACCTATGAGCGAAATGTATCAGCCCATTGCACTTGTGTTAGGATTTTCTGTTTTGTCCTTAGGTAGGTCAGGTTGTTTTGTTAGGATCCAATGGGCTGATACCATGGTTGCTTACAATCAGCGAACGATGCTTTAGTTCGACTTTGCTTGCGTTAGGGCTCTTTTGAAAATACTCCTCCAGGCTCTGCTCGTTCTCAGGCTCTTTTGAAAATATTTCCTTGGTGTCTGGTCAGGCTCAGGATTTTGAAAATGCTCATCTGGGCTCTATTCGGCCTTATTCCAAGATTTCTGTCCTGCTCTGCTCGTGCTTCTTTTCAAAAATCACCCTTTCTATTCAACTAATACTGCTTCCATGACCGCTTGCCCTCACATCTTTTTTCCTATTGTGATATCCACGAAATAGCCCGATCCCAGAGCCGGGGGCCCAAACCGTCGAGCTTTGAATTTAAGACATCTTTTTATTTTACATCTTAAGTTTATTTTATTTTCAGCAAAAGCTGTTCAATTTGGCAGATCCTGTAAGTGAAGATTATCCTGTAATCTTTAATATTCTTGTCTTCATTGCTGTTTCGCTAATCCTCTCAGTTATTGCTATTTCCGGTGAGTCACCTCTGTTCTACATTAACTATTAAATTATAGAAATAAGATGGAATCTTTAGATAGTTTTATTTATCTTCGTTTAGTTGCAATTTCCACAATGGACCCTGGAAGGGATTCACTGATTTATCGAGTAACATCTGGCCAAAAGTCAAAGAAAGACAATTAGCTGTTGTTATGTGGCATTAGTTGATTACGCTGTTTATCTCTAGTCTTACGGTACAACTCAAATTTTGTTCAATGCATTCCAATAATTATTGCGATAATAGAATCTGCGTTTGATTCGATATCAACTTTACAGAAATTGTCATTCATACCGTGTGTTAGCAGTAAAGTGCAGTATGTATAGATCAATAAATTTCAGCGAAAGCTAAGTCTGTCTAACATTATTTATTACAAGTTTGATTGGTGTTTACTATTTTTTCATATACAAAAATGAAGAACTTATAAATACTGATTGTCCCACCCAATTCTACAGTCAAAGGGCAAAGGGAAGAGAGATTTAATTCGTTTTTGCCAATTGGAAATTCATGTTGAAAGTATTTTTGTGTTTAGTGTGAATATGAGAATTGTGGTGTTTGGTAGTTAAAGCTGTAGGCGGCTGGGTGAGCAGCGGCATAAGTCGTTTTGACTACTGGAGTTGCAACATGCTTGACAGCTGGAACAGCGACTGGGACACGAGCAACGGCTGGGACGTGATGTTTGAATAGAGCGGGCTGCTGAACAAGTTTTCTGTGAATTTTGGTAGCCGGCTCTTGTACTTCGATTTCCTGAATCGTTTCAATTGGTCGAGTTACAACGATACGGCGTGTGGTGATTCGTTCTCCTCCTTGAAGTTGCGGGTCTCCAAGAGCATCAGTAACCTGATGGAATGCAATTTAAAAAAAATAAATATTTAAATAAAATAGGGAAGAAATCTTGAATTTGAATTTGACACCTGTAAAACTGAAGCAGAGTCTGCAGGTGTTCCGTCCTTGTTGAGGATTTCCGTGACAGTGCCACCCTTAGCAGTCAATAGTTCTAAGAGACGGTTCTGCAGGGCCAATGGCATGTCTGGGGTTATTGTGAGTCCACGTCCGTTGTCTTGCGCATGTGCTGCAGATGGTTGTTGAGGTGCTTCCGGGAGAGGTTGAGGTTGTTCGTTTTGTCCTGTTTGTTGCTGTTGTGGTTCAGTCGGGATGTCCTCACGTCCTTGCTCTGCTTCCACTACTTCTGTATCTGCGTCAACTGCTTGACGGAGTTGCTGACGTTCTGGTTGCCGNAAATCTTGAATTTGAATTTGACACCTGTAAAACTGAAGCAGAGTCTGCAGGTGTTCCGTCCTTGTTGAGGATTTCCGTGACAGTGCCACCCTTAGCAGTCAATAGTTCTAAGAGACGGTTCTGCAGGGCCAATGGCATGTCTGGGGTTATTGTGAGTCCACGTCCGTTGTCTTGCGCATGTGCTGCAGATGGTTGTTGAGGTGCTTCCGGGAGAGGTTGAGGTTGTTCGTTTTGTCCTGTTTGTTGCTGTTGTGGTTCATTCGGGATGTCCTCACGTCCTTGCTCTGCTTCCACTACTTCTGTATCTGCGTCAACTGCTTGACGGAGTTGCTGACGTTCTGGTTGCCGAAGTGGTGGTGGTGGATTGGTTCTTGAAGTAGCTTCTTGTGCTTGTGGTTGAGCGTTTCGAGGAATTGGTGATTCAGGTTGTGCAGGTGTTGGACCTTGTGATTGTTTTACAGGTTCGCTCCGCTCCTGTGCAAACGCACCGGATTGTCCCGACCCATCAATAATTCTTCGACTAGCACCGTATCGGACGACTGGGGCAATATGAGCGTAATTGGTTGCTGTTAATACTGCTGGTCCCTGTGAATTAGGAACTAAAATTAGGCAACCATTATATTGGAGATTGGTTTTCTGCATACGACCCTTGAATTATCCAACTTGAGTTTTAAATCAATCCTTTTGTTGCAAAACCCTGAGGTAAAATTAAATGAATTGAAAGTGAAAGGATTGTTGTTATTGATTGAGCGCATACTAATAAGATGTTATAGATAAAAATGATTAATCTGGTCCTTAACAAGTTAATTGAAATTGAGGTGAAGTACTGGGTGGGTTGAAATGGCAATGAGAATGAGATCGACGGCCAAGAGACCCTGTTGAAAGTTGTCAATCATCTACTTGATCTTTAGTTACAAATGTACCAAATTCTCTCAACATGAGTCAAATTACGCAAAATATCATGATAATTTATCCCAAATGGAGTGCTTTCCTTGAGAAAACCTAGGACTTGTTGTTAAACTTCTCATTTAACTAATTATCTCCTTCATTGAAATGACAATTGGCTTTCATGTTGGTTGGTTGGTAACTTACCTGCTGTTCTTTTGAAATTGGTTGACTCAATTCTAAAGTAGCAGAACCTGCAGGACGTACAATCACACGATGTTCAATGTCGTAGAATTCCTTTCGGAGAGCGGGACGACGAACTTTGACCTTTCGGGTGGAGACTGCAGGTTGGGCGACATCCACCTCTTGTTGTGTGAAACCTTGTGAATATGCCAATTTTGTCACTGGCACATCAGCAACCCCTTGAACTTTGGTTAAAACTGGGGTAGAAGCATAACCAATCTAAAAATAAAAATCTTGATTCTACACAAAGTACATAGAGTTATTTAGGAAATGGAAATGGAAATCCTCATAAAGACTGACATAGACGCTGATTTAGTTTACCCTGCTCAGCATTACCAAACTTACTATTAGCCTCACTCTCTTTATGAGGATCTGGTTTACCATCTCCAAAATAACTCTCATCACTATGTTATCGAAGGACTATTTTTTTATCCTTGCGCGAACCCAAACCATAATTATTCTGATTTCATTACCTGCTGGTTATAATATGCTGCAACTGGAGCAGCATAGTACTTGATAAAAAACGAAAAATTCATAAATTTTCAATTAAACTGATGTTTAATTAAATAATCCCAACTTAATTAGCTAGTCCAGGNGATAAAAAACGAAAAATTCATAAATTTTCAATTAAACTGATGTTTAATTAAATAATCCCAACTTAATTAGCTAGTTCAATTAAGTAGTTAGTGATAATAAGAATGAAATAGATCAAAAAATATTTACCTTTTGATGAAGAGCGACGGCTGGTTGAGGAGCAAAGGGAAGCTGAAATTATAATTTGGACATGTTTGAAATAAATATTCTCAAGTTATTGGTGAGTGGTGAGAGAGATTGGTTTGACCTTTTGGTGGAGAAGTGGTGCAGGAGGAGGAGCGTACTGGATAGCTCTATGGTATTGTAGAGGTAAGCCATGAGCAGCATAATTGTTGAACTGTTGAACTTGCGCAGGCCCAGGAGCTCCAGCATATTCCTGCGCAATTTCTTGTTGTGGTTGAGCAGAAAGTAATTGCGGCTGTTCTTGAGGGACAGGTTCGACTTCTGCTACACGAGGTTGTGCTTCCTCTATTTCCTGCGGTTGTTCTGCTGATTGGACCTGGACTTGAGGCTGAAACTTATATTAAAACCTCACATTCTTATATCGTTTGACTTTTAAAAAGTTTACAAGTCTCGTCATTTCTAATCAAAATTATTCTCATTCAGTTTTGAAATCTTTAGGTAATTCTGGTTGGCTAGTTTTGTCAGACCATCTCTCAACTTTTCATCAATACTTTTAGGATTTGTTGGTAAAACTTCCAAAGAGATCCTCTTCTTAAAAGAGTAGAATAAATCGTGATACTTGTGTCTCTTTTTGATTTTGAACAGAATGAAATATTATTTTAAGTTTATATTTAGCAGTAGACAATTGTGTACTTACTGCAAAGTTGTTTCCAAACCCAGGACCTGTGAAGGTGACTCCCGCAGGGTTGCCAAATGGTAGTCTCACCTCTACTTGCGCTCCACCTAGCGCCAATAAGCACATCAACACCACAACTCCCTTCATTTTGAATTTACTACAATTACTTAGTAATTTGAATCAATTAAGTTCTCCTCTACCACAGAGAACTATGGAGACCAATTGAACAATTTGGCATTTTGGAAAGGTACTTTTATACGATGTACTCAACAACTAAGACATTCCATACATTAGCAGAAAGGGACTGATTGTAAGAAATTCTGACTCCACTCAATCCACAATACCCCCTAACAATGGTACAAATGATGCAGTTATGTCAGATTCAACAACCCAACCCAACAATAGAAAATGGACACCTAATGTCATTGACTAGTATGCTGCTTTGACGAGGAAGGTGAATTTTTTAATCTAACAGTTGTGTATAGTTTGATTTATTTTTAAATCCATTGTTACATATTCCTAATTCGAATTAAATGTAACGAAAACCTAACTCTAATCTCCTCTTACCATCGACACCCTAAAAAAAATATTACCTTGGATTTCGGTCGAGGCCTAACCTGACACGATCAGGATCACATATCTTAACCAAATGTCTAAATACATTCTAATTCTAATTACACAAAGTTATGACTCTTATTTCCGTTCTCATACTTATCATTCCTAAACTTTTTCAAGTTTTTAAATTTTTTTACTAAAACAATAATAATAGTTTGAGAAAGTGAGCTTAATTTGTTTGTTAATTTTTTCTGTCATTCGATAGGAAATCTAAACGATTGTATTCATCATTTTAATTTAACCTTTGTAACTTGCTAACTGATGGCACTATACCCTTGTCCCCACACATACCACTGTCTGATGTCTGAGTTTACCAAAGGTAGCTTATTTTTTCATAATTACTCCTTAGTTGAATTCGAACATTTTGATTATGACATTTGGCATTGACTTTTATCAACTAATTAGGAAATCCGTAATTTCACCTTCGCTTCAGGATTCAGGATTGTTACAAGGAATTCCGGATTCTTTGACGCCGTTTATTTGTCTTATTACAAGTTTCTGAGGTGGGTTATTATGGCAAGCATTTAACATAACAAGTATTATGCGAAAATACCTGAAGAATTGGTCCCGTTAGTGTAATTTACAAAGTCCAACGCCCATCCCATGACCTTCCTCCATTTATGATTGCAGTTGCAATTTTATGATTACCACGCCAACAACTATTCAAATCAGATCAGATTTCTTATGTACACAAAAGAAGTTGAGATAGACTTTCAATAAATTATTTCCACTGACAACTAATGTTCAACAAGGCTTCTTCCTACACAAATTGTTGAGAGATAATTAGTACTGAATAATAACATAAGTACTTAATCCGACAAACTATATCGTGACACACCCTCGGTTTGGGTTTTGTGTTTTCCGTGTTAATCTAAAGTCCCGTCTGTCTCTATAACATTATTTGCCAGAACGTGGTGAATAATAATAAAATGGATGAGGTGGTCTGTGGTTGGAATAATGATTGATTATGATTAGATTAATCAACCACTCTGTTATGACTTGTCAGTCTCTAGATTCAGTTAACCTTACTTCATAACTTTCGCCAACTTGTTCCACATAAATTACTTATGCTCTGATTCTGGGTCAAAAGTCAGTAATTATATAATTTATGACATCCAAGCTCTGTTGAGGGTTAAAATATTACAATCCAGTTGACCATTTTAGTCATCCTACCATAAGAGTAGTTAATTGAAAAGTATATTACGTAAATTATTATTGTTCAATCTATACAAACTAAACTTTTACTTTTACTTAAACTTTTCAAGAGTATCTCCAAAGCATATTCGCCGTAAGTCTCATAAATCATCCTGCTGAAAATATCTGTTGAATTGTAGGAAATGATGAAAGTTCGAATTAATTTATATTTGGTTCTTGAGAATTAATTGCATTCTGTTTTCTTTAATCCCTCCAAATGCTAAAATTATGCAAGAGGAGATCCCTAATTCTATTTACTGTGATTGTACAATCCGGCTTAAATAAGTACACCTCATCAATCATGTCCTTTTATGTTAGATTCATCACAATATTGGAATATTTCCTTAATTCAATCATTTTCACTACTCTACCTACTACATACGGAAAAATTAGAATTGCTTCTGACTATTTCGAAAAAAAAATAATTTTTTTTCAAAGCTACGTGCGCAATCGGCCCTTTGTATGCGCAGTAAGCAATTTACATGCGAAGTTGGAATTTTTCTTACCTAGTAAATATATTACATGCGCCTTAGATATTTTATATGCGCAGTAGATATTTTACATACGCAGTAAGCATTTTACATGCGCAGTTGGTATATAGCGCATGCGAAATGCTAACCAACTAACTAGTTGTTTTTTAGAACATTTTGGATGTAAACGAACACATACTCGAAATTGAATTAGATGAAGAAATTTGATAGCGAAGTATCTCAGACGTTTTGTAGTATCCGGTATATATCCATGTATCCACATCTGCTGCTATACAATTGAAAAAATTTAGCAAACTGTTAATTAACAACCATACTAATTTCGTTATTATTAAAATTTAGTGAGCGAGAATAATAGTCCTACAAAGAAAATATTCCGACAGTTGGAGAATTTAAAATAACTATTTGTCAAATTTCGATGGCAACTGAAGCTAAATTAATTTTGTCCGAAATAGTTTTTTCTCCGTCGGAGCGGTTCAATTATTGATACAAAAGTATAAAAAATGAAATAACTTTTGAAGGATTCCGAACCTTATTCAACCTTCCTAATGTCCAGAGGGCGGATACTTAACTTATAATATCTACTTCTTTTTTCAACAACGCGAATGTAGATACTTTGAAGCACAGAAAGGCTAAGTTTAAATTTGAGGAAGAATGGAATGCCTTAATCAAGTATTTTAAGTATTTTTGGTTTTTAGTCATCACGAATTACTTTCGAAAGTATTTTAAGGTACTTAAGTAAGTATTTTGGTTCATTAATACATGTCCCGCCAAATTTGGACTGCGTTCGCTTTAAATTTNAAAGGTACTTAAGTAAGTATTTTGGTTCATTAATACATGTCCCGCCAAATTTGGACTGCGTTCGCTTTAAATTTGCTGGGTTTTAAAAATTATCATTTAGTGTTTAAAATTTTATATTAGATAAAAATAAACATTTTTGAAACCCAATTATATTTAGCAATTCTTTAATAAANAGTGTTTAAAATTTTATATTAGATAAAAATAAACATTTTTGAAACCCAATTATATTTAGCAATTCTTTAATAAAGTTGTGCATGAAATACAAATGTTTAAGTTCTAAGCATTGAAACTTACTTGTTAACCAAAAGAGAATATAACAGAAATGATAAACATATGTGTTGCATAATTTTAATAAATATCAACTACTAACTTTCATGCTACTGTCATAAATTTAATATAATGTAATTTAATATCAATTTCTAACTAAACAATTATTAACAAAGGTACTTATTATCAAGTTAAATTGATTTGAATAAAAATATAAAAAGAATATTTCTTCCAGCTGTTTTCCTTTAGGGAGTGTGTCTAGTTCCCTCTCTGAATGGCCAGACTAATTCGTTGGATTAGATAAGAGTTTGATGTTGGTTCTCCGGAAGCGATTTTTAAATAATTATCAATTTTCTTGATTAGGATTAATCCTTTTGGTCCCCAAACTCCGCTAGACTTGACGGCTACTGGAACGAAAAATAATTTGTTGTTAGGGATAAAACTGTATTTTTTAATCTTCTTTGTTTCTGCTGTTGGGTGCAGGTCCTGGATCATGCTTGGTAGAGGAAATGTAAAATTTGGCAAAAGTGTCTACGGAGGTGAAGTCCCAGACCAAAGATTTGCCTCTTGACCATGGAACAAGTGTCATGCCATCTGGGTGTTTGCCATCTTGTCTTGATAGTCCAGGGGGCTCTTTGATACCAGGAAATCAAGCTGATCGTAGGGACCCAAGTAGGATATCCTTTATTCCGTCGTGTCTTGAGAATTTTCCGAGCGTTTTTTTACAGAAGAGACCATGACGTCCAGTTCATCAACCTCTAGACCACAAAAACAAAAGTGAGGGGAGCAAATTAAGCTACCGAGGCGTAACGCGCAAAAGACTCTAAAGACTTCATCTGAAAGGAGAGTTCCAAGTTGTGGGAAAGGAATGGCTCCTAGCCATGCTCATGCCTCTTGGCTGGTTGAAGAAAGAATTCTGGCAAGATGTTCGTCGGAGGAGCAATTCGCTAAGATATATTGGAAATTTCTGTTTATTTAAGGGTCTTCCTTTTCTGAAGATTTTCTGAAATTTTTGTAAAGGGGATTCGGAAAGGTTCTCGTTGTTTCTAAGAATCCAGATATTCGTTGCTTTTTCCACTGAAGGATCGATTTCAAAATTAATGGGTAACAAGGCGGAAACTAACGGTTCAACGCTGTTAAATGACGCGAGGAAACACGGTATTTCAGCAGCATGCTTAATCCCTAGTAATCCTATTCTCGTGGGGAGTGAAGATTGAGTCCAGGCTTGATCAGATAAGTTAGAGTTAATTATGTTTNCCAGATTTTCAGAAATTTTTGTAAAGGGGATTCGGAAAGGTTCTCGTTGTTTCTAAGAATCCAGATATTCGTTGCTTTTTCCACTGAAGGATCGATTTAAAAATTNCTTTTCTGAAGATTTTCTGAAATTTTTGTAAAGGGGATTCGGAAAGGTTCTCGTTGTTTCTAAGAATCCAGATATTCGTTGCTTTTTCCACTGAAGGATCGATTTCAAAATTAATGGGTAACAAGGCGGAAACTAAGGGTTCAACGCTGTTAAATGACGCGAGGAAACACGGTATTTCAGCAGCATGCTTAATCTCTAGTAATCCTATTCTCGTGGGGAGTGAAGATTGAGTCCAGGCTTGATCAGATAAGTTAGAGTTAATTATGTTTTCTAGAATTGATTTCAGCGTAAAATCGTAAGAATTCAAACTCTCGACTTCTTTCCATGTTGGAGAACTTCGAAGCAAAAAAGAGTCTAGGAATGGCGAAGGACTTTTGGAGGAGGAAGAATGCGGAGTGTCTTGAGATGTTCATTAGACGTTCTCCGAATATTTTTAGGGTGTTAGTTTTTTGTTGAAGGCATTCAAAAATCGCTTCGTTTGAGATTGGAGTTTCGAGTAGGGTAGCATTAGATTCGTTGATGGATTGAATACTGGGGACAATGATGTCGAGGTTTGTCAAAGTGTTTTTAAGCTCGGAAGCATCGCGGGTTTCTAAAATGGCTACTTCGCATTTTGAGTAATTTGGGGAAAGTCCTATTTTGTTTGCTAATTTAAAAATTTCTTTCAAATCTTTGAGTACTATTGAGGGAGAGTCAGCGATAGTGCAGTCGTCCAAATACCAAACGTTCAATTTGGAAGAAATTTGATTAACGATTGGTTGCACCATGAGGCAAAAAAGTTCGGGGCCGAGACGGTCTCCTTGCTGAACTCCTCGATCGGAGAATAAGGAAGTTTTGCTGTAGAAAATCTTGCTAGGAAGTCGATAAAATTGGTATACGAAGTTATAAATATCAGGTATGCTGGACTTCACTCTCTAGGAGGACATCTCTTCTGATTTTATTGAAAGCGTTTTTGAAGTCTATTGAAGGTTTTTACAGAGATATGGTCGTTGGTGAAATAAGTTCTTGCGGCGTGGGCTCCTGCTTCTGCTCCTCCTCGGATGCCAACACCAAGCTTATTGAAAAAAAGTCGTTTGATAAGGGTTCGAAGATATGTTTGGTGATAATTTTTGCCGTCAGTCTCCGCCATGTATTATCAATGACGATGGGTGGAATGCCTTCACATTTCTTCGAAAGGGCAGCAAGGGAGCCTCCATAAAGAATTGGGCAAATGTTTTCGGGGACTTTTTCGTAGATCATAAGGCTTGTATGGTTTTTGATTGCATCAAGAAAATCTTTTGAGTCTGGCGTTGATAGAGAAATGAGGTCCTTTAAAATCTGTAAGCGTAAGCCGTCTAGAGCAGCGGTTGACCCTGGTTTGAAGGAAGATATGGCTTTCATGATTTATGTGTCTTCGATGTTCCAGTTGAAATTTAGACGTTCGGGATTATCAGGGGAGTTAGAAAGGGTAGGATGGGGTGGATGTTTGCTAAGGAGGGTTGTTGGTGTATTTTGGTTGCCTGGAGCAGTAGTGTCATCTGAGGTGATGAGGCGAATGACTTCCGAAATGTCGTCATCGCCAAGTTTTGCCTCGACTTTTTTCCAAATTTTAGAAGGTGCGAATTCGTTCTCCATCATTTTTTGAGGTAAAGCTTCGGTCTTGTTAAGGTTCCATTTTTCAATGTTCGATTTGATCCATGTGGTTAGGTAAGTCGTTTTAGTGTCAATGTTTGGGACTTGTAGGATTACAAAATGGAAAAGAAGTAGCTCTGTCCAGGATTCCTAGGGGTTGAGAGTATTTACATTGTTAATGCAGTTAGAGCAGATTTTAGAGGGTCCGAGATTTGAGTTAAATTCTGTTTCTGCGTCTTTCCATTTAATTCCGTTGAGAAGGGGACCTTTTGCTCCGCTCGCGCCTCGTTTCGAATGTACTTGCGGGAAACAAATCTTGATCCAGTTTGTGAGTGTGACAAGAGTAATAGCTTTGAGATTCAGAGAAATTCTGCGTCGAATCGTTCCAATAGGGTCTCTTGGAAATTGAGTTTTCTAGGTCGGTTTCGAGAGAAATTAATTAATTTCTCGTAGCAAAATTTGTAGAAATTGAGTAATTTCATAAATACACTTTACTTGCTGACAATTGATAAGGAGCACAAAAGAGAGGTTATAATTCCCCGTGTAAAAAAATTAACATGCTAATCTTGGATTAAGTCACCTTTCATAAAAATGCACCAAAAAAATCATTTTCAGCGATTCCACGGTTATGAAAAAAATACTTCAAAAGTATAGATATAAAGTTTGTATATTTTAAATTCTATTATTTAATTCTATAACCAATTTTTCAATTTTTAGCTCCAAATTTTCATACAATTGGCGTTTGTTTTAAGTTATTTAGTTAAAAATTTCAAGATATTTACTTAGCAAAAATAATAAAGAATTGGTAATTTTTTAATACTTATTTACAGCATCAATATTTCATCAACTTTTGACAAGTTTTTAAGTAAGTAAAACACTGTTTTGTAGAAAGTATATATCCACCCTCTGTTAATGTGCTATCGAGATTTAATTGTTTATGAAAATGGTTGGTTAGAAAAACTAAACAACGATAAGTTTGAAGTAAATTTAAATGATTACTACTAGAAGGCTTATCCATTTTTAATTCTTAGCTGTAACATTATGCACATTATGGACTCAAGTTTAGCATTGCGGTGCGCAATTGAAAGATATTAACTTGATTGGCTTTTTCTAATTCCCAGGGGCGTGTTGCATCAAAAAACTTTCAAAATAAAACTTTTCAACTTTTCACTTTTCATTTTTGGTAAAGTGAAAGGTAATTCTGTTGCATCAAAATATTTTAGGAACCTTTCCATAACCTAATTTTTTTAGAAAAGTGAAAAGTAAATCGTGAAAAGTTTGTTTCGTTGATATAGTAACAGACACTATTTATATTNTGAAAAGTGTAAAGTAAATCGTGAAAAGTTTGTTTCGTTGATATAGTAACAGACACTATTTATATTTACTTTAACCAAGAATTATCTTATTCTTTATTTATTTTTATTAATTTAGATTACAAACATTATTTGAAATTTAGAATAAATTTAGGGTTGAAAAAATTTGTGTTTTGACTCCATTTATAAATTATTAATTTGATCCTTAAAAAGCCAATAATTGGAATAATCGCAATTCTTTCCGTTATACTCAACTCGTTCGAAGGAATACAGTTAGAGTTGGNAATTTAGACGTTCGGGATTATCAGGGGAGTTAGAAAGGGTAGGATGGGGTGGATGTTTGCTAAGGAGGGTTGTTAGTGTATTTTGGTTGCCTGGAGCAATAGTGTCATCTGAGGTGATGAGGCGAATGACTTCCGAAATGTCGTCATCGCCAAGTTTTGCCTCGACTTTTTTCCAAATTTTAGAAGGTGGGAATTCATTCTCCATCATTTTTTGAGGTAAAGCTTCGGTCTTGTTAAGGTTCCATTTTTCAATGTTCGATTTGATCCATGTCGTTAGGTAAGTCGTTTTAGTGTCAATGTTTGGGACTTGTAGGATTACAAAATGGAAAAGAAGTAGCTCTGTCCAGGATTCCTAGGGGTTGAGAGTATTCACATTGTTAATGCAGTTAGAGCAGATTTTAGAGGGTCCGATATTTGAGTTAAATTCTGTTTCTGCGTCTTTCCATTTAATTCCGTTGAGAAGGGGACCTTTTGCTCCGCTCGCGCCTCGTTTCGAATGTACTTGCGGGAAACAAATCTTGATCCAGTTTGTGAGTGTGACAAGAGTAATAGCTTTGAGATTCAGAGAAATTCTGCGTCGAATCGTTCCAATAGGGTCTCTTGGAAATTGAGTTTTCTAGGTCGGTTTCGAGAGAAATTAATTAATTTCTCGTAGCAAAATTTGTAGAAATTGAGTAATTTCATAAATAGCACTTTACTTGCTGACAATTGATAAGGAGCAAAAAAGAGAGGTTATAATTCCCCGTGTAAAAAAATTAACATGCTAATCTTGGATTAAGTCACCTTTCATAAAAANAAAAAGAGAGGTTATAATTCCCCGTGTAAAAAAATTAACATGCTAATCTTGGATTAAGTCACCTTTCATAAAAATGCACCAAAAAAATCATTTTCAGCGATTCCACGGTTATGAAAAAAATACTTCAAAAGTATAGATATAAAGTTTGTATATTTTAAATTCTATTATTTAATTCTATAACCAATTTTTCAATTTTTAGCTCCAAATTTTCATACAATTGGCGTTTGTTTTAAGTTATTTAGTTAAAAATTTCAAGATATTTACTTAGCAAAAATAATAAAGAATTGGTAATTTTTTAATACTTATTTACAGCATCAATATTTCATCAACTTTTGACAAGTTTTTAAGTAAGTAAAACACTGTTTTGTAGAAAGTATATATCCACCCTCTGTTAATGTGCTATCGAGATTTAATTGTTTATGAAAATGGTTGGTTAGAAAAACTAAANGTATATATCCACCCTCTGTTAATGTGCTATCGAGATTTAATTGTTTATGAAAATGGTTGGTTAGAAAAACTAAAGAACGATAAGTTTGAAGTAAATTTAAATGATAACTATTAGAAGGCTTATCCATTTTTAATTCTTAGCTATAACATTATGCACATTATGGACTCAAGTTTAGCATTGCGGTGCGCAATTGAAAGATATTAACTTGATTGGCTTTTTCTAATTCCCAGTGGCGTGTTGCATCAAAGAACTTTCAAAATAAAACTTTTCAACTTTTCACTTTTCATTTTTGGTAAAGTGAAAGGTAATTCTGTTGCATCAAAATATTTTAGGAACCTTTCCATAACCTAATTTTTTTAGAAAAGTGAAAAGTAAATCGTGAAAAGTTTGTTTCGTTGATATAGTAACAGACACTATTTATATTTACTTTAACCAACAATTATCTTATTCTTTATTTATTTTTATTAATTTAGATTACAAACATTATTTGAAATTTAGAATAAATTTAGGGTTGAAAAAATTTCTGTGTTTTGACTCCATTTATAAATTATTAATTTGATCCTTAAAAACCCAATAATTGGAATAATCGCAATTCTTTCCGTTATACTCAACTCGTTCGAAGGAATACAGTTAGAGTTGGCTTTATCTTTCGCCTTCAATTCATACCAAAGATTTGTATGCTTTTGTTTTGTAATAATTTATTGTAGAGATATTATCAATAAAATAATTGTAAAATATAATAAAAAATTGTAAGATATCAGATAAAAGGAATCAATGATGGGGCAGAAGAGATTATTTCATCTGAAAGTAAATGCTCTGGAATTTATTTTAGGATTTGCTATACAAAATACAGAATTCTTATCATAATTCAAGCTTTTGAATTATAGGTCTAAAAGTTAAAATTTCATGTGAAAATCCAATTTAATAAAAAATTACTTAATGCAACAACTTTCAAGTCTAGGCAGACTCAATTCTTGGCATCTGCTTTCGAGGAAACAACAACGGCGTTTGGATCTGACACAAGTTTCTGTGCTACATGTTTCACTGTCCCTGTAATGGCGGCAGAAATCAACTCCGATGTACTGTTCCCTTCCACTACTGGCTCTGAGGATCGTTTGTCTCAAAATAAGATAAAATATTTTCTCAACAACTAAGTCACCATTTTTTATTAAAAATGAAATTTTACTTACAGCTCCGTTTCGCAAAAGATTCAGATTTACCACCAGCGGTTGCAGAACCATGTGATCCTGCGGTTGCACCGGAATGTTGGTTCGAAGAAGCAATGCCACCACCTATTCGAAAATTACAAAACTAATTTTTAATTTCCTAATATTATATATTTTAAATAGTCATGCTTTACAGATAGATATATTATAAGCATATAATACCTTGGCTGTTAGCTGTGGAAGTTCCAAATGCAGCAGAATTTCCAAAATTTCCTGTTTGTGCCTCTGAATCCTGATTGGATAAAGCTAGTCCATCTCTGCTATGAGGGAACAACCTCCGACTCTCTAATCAATGAATTCAGTGGTAAATAATAAGGAAAGAGGTTCATGAAATAAACCTTGTTTACCCCGACTCATAGCTCCATCCCTCTCACGACTAGCTGCAACGAATAGAAAAAATAATAGAGTCTACATAGTTTGGACCGTCTGTGCGTTAGGCGCTTTTATTCCCATTTTAATCTAAAGCTACACAATTCCTTCCACTACATGGAAGAACAGTGAACAAAAAATGACTGCTACAGACATTTATTTGAATACTTCTGACAAGCTAATATTTCTTAATTTTACGGACTGGATGCATGTGATTCTCCGTCAGCGACGAGTGAACTGCCAAATCCTCCAGTGGCAGTTGACGCTTGGTTACTGATGGCTCCACCGCGCCCTTCCAATAATGAAGAAAATGTATTATAAAACAATAGCCTAAAGTTTTTATAGTTCTTCGGTGTACTTACCACCTTGAGAAGTAGAGATCCCGTGAGCAACCCCAGTTGTTTGGGATCCACCGTGAACCACTGATTGTTGGTTACTGATTGTTGGTCCACCTCCGAAGGGCAGGTATTTCGCAACTGAAAAAATAATTTAAATTTTTTCAATCTTTCTCTAATTACTTGTTTGAATTTGTTAAATGATTTTAGAGACTCCTTACCTCTGACACCTCCTTGATCGGCATAGAGTGTCTTATTCTTGCTCTCCGTCCCCTTACTATCTACGTCTCGTTTTCCTAAATGAAATGATAAAACTTCTTTCTTCACAATTTATTATTCACTTTTTTTTAATTTTAATTTTATTTTATTTAACTTTACCCTTAAATGCCTGTGACGTTGATGTCCCGTCAGCTACCAGTGTACTACCTGGACCGGCAGTTGCTACACTTTTCTGACTTGAAATTGCTCCCCCAGTTCCTGTAAATTGTTAATTGAGAGTCAAAACTCTTGGGGTAATTAGATGAGTAATTCTCCTGAGGAGTAGTTTCCGGTTGATTACCTTGCGATGTTGAAACACCTGGAAAAATTATAAAAATGTGAAAAGAAGACAAGAGATAGAGAAAGTGAAGTTTTTAAAGTTCTTCTAACCATTTGCAATCCCAGTAACTCCTGCTCCACCTTGGACAGTACTTTCTTGGCTAGATATAGCAGGACCTCCTCCTCCTAATATCCCTGGTCCTCCACCGCCTCCCATTGGTCCATTCATATGCCCTTGTCCGTGCCCATGTGCAATTCCATACTTAGCAAGCATTGATCCAATATTCGCTGGACCACTACCACCAACTGCAGAAGCATGAGATTCTCCATCAGCTACGAGTGTACTACCAGGCCCACCGATTGCTTTTGAATTTTGACTTGAGATAGCACCACCGATACCTAGAATTCCAAATAATCACACTTAAAGAAAGTAATAGAAACATACAGGGTGTTTAATATTTTTTGCACCCTAGGAAGCATGACGTCATTTTTTCACACTCTTGCTGGCAGCAGCATGGGGTGGGAGGAGCTACGATGAAATTGGAGAAAGAGGGTGCAAAAAAAGATTAAACACCCTGTATATGTAACAGGGTCCACATTGTTGGAGTTGAAACTTTTAAAATTTTAACTTATTGAGGGTATTCCTGATTTTGGTTATAAGATAAAAAGTTGTTAAATTTTAAATATTTTTATTTTATAAAAAGGTGACATCATTTTATATGTCTGTGATTGGTCTGATTATTTTTCCTCTCCGTTAAAGTTTAATAAGCTCAGGGGCATCTTTTTGCTTTTTATTTTTATTGTTAAAATGCAAATAAATAACGTCAACTGAGGAGGAGAAAGGGTCAAACTCACACTTCTTATTTCATGTTGTAGTTGAAGAGATGTAATGAGAGAATTGACACTTACTACTTTGTGGTCTCAGCTTTCCTCTCATGCATTCTCTCAACTACAACATGCAAAAGAGACAAGGGAAATTTTTGTAATAACAAAGTCAAAAATAAATGTCAACATAACAACATTTGACTTTTTACCCTTCCCNTTTTTGTAATAACAAAGTCAAAAATAAATGTCAACATAACAACATTTGACTTTTTACCCTTCCCGATATCCTATCATATCACTCATTAAAATATATCAAATAAAAATTTAACATTTAACCAGGTCATGTGGAATACCCTCATTGTTAGTAGGAAGTTACCTCCTTCTGAAGTTGAAACTCCATGAGCAATGCCAGTAGTGTCGGCTCCACCATGGACAGTAGATTCTTGACTGGAAATGACCGGTGCGATGTTAGCCTTAGTCAATGTAACCCAAACAAACCCAATTATTCCTACAAACAGTCTCATTTTCATTTTGAACGCTAACAAACTTATGAGTACATCTGAGACCATGACCTGACCTTTTATATTTCATTCTATCCTGAATTTTGTAGCTGGACATCATTGGGCAATTGATGTTAAATTATATCTCGTGTTTTCTGTCATTAATTTCTAATTGACGGGATCCAAATGACTTCATTAACCCTCTCATTTTAATATCTTGGAGATAATAATGGAAGGCGTGTAATGAGAAATTAATAGTATTCCGGATTTTCCTAATTTTCTTACTTCAGCTCTTCATTCATTTGTAAATTATGATACAAAGAGGTTAAGTTAGGTAACTTCTAACCAATTACTATACTAATCAAACAAATTCAATTCCAATATCCGAGATTGGTTTCCTAAAACTCTAATGATTTCACACGGTTTTTAGCCATTAGTGTTCAGGCAATTTCTCTCAAGGCATTATTTGTTTTCGTCAAATTGTATTTTCATAATTTTGAACAGTATGATATAGGTTATTAATCACCAATGAATAAATATACTTTGAAATGTTTCAAACATGAAGAATATGCATGGTTTGTCTTGAGGNGTTATTAATCACCAATGAATAAATATACTTTGAAATGTTTCAAACATGAAGAATATGCATGGTTTGTCTTGAGGTCCCACACTCAAATACCTTTAAATATCCTGGATCTGATAAGCTTGAAAATCATCGGATATCAGGCGTACTGACTGTGTATGATTTGATTAGTATTTAAAATGAGAGCAGAAACTAATTGTAAGTGATTTTTGATTGATCCCACCGGAGCCCAATCCACTTGACCTAGAGTACCAGTATTTTACTAGACACATGTTTGAAAGTCCCATCACTCATAATGAATTGACCTCTAATGAACCAACGCCAGATCACTTTGGTTTCTATTTCGATAAAAATTTTGATGTATCGGATAGCGGATAGGTATCGAAAAATTTATTCAAATCTTGACTTTGATCGTCGATCGGTGTCAAGCGCTTTTTTTACGATTGGTTCGAATCGTGGATCAGTATCGAAAGATATTTTTATTCTGGCTCGGATTCCGGATTGGTATCGAGTGGTTTTCTACCTGTTGGCTCGGATCGTGGACCGGTATCAAAAGATTTTTTTTTCCTGACTCTGATCCCGAATCAGTATAGATTTGATTTTACCTTTTGGCTCAGATCGTGGATCGGGATGGAAATTGTTTCCTAATTTCATTTGTGACAGGGATGCAGAAGAAAACCGATCGGATATAGATATTATAGATATATTTTGATGTATTTGGATCGCAGCTGTATCAAAAGACTTTATAATTATTGGCTTGAATAGTGTATCGGTGTAGAAAGAATTTGTTTACTCGGCACGGATCGCGTGTATTGGTATCGAACGGTTTTCCGCCTGTTAGATCGGGATCCATTGTTGATTCGTATCGTGGATTGGAATCGAAATTTTTTCCAAGTTAAATAAATAAAAATAATAACTATAATGTAAAAATACAGTGGAGCACGCTCATAAGATCTCCCGATATAAGATCAATTCGGTTATAAAACCAATTGTAGGCGCACATGGTTTGGAAGAATGGATTTAGCATGGGAAAATATCGCGCTATAAGACACGACCAAAAGGGATATAAAACCCGAATGCTAAGCCAAAGTTCGTGGTAGGTGGCTCTTATATACAGTGGAGTATGATAATGTCTGGCAGAGAAAGGAGGGTGGTTCTTTCACTTGAAGTGGAAAACGGAAAACTTTAAAATTGAAATTAAAGTTGAGCGCCGTAATTACACCTATTTCGTCTATTATATTTTCATTTTCATTCACATATAATATTACACTGTTAATTCCACCTTTTAGACATTTAGATTGTTATCGAAGAACTGGTTATGAATAGCCAAGGAATGTTAAATTCATAACTGTAGCAGCGCATTGGGTAACCTAATAAAGTTAATACCGACAGCCGTTGGTAACCCGCCCATCACACTGGTGGGAATGGGTTCTTTGGATAAGCGCCGTAACGAAGTGAAAGAACCACCCTCCTTTCTCTGCCAGACATTATCATACTTCACTGTACACTGAAGGGCATATATTTCTTATGTACTCTCCTCTTTAATGTAGGGTTTACACACTGAAATATATTTATGTGTGTAAGGGTATTAGAACCCTGGGAGCTTAGTCACGGGTTCTGTTAAGCGCCTAGCATCGCAACTTTTCTCGCAAAGTTAGGTACTTGCGAGACTCCTTAGTCATACCTTCTCGCATATCTACTGTCTGGTAAGAGTTGCGATACCGCCAATACTTAACATTGCAGTTGCTAGAATTGGTAGTCACGGATCCTACTTTCTCGCAAAATAGTAACTTTTTTCCTCGTAACTTTGCGAGTGATGTTGATCACCCGCAACTCCTAATTTGTTCTCGCAAACTCTTGTTGTTAAATTTTGGTTTACATAACTTATAGTTTTATGGCTTTAATTGAAACAATTAAATAATTTTAGTTGAGAATTTTGAAAAAAAAAAAATTTTTTTTTGGAAAACAGTCTTAAGATTTATGGATAACTGCTATAAATCCAAAAAAAAAAAAATAAAAATAAAATTTTTTTTTGAAAAATAATTTTTTTCTTAGAAAAAATGTGCTTCAATAAATTATAGAATTTAATTTTACTCAAGTTAGTTATTTTTTTAATAAAAGATTCAAATTTTGGCGCGGTTTACTTTGCGATTCCTAGCAAATTCTACCGAGATGCTAGGAATATTGCTACCCCATCCACGACTACCGATTTGCGAGATCCTCGCAAGTATGTTTGCGAGAATCTCGCAAGTAGAGTCGAGTTGCGAGAAATCCATGACTAAGCTCCCTGAACGTTTCGTTCACTTATCTTAAAAATTCCGGCGTATTTTAGGTTGGTTCCATTCCATTTCACTTAAGAACAAAATTACCAGTTGCTCCAATCTAATCAAACTATGAGTGTCATTGACTATGAAGACCCTCGTCTTGTACTTATCTCTGACACTGACAATGCCGAGCCGACAATCCATGATAAAGGTAAATGATATTTGTATACATTATTGAAAAAAAAATATAAGAATCAGATTTCTTTCTTTTTGATTTAGCTCGCAATTTTCTAGATCGATTTTGTTTTCTAAAATTCAAAAGAACTTTGCGTGCAATAGTGCAGAATGACATTTTTCTGAAAAAAAAAAAAAACTATAGACGTTAAGTTTGTGTGGAGATTTCGCAGTATCACGGTAGACATAAGGTGACGCCACACCATACGAGTTGCTACAACTTTATTGACGCGGCAGGCAAAAAATTGCGTGTTGCGCATTCACACAGAGACAACTCCCTGCCACAACTCCCTGTGACAACTCTACAAAAGTTGTCACAACTTTTTTGAGGCGGCAGCAGAAAATTGCACATTCACACTAGGGAGCTGCTTCTCTTTCGGCAGTAGAAAAACCTGATGCACATCACTTTTTTTTCCAGCTTCGACCGACCAAGCTGTTTTTCGAAACAGAAAAAGTGCTTCTTCTTGATTGGTTGATTTTTGGAAAGAGGGAGCTTAGCTTGTTGGTTGTGTCTGCAAAGGTAACTTTTTCTCAAAATTATTTCTGTGTGTGAACTCACAACTAGGGATTGCAATTGAAGACCGTCCCCGATCAGGGAATCGGGGATTTCGGGGAAATAGATTCCCTGGAAACGCCGGGGATCCCCGATCGGGGAAAATAACATCAACATAATAGAATTAAGTTGTGTTTTTTCTTTTTGTTATTTGTTTAAAAAATTTTTTTCATAATTATTATTTTTTTTTCACAAAAGTTTGTTAGTTTGTTGTGAATGGTGAAATGCAAAAAAACAAAATCGGGGGACCGACGGGGAAAACGGGTATTTCCCCGTCCCCGTTGTCGGGGCAATTTCCCCGCCAATTGCAATCCCTATTGCAAGTGTTGTGAGTCACAACACTTTATGTGTGAGCTCACAACACTTTATGTGTGAACTCACAACACTTTATGTGTGAACTCACAACACTTTATGTGTGAACTCACAACACTTTATGTGTGAACTCACAACATTTTGTGTGTGAACTCACAACACTTTATGTGTGAACTCACAACACTTTATGTGTGAACTCACAACACTTTATGTGTGAACTCACAACACTTTATGTGTGAACTCACAACACTTTATGTGTGAACTCACAACACTTTATGTGTGAACTCACAACATTTTGTGTGAACTCATAACACTTTAAGTGTGAACTCACAACACTATGTGTGAACTCACAACACTTTATGTGTGAGCTCACAACAAAAAGTTGTCTGGTGTTGCGGAAAAACGTTAACGCAACACGCAGCAAAAAGTTGCCTGCAAGTGTGGCGTCACCTATAGACAGAGGTGGTTTAGATGCCTCCTGTGACATTTACAACTAAAGAGTAAATTAGTTTTAAGAAATATGAGGCTGTCAAACTTGTACATGTGAGAATTTCCCAAAACAAAGCAATTTTAACCAGATTGCGTTGTCCGTGATACCGACACAATATTCCAAGCAGAAGCAATATTGACGGAAGTGACTGATTGCGCTGTCCGTGATACCGACACAATATTCCAAGCAGAAGCAATATTGATGGAAGTGACTGATTGCGCTGTCCGTGATACCGACACAATATTCCAAGCAGAAGCAATATTGACGGAAGTGACTGATTGCGCTGTCCGTGATACCGACACAATATTCCAAGCAGAAGCAATATTGATGGAAGTGACTGATTGCGCTGTCCGTGATACCGACACAATATTCCAAGCAGAAGCAATATTGACGGAAGTGACTGATTGCGCTGTCCGTGATACCGACACAATATTCCAAGCAGAAGCAATATTGACGGAAGTGACTGATTGCGCTGCCCGTGATACCGACACAATATTCCAAGCAGAAGCAATATCGACGGAAGTGACTGATTGCGCTGTCCGTGATACCGACACAATATTCCAAGCAGAAGCAATATTGACGGAAGTGACTGATGCGAAAACTGATGAAATTATCAATATAAAACGAAGTGCCTGTTTTACAAAATCTATCTCGAATCCACTGGAATGTTTGAACGAACGGCGCCGTCTTTCAGAATATTATGAAATCATCCGATCAGGACAAGACGTTTCTAGCTATGATTTTAGTCTGCCAACGGTGACACCAGTCATTCTGTAATCATACTAAATTAATCTTCAACGAAGTGTAACTGATTGATCCAATACCTTATTTATTCAGTAATGTAGTTGCATCAGCCAGCTTTGATGCAAAGTTGGACTTGAAGAAGGTGTTGATGAAATGTCCCAACGTCGAGTACAACCCGAGACGATTCGCTCCTTGTGTTATGAGAATTCGTAAACCAAAGTCGACTTGTCTTATATTTTCTACTGGACGGCTCATTGTTTCCGGATGTAAATCCGAGAATGAATGCTACATTGCAGTTCGTAGATACGCTCGAATCCTTCAAAAGTATGTTGATCCGACTATCAGGAATATCAAATCCTACGATGTCCAAAATATGTCCGCAAGTTGTACTCTACCGTTTCGACTAGATTTGCGGAAAATCGCTACTAATTGGAATCAATGTAAACAATTTATCAGGTCAAGTTTTACGACTATTTTTGATAACAGTTCATGTCAAACGAAAGTTGATACTTGGTTTGACGATAATGATTATTATAAAAATTTCTAGTTTTGAACCTGAACTATTTCCGGGGTTGGTGTGGCGCTTGGTGGAACCAAAAGCTCGTGTCGTCCTTTTCTGTGGCGGTGCTATATTATTCACGGGTATTTGAATCTCTCCTTGCCATATGCAATTACAATGATTTTATGTATGGACAATGCTTACAGCTGAGAAGCAAAGTTACTATGACAAGTATTATTATTTAGACATTTTATTTTTAGGGCTAAAGTCAGAAGCGGAACTCCAATGTGCTATGAAAATTATGTATCCTATCTGCCGCTCCTGTCGTCGGTACTAATCGATGTACTCGGGACATTTGATCATAAAGAATTAGCTCCAATTGGTTCCTCATAAGCGTAATAAATAATTTACAGAGTATCATAATCATAATATAATGTTGATTTTAATAAATATTCGAATATAGTAAACCTCGGATAAGCCGACATCGGTTACCACGAACAGTACCTATTGATTAGAAGAGAAACTTTATTACTACAAATTACTTGACTATATCGATCACTACGATATAATCTTTCAATCGGATTTGCTAAATACTTCGTAGTTTAGTTTGAGGGAGTCTGTGGATGATGTGAAATCTGGGACAGGAAGTCCAAGGTCAAGCAGTGCTGAATTCTTTCTATCGAAAGAACTAAGGCTTGGAATTGTCGAGGATGTTGACAGCAAAAGACCATACTTTTCTGCAACTTTTTGCAGTTTTGTTTTGTCGTTTTTAGTTTGATCAACAATCCCAATCTGTCCATTGGGAAGAACAGTGGAGACTTGAATTTTGTTTTTGTTTTTTAAGCAAAATGGAAAGACATAGTGTCGAAGCTCTCTTTTCAGATTGTCGTTCATGAGGCCATAGATGATGGGATTAATGGCACTGTTTAGGAACGTGAGATAGTGGGAAACAAAGAAGAGAGTTCGATACCACTCTGTCACCTGGAAAGTGTAAACAAATATAATTTTATTCCATTAGCACTTAGGTTGATAAATTTTGATTCTTTAAATTACTCCAAGCTGAGCTGAATTCGTGGTTCTGTAGTTCCGGAGAAAAATTAGCGACGTAAATGGTATCCAGCATACACCAAACGCAAGGACAACGAGAAATAACATTCTTATCACCCTAGTTTTGTGTTTGATTTGACAGATGGGTTGATCACGATGACGGTTTTCCAACGTGTACAACTGGTTTATGCAAAAATAATTTTTCTTTTTCTTTTTAAGCTTCTTATGGAGTTACGAGATCTTACTTTGATAAAAATGGCGGTGTAGCTGATTGTCAGAGCAAACAATGGGACCCAAACTAGCAAAACTACGAGTAAGAGCCAATAGTCCTTCAATCTCTTGATGTCCTCTGTACACCAGGTTTCATGAAAATTTTTCCATTGTCTTTCCTAAATTTTAAATCATCGGATTTTTAAATAAGAGCATTCCAAAAAAATTCTACCAATCAGATTGGAATAAAATTTGAATATCAATACCAATCTGATTGGAGGAATTTGTTTTTGTTTTTATTTTTTTGAACCTCTTCTTCATTGTAGGGCACTCATTCAGTATTAATTAAGTCGGCACAAATTACTTTGAATAATTTAACTTTTCTCACCTTGTAAGTACGCCAAATTGTTAATGGCGTCGAGACAGCGCATGCGATGATCCAAATGCAAAAGATTACAAATTTGGCTCTTTTAGGTTTAAGTCTTAGATTAAATGGAAAGACAATGGCAATCAAACGATCAAAACTTATGACAGTTAGGGTAAACATACTTGCCAGCATCAGACTGACTGTAACAAATTTATAATAAAATAATATTTTGATTTTTGAAAATTTTAAAATAATTTTATATTACTAAGAACTTACTCAATACAAATCCTTCACTTTTACAAATGAAAGAACCCANCATTTTAAAATAATTTTATATTACTAAGAACTTACTCAATACAAATCCTTCACTTTTACAAATGAAAGAACCCAAAACAAATGTTTGATAGAAATCCGAAACTAGGAAAATCCATGGAAAAAAAAGGGCACAGGCCAAATCCGCAATTGACATGTTTAGTATGAACAAATTCACTGGATTTTTCCTTAGAATTTTTCTTTTCATCACAACGCTGATGACAGCTAAATTGCCAAGAATTGCAATAATCACTAATGGGATTACTGCAATTGTTTTCACCGATATTTCCCAAGTTTCTCGTGTATTCCAAATATCATTTGGAAAATCCAGTGCTGAATAGTTCAATTCAATATCCAATTTAAGAGAATTTAATTTTTGTCGACTTTCTTCATCAATCAATTTACTCAAAGGGTTCTCTTTATAGGTATAAATCGGTACTAAATTGTTAGTCAAATAATCCACCTCGTAGTCAATTGGACTCAGAAGACAACAAGATATAGATTCTTGAATAAATTCTTGAATTGTATCATTTTCAACTCCAATTACTCCAAATTCCGAATCAATCGAATGATCACCATCTTTTTTTCTTGTAAATTTTTCGCAGCACAGATCCAAATATGTAGTTGGAGAAAGCATTGTTTTTGGAGAGAGAGAGANTTTTCTTGTAAATTTTTCGCAGCACAGATCCAAATATGTAGTTGGAGAAAGCATTGTTTTTGGAGAGAGAGAGAGATTTATTTACAAACCACAACTTTTTTTTTGCACGCTATTGTGCAGACAGTTTATAAACTCTTTCCAAAATCCAAGGTCCAATTCTTACACTAACTCGAGTCAAAAGTGAAAGTAAGCTTTNTTTTCTTGTAAATTTTTCGCAGCACAGATCCAAATATGTAGTTGGAGAAAGCATTGTTTTTGGAGAGAGAGAGATTTATTTACAAACCACAACTTTTTTTTTGCACGCTATTGTGCAGAANACAAACCACAACTTTTTTTTTGCACGCTATTGTGCAGAAAGTTTATAAACTCTTTCCAAAATCCAAGGTCCAATTCTTACACTAACTCGAGTCAAAAGTGAAAGTAAGCTTTGACTCCGTGTTAGATCGAGATCTGATTTAATTGAACTAAAAATCCATTTAAATAAGTGATTTGATGGAGTAAGAGTCATTTATACCAAGTAATTTTTATAATCATAAATTTACTGATAAATTATGAAAGCTTACAGGAGCTATTTTTTGGGTTTACTTTTGTATAATCAAATCACTTAATATTTTGTGGACTATTGTTATCTGTGGATAATCCATTAGTAGGAATAATACCTAGTTTGTTAGGATTTTCTAAATCCTATTGTTTGGTAATTGAATGTTTGTGTAAATTTTGCCACTAATATTCTATTTCCTTCTAGTGAAAGGACATTGAGTTTCCTGAAAGACGCAGCGGCGTCTCGTTTTCACAACATAACATCGAACGACAGAGAAAGCTAAAGTGTAAGCAAACAGATTTTTCCTGGCATTGGGTTTAACTTGGAGTTCTCAACTTCCGAGAAAATCGAATTCGTCATTCTGAACATGAGCCAAAAACCCTTGGCGTCGTCGTAGTCTCACTGGCTTCCGAAGACCTGGGATTATTTACAGCTTCTTCTCGTCTGCTTTTGGCTACGTAGTAACCCAAAGTTGTGGAAAATGGTGTCTGGAAATGTGAAAGGTTAAATTTAGCTATATTGTTAAATTTATCCTTAGTGATAAATTGGTGCAGTTGATTAATTTTTTTTTGTGAGTTAAGACATTCATGTTATTTGCACACTAAACAACCAGTCATAGATTGTGATTCCAAGTACAACTTAAATTATTTTGCATGCTTCTTTTGAGGCACCACTGAAGTGAATATGGGAGATAGGCAACAAACAGGTTTGTCATATTATTATCATTATCATTGACTTACTAAATAATTAGTAAAAATTTTTTTTGTTGAATTTTAGACTAATTTTTATAAACTTGTTGAATTTTATTTAGAGAGGACAACTTATGTCCAAATATTGGAACAGCCTTCTCCAAAATCTTTGCGATTCCGGTATGAGTGTGAAGGAAGATCAACGGGAGCGCTAACTGGGCTTAACTCGACAAATGACAAGAAAACTTTTCCTAAGATACAGGTAATAAAATTTTAAGATATTTTCTTAACTTCTCTGTAGTAGGGTTTATATAAATTTTTTTTTTTTTTTTTAATTGATCTAAAAATAGATTGTCGGATACACTGGACGTGCAGTTGTAGTTGTATCTTGTGTCACACTTGAGCCTCCGTATAGGCCACATCCACACAATTTAGTAGGAAAAGATGGATTTTGCAAGAAAGGCGTTTGTACAATGGAAATCAGTAATTTAAATAATAATGCAAATAATAAATAACTAGATGATTAATTGAAAACTATTTTTAATTTTAGCTTCTGAAGATATGACGTGTGAATTTCCAAATCTTGGGATCCAATGTGTGAAGAAAAAGGATATTGAAGATTCCTTGAAAATTCGGAAAGAGATTCGTGTAGATCCATTTAGAAGTTAGCTACTACACTGAGAATAATTTGTCATTTAGTTGAATTTGATAAAACTAAATGTAATCTTTTTATCTCTATTTTTAGCTGGCTTTGAGCATGCAACACAAAACTCTGGATCTGGAATTGATTTGAATGCTTTGCGACTTTGCTTCCAAGTATTTCTGGAAGGACCAGAAATTGGAGAATTTAAAATTCCTGTTAAATCAGTTGTTTCAGATCCGATTTTTGACAAAAGTAAGCCATTTGGATAATAGTTTTTCCATCAATGTGGTCTATAAATGTTACTTTTATCATAGAATCAGTGAACGATTTGACAATTATAAAACTGAGCGACTGTACCAGCCCAGTTATTGGAAATAAAGAAATCATTTTGCTTTGTGACAAAATATCCAAAGGTGAGTTAGAGGTGGAAATCTGGAAATAATTTTTGAATGGTATTGCTTATTGATAAATTAACAATTTTCTTAAATTAGACGACATCGAAGTGAGATTCTACGAGGAAGCTGCGGATGGACACATTGTGTGGGAATCGTCTGGAAATTTTCAACCTTCTGCAGACGTACATAAGCAGTACGCCATAAGTTTCCGGACGCCGCAGTACAAGGACTTGGAGGTCAGTCAGTGAAAATTTAAATTTCGTGATCAAATGTAATAGACTAGAATTTTTTTTATGAAAAAATCAACAGATTGTAAATCCAATCCGAGTTTATCTTCAACTCCGATGTCCGTCAAAGGGCACAACTTCTGCCCCACGTCCCTTCGAGTATATCCCTTTGATGTCTGGAAGAAAGCGGCTTTGGAATTTAAATTCATTTACAAAATCTAACCTCACTGATGTAATGACCAACTCTTCCATGATACAGAGTCACGACAGCGCAATTTCCGAACCGCCGAAGAAAATTACTAAACAAATTGCATTGGAAGATTTGCTCGTAGGTGAAGGGACAGAGGATTCGGTGTACAAGGAACTCAACGAAGTTGTTAGCGGTGGATTTAGCAAGAGTATGGACTTGGATTTTAATTTGTTAATTGGGAATGAATGTGGAGATGTGGAAAATGGGGATGTTCCTATGATGGATATTTTGGCCGAAAGTGTACCTGATGGCATTGTTTTTGGAACTGGATTTACTGGAGAAGATGACATGGATCCTACATACACTAGTTTCATGCTCGCAATGAGAAATCCAATTGATTTTGAAACCGAAGAAGGAGCTGCAGCTCTTCGAGCACTTGAACCCCCTCCAAGACCACCAAAGTTGTTACATGGTTGTGGAATTGAAGATCCTCCACCTCTCCCACCACGTCGAATCAAATTGGAGAAGAAGCAGACTGGGAGCGGTGGAAATTTTTTGAGTAAACTTTTCGGCACTGGAGGTAAGGGAGCAACGAAAACGGACTCACTCCAACAAGACAAAGTATCTCAGAATTTACCAGTGGTAAAGGTCGTATCTCAGAACTCACCAGGAACAAAGGTCAGTCAGCAGAATTTAAACAATCCTACTCTGCTCGAAGATGGGCTACTGATTCTCCGAAGCGATAACCAGGGTACTGATGTCATCGCTTCAGAGACTCCACTTTCTCCTACAACTTCTTTACTCAAGTCTCTAATCAAAGACGAACAGAATGAGCACTTGAGCAAACAGAACAACAATGAATCAACATTGGATTTGAACGATATCGATGTTGAAAATTATGCTTTGTTGTACGTTGACACAAGTGCCCCACGAGCCACGAGTTCGGAATTTGATGAAAACAGTAGCTACTATGTTGATACCGACCTTGTCAACAACAATTAGATAAAAAAAAAACAAGAATTGACCCGAACTATCCAAAGTCTTTATAGAATCTTTTTTAAGTCTGCCTCGATTATACAGAGTCTTTCAAAAAATGATGACAAGGAATTTAAAAGGAATCAAATCCCACCAATCAGTTTAGTGCACTGATTGGCTAAATTTGAATTTTTTAATTTTCTTTTCCTCTCATTACTGAAAGACTCTCAGTATAAAATCTATTAAGTTTAATAATAATTGTCAATTGTTTGCATTACGTTAGTTAAACATAATTTCTGTATCCCTTACCTCTTTGTTTAGATTATCTAGTCGGAGCTTACTAATCAGAGATACTTAGGAATTGTTGATAGAAAATTATTCAATTGTCTCATTCTCGTCGTCCTATTGAATTAGTACTCCTTAACAAAAACTCGTTGAATCCGGAATCTCACATTTCTAGTCACTTTTTAGAAACAAGGTAATCTGGCTCTAAATCTGCGCCCTGTCTAAAATTCACTGTTACCTGGATTTTTCGTGTTAGTTTAAAATTATAAAAATGGAANAATTAGTACTCCTTAACAAAAACTCGTTGAATCCGGAATCTCACATTTCTAGTCACTTTTTAGAAACAAGGTAATTTGGCTCTAAATCTGCGCCCTGTCTAAAATTCACTGTTACCTGGATTTTTCGTGTTAGTTTAAAATTATAAAAATGGAAAAAAAAAAATTTAGTTCACGCAAAGTATTCTTTGCGTGAGAGTTGCTAGATTGCTAATCATTGCATTTATTAAAATAAAATTGAAAATGTTAGACGTTAAATACTAATACTTTGCAATTGTCACCTCACCATTTCGAGAGTCTCGATATCGAATTGAGACTGACACCGAAATGAAATCACAAAGTAAATAATAACAAATCCAATTAACGTAATGAGGTAAATTAAAAGCAAACGGATCGGGCAAAATGAAAAGTTTACCACGAAACCACGATATAACCGCTATCCATAAAAAAATAATAAAGTGGAAAATGATCTTCCATTTTCAAAAGCCGTTTGAAAGTGCCCGAGGCCCAATCCGGTAAAAAAAAATGTTATACAGTGTAACGCGGCTACTAAACTATGTAACTTTGGTTCAAAATTCGGATTCTATAATCGTTTATCATATTCATGTCTTTTTTTATTAAATTCAATAAACATTATTAAAATTAATTAATTTTATGAAACCAAAGTTTGTCTTATACCCAATATATTATACTAGCAAGTTTTATACGGGTAGTACTCTGTACAATAGACACGAATCCTATTGTTGAGGGAAGATCCAAGCCAAACGGAGGAAGAAGGTTTCTTTCTGTGCATGATTCCGGTCAGAGTTACTCTTCAGTCAAGTCTTGGTGGTTGCTGAGAGCATAATAACTTTCAGTTTCATCTTTTTAGACGGAGATTCCTAGTGTAAGTAAACTCTATCTTCGGATACCAACAATGAATACACAAAGTTCATTGAGCCGTTTCTTCTTATTTTATAACAGGTGTTGTTGAGTCGAAGGTCTGAATGTAAAACATCAACTCCTCATTCATTAATGAAAAGTTTAAGGAGACAAAAAAAGTAATAATTTATCAATTATTACCATTGGATTACATCGTCGGAACTTTGGCGTCTGTTTCAAGGACAAACAAAGGTCAGATTTGTTTTGTTTTTTTAATTTACATCTACACGCATACACTGCAATGTTTATTTTAAAATAATCATTTCCTAACAAAAACAATTTAGTTAAAACATTTTTATGATTAAATTATAATTATTGAGTCATTGTTTCACTCCCACGTCCCACCTTATACCGATGAGAACCGACGACGCCTTTGTGTATTTGAATAAATTTAAATGCAGTAAGGCGATGCTTGAATTTTTAACTAATAATTTTAGTCAACTTCCAACATTAAGTAAATAATATAATTTTTATTTAAAGCTACTATAATTAATTAATTAATTTACTTTATACCTGGTCTTTCAATATTTATGCTCCAGTAAAGTTTAAAAGCTTCAACTTCAGCAAATCAGAATTGAATAATTAGCTTTAATTTGAACCTAATTAATTATATAAAATATAATTTTTTGATATTTTCTAGGTTGGGTTAATTGAAATACCCTGTAATTATCTTAATGCTTTTGCAAATTTCGTCTACATTATCAACCCATTCCTGCCTCTCAGATTATCTCTATGCATTTGAAATCTTTGAAATCTATTGTGTATAATTTATTTCATGCCCCAGGAAAACATTAAAATTAAAATATATACATTTTTAATCAGAATCAAAATTAAACAAAATAATATGAATATTCGAAATTGAATTGGTTAATTTTATAGTTGTAGTTTACTGTAGGAATGAATTAAGATTATCTTTTGAATTTGAATAAAATTCAATCAATCAGAGGGCGGGATTTAAATATTTTATTTACTATTCATTTCTCCATCAGTCACCGAGGAGAGAGGACGTCGGGCGTCGATAATAATAGGTTTTAAAAAATAAGAAATCCCTTAATTCTGATTGGACGAGGAACTAAAATTATCATTGTTTTGGTTGGTATTGCCTGTTGTGTGCAGTTTTTACTTATACTACAATTACTTATGTACTTTATTTTCTGCTTTCTCTGGATCTGAAATCTTTCATTGTGTCCCTAGCCTTAGAACGGTGTGGAGCTGTCCATTACTTCTCTCTTTCTTTTCTTCCAGTAGTCAATTTTTACAACGAGGACAATCCAATTTACTGATTCGAATTTGAGCCTTTGAACCTTGGATATTGGTAATTCTGACTGGTTAGAAAACTAACGTTCCTAAGATGACCATCTTCTTCACGGTATGGATACTTCTCGTCACGACCACTGCTACGACCGTTTTTGGTGAGTAATGCTAACTCATTTTTTACGTAATTTCTATTTTCTATTAAATCAACTTCAACAAATGAGCAACATTCAATAATGAATTTAAAGCTAAAATAGTAAAATAATAATAATTGTGGCCTATAGAATTTTTTAAAGATCTGCTATTTTGATAAGGAAGTTATCGGTCCATATCAAGTGCGGGTCTTCAGAATCTCTATNATAATAATTGTGGCCTATAGAATTTTTTAAAGATCTGCTATTTTGATAAGGAAGTTATCGGTCCATATCAAGTGCAGGTCTTCAGAATCTCTACNTATCGGTCCATATCAAGTGCGGGTCTTCAGAATCTCTATGTTGAAATCATTTTCATTTGCGAAATATTCCTAAAGGTTAGTTATTAAATTTCAGAAGATGCAATTTTTCTTAAGCTAATTTGGAGAATTCTCTAACAATTTTCAGGATTGATATAATTAAAAATATTTAAGGGCATAAATGATTAGATTATTGAAAATATGTAAATCAGGTCATAATGTTCTATGTCACACGTTGAAATTGTGTGAAATTGTGTTATGAGACTATCAGACAGTGAGGTTAGGTTATGATGATGATTGGTTAGTTTGAAAATTTAACTGTCAAAACTGGAGCATGAAAACAAAGAAAAAAAAAAGGGTTGGGTTTGAGTTTGACCAAACAGTTGACAATTGGAGACATTTTTGTCTTGATTTGAAACCATGTAACTGATAAACTAGAGATTACTAAACGAATTGGATAGTTCAATTTGATAAAAAATCATGTAGTCAAGTTGTTAAATAGTTGTCATTGAACTCCACCCAGTGTTTAATATTTTCAAAAAATATTAATTTCATCAGTTGAACGTTGTTACTAAGGATGACCAAAGTCAAGGAAATTCAAATTCAGGCAAACAAATTTTGAATATACAAGACTAATTGGCTAAATTCGAATTTTTGAGGTTTCCTTATTGAGTCCCTTAGTCTCATCGTCAGTTGCGTGGTGGCATCTTCCACAACCCAAATTTTGGGAATTCAAAATGAGTCATACTAGTGTTATTGCGAAAACTTTTTGGCATCATCTTTTTCCCGGCATTATTGATCTTCTTAGTCTCTATTCTTTTCTTTATCCTTGTAATTCTTTCCCTTCTAGTGAAAACAACTGTGCGAATTTGAAGTTCTATACCTTCCTCTCCATTATGGTTTTGCCAAACCCGTATTTCTCGAATGGTCTTTGCTCACTCAACTGCAAGGAGGCTTTGTGGATCGATAAGACAAGCTGACAAAACCGTAGATTGTGTGTTGTCAATATGACTCACTCCATTTGCGAAATAATTTCACAAATAAGGAACTCTGGATTTTTCAAATTCTAATTTAATAAACAAAATAGCTTTCTCCTACGCAAGAGTTAAGGGAATGGTTCACATTTCATCATTGATGTAATATCGTACATAACGTATAATTTATTTAGTGTATTTAGCCTTGCATTAATTTCAAAGTCTATGATTATTAATCTGTTGTGCAATTTATGATTCTGGAATTAATGGTATTTCAATATTCAATTACACACTAGTAATTCCTAATCTTTATCAAGAACTATTAAAGTGAAGAAAACGATTGTTAAAAGTAACTTCCGTGTGCTATTGAAGAATGTAATTTGAACTCATTTCTTAGAATTTTGAAAACTGATGAGTCAATAAATTTACAATCTAATCTAGTAGGCTACTGTTAAGCTTATCTCGGACAAAATAGCACAATATTATAGCTTTACANTATTTCAATATTCAATTACACACTAGTAATTCCTAATCTTTATCAAGAACTATTAAAGTGAAGAAAACGATTGTAAAATAACTTCCGTGTGCTATTGAAGAATGTAATTTGAACTCATTTCTTAGAATTTTGAAAACTGATGAGTCAATGAATTTACAATCTAATCTAGTAGGCTACTGTTAAGCTTATCTCGGACAAAATAGCACAATATTATAGCTTTACATCGCATTTCTTTCTTTTTTTAGCCGTAATAGCATTACTTTACTTTACTTTACTTACTCTTTGTTATAAAGAAACAAAGAAGCCGAGAATTGAGAGCTGTTGAATTTTTAATCAAGCTTTAAACCGGCTTCTGTGTGAAACCAGAAGGATGGACATTGAACATGTTGAACTTTGCAACTGGAACCCAGTTTTTTTTTAAGTAAAAAATTCCCTTAATTGATGTCCCAAGCGAATTAAATTAAGCCAATCAGATTCGAAAGAAAAATTTATGATCAAATCTGCTTTGGTGAAGTTGATATTTTTGAATTTTCGTGGGAAAAAATTGATAAGACAACCTGTATAATTGGTTCAATTTCCATTCAAATGTTTGTTATTTATTACTAAAGAATGGTTTAATCGATAAAGATAATCTTGAATTAGTTAAATCTACCCCAATTCTGCATTATGACTTTAGATAAAGTTGACTGAGTTTTATTGACTTGTGGCACCTAAAAAAAAAAGATGGTACGCAGAGCTCAAGTAAAAACAAACTTTGTTTGTTGTTGGTGGCGAACTTCTACGATAAATTTGGAAGTGATCCTGGCGCATTTGCTCATGTGAATCTCCAGGTATGCTAATGGATTGAAACCGGAAAAGGAAATGACCTTTAGTCAATAATGTTTTTTTTTTTGCATTATTCAGAGACAGATAAGGTTTAGCTTTGTACTAAATCAACATGAGATAGCTCAGGATTATTGAACTTCTGCCACTTAAAACATATCTCATAGTCATAGCCATAGCTATAGCTTTCTTGTTTTATTTCAATGTATTGCAACTTTCACTTCTCCTTGAAGAAGTTTTGAGTATAACTCGAACCTAGCAACACAGGATGTTCAATTCCCGGCAAATAAATTAACAATGATGAGGCAAAAAGGATGACGACAGGAAAATTCGTGTTAGTTAAGGTTCTGCTTAATGCTTAATTATATAATGTTATGAGAATTAAATAACGGATACGAAATCCTTAATAGTTTCAAGTCTCTACACCATAAGTGTAGATAGTAAGTAGTTATGTAAGTAGTAGTAATGCATTGTGCTCAATGGGGGGTATACTTCACCATTGACCTGGAAAAATTTTGATTCAGATTTTTGTGTTTTAGACTTATTCTTTTTATTCCATGTATCCGAATCCTCCCGCTGGACAAGGATATTAAGTTATTGAAAAAGTTGTTAATCTGGTAACTTCAAGCGTCACAAATGGTATCTTCTTACAGATTTAAAAGGTGACAGCTGCTCTTCGACGAGGGAAAAAGGAAGTTCTCATGTTTTTGTCTTGTTGAATTGACTTTTTCATTTCAGCTTTGTAACCTAAGTTGATTTATATTCATTTCTCAAACTTAACGTGTGGTGTTAAACCAACGCAACAATAACCTTATGTTTCGTTATGAATATGCCATAGTCTTCTTACACCTCAGTGTGAGAGTTTTTGAATATCATATTTCAAGAAGAGTGAATAATTCAATTTTTTCTAATTTCATCGAAGAACGCTATGCCGGAAGTAAAATGAGGTGAAGCCGTGATTTAATTAAACTAGTATCCATTTGCCTTATGCTTTGAGAAAACAGATCTATAGTTTTTTTTTTCTTCTCTGAATCGGATACTTTTGTTGTTGCAAGTGTCCAAAATCTTACCCTTGATGCAACATGTTAGAATTATTCTACTCACTCGTAATCATCCCGTTTGATTTCTTGATGACAATTTAGAAAATGAAAAGGGATTTCTAACGCCAGAAGCAGAACAAAGGTTGAACTGCTATAGACTTAAACTTTGTCTGAATAGGCTAACAATTGGTTATTACATAATTTTCCGGCAGGAGCACATGTTAGCTACTCTTGAAAGACCTTTCGGTAGGGGTAGAAAGAAGAGGAGAATTGTTCGGACAATACATTTAATAATATTGAATACACAGGGAGTGTGGAAAGTGGAACGGAGTGGTTTTGGAACAGTAGTACCGAATAAGTCAAGTAATAGTTTTCTTTTTTTGTTTAGCACGGTTCGGAGAATACAAAGCGTTTCATTGAAAGACATACTACTAGTCATTTAGTGAGATGGAGATGGAGAGCTAGGGGAAGAGGTAGTGAAACATATCCTTCAGAGGAGTCAAGGGAAAATTAGGGAATGGGTAGATACTAGATAGATATAGATACTTTTTAGATTTATGACCTGGTTATATTTTGTCACCATTTATCTAATTGGTTTTCATCTAGCTGTCATTTAAGTCGGATATTTTCCCTCTCAAAAATTTTAAACAGGAGATGAGGAAGTTGTTCTCTCGTTATTAAATCCAGATTGCTTTTGTCTCTTTTAATTCAATTGTTCTATTTGGTTGAATCATCTACTGTGGATTGGATAACCACCACCAGACACAAGGGAAGTAACTACTTTCATAGTCTCTGTTTCCAATCTATTAAAATTACCCCTTGTATTTATATGTACTTTTACTTTTAGACTTTCTCTTCTCTTTTGTATCAAAAGATAGGGGTTTTTCCCCTATCGAGGACATGTGAATACGTCTCTCTTTGAGTTTCCTTTTCCCTTAAGGCAATAGACGTAAAAGTAAAAAATAAAATGGTTCATTTTGTAAAAAAAAAAGCCTTTCTCGTAAAGTTCTCTTATAGTTATATAACGAGTAGGAATAGAAGCATCAGTTTAATCCATTCGTGATAAGGATCATGTTTTTTTGGGATTCGGGCTCGTTCAAAAATTCATTAAGGAAAAAGCGGAGAGGGAAATGAGTGCCGACGTAATGAATGCAAATGTTATTTAATTACCTTAAAATGTCAAGGGCTTGGTTACGTATCATTTAATTATGTAATATATGGAGAGAGGTTCTAGGTAGTAATCTTTTGGGTTTATTTATTTACTTTCTCTTCTGAGTGATTCGGATCCATTTCGTGTAGAAGAGCTGTAAAGAGATCAAGGGAATAAAGTTGATGCGTCGTACTCACTTTCACTTTTTGATGTTTGTCTATCTTCTATGCTGTGCCGTAATGGATGGGGATATTAAGAAGGCGTGAGTCGAAGAAAGTAACACACGCTTTGAAACGAAGGTCAATGTTCCCTTATGCTGTATTTAATTCGGTTGGATCTTGAGTGTAATTAAAATGATATCTAGAATACTGCAATTTCCTTGGTATCCTCTTGAGAATCATTATGTGCTCTGTAAGCTCTTTTTTTTTTCTTCCCCGTTAGTTCATTCGATTAACTCTGTTTGAGAAAGTACAGTTTGTTCTTTCTTCTTTTATTTTTATTTTCCTTTTCTCATGGAGTTCATAAGGTCTCTTCATTTCTTTACTTTCACTAGAGATAAATTGAGCAGCTTTATTTAATTCGCGAAGAAAATGGAAAAGATATGTATGGCTTTGTCATCCACCCTCCCACACACATCACGTCATAAGTAAGGAAACAAGAAGTTTTTATCATAATGATAATCGTCCTCTTCTAGACGAAGTTAATAATAGTTGATTGACACATTAGGATAATGAAAGAGGCAGAGAAGAAGTTGGATTTTTTTTACATGACTTTGGTGGAGGTAACATCATGGAAGAATGAAACAATCCCATTATTAGGTATTTCTATTAACTGATCTTGTCTTCTCTTCTGGTGGTCTTTGGAGTCACCTGGAAATTAATGTGAGGTGACTAATGATGGGATACATGACATGCTATATCTTTTCTACCAACCCTTTTTCTGACAGAACAGTTAGTTAAATGACAAAGGGTGTAGTTAGAAAAGCTATTTTCTTTCACGTTTGAGAGCTTTATGCGTATAAAATGGAAGCTGAAATGCTTGGGTACATTATGATTTATCAAATAAAAAAGATTAATTTGAAAACAAAATTTTTGTTTTTTAATTTTTTTTTGATGCATCTTTTGTCAAATTATAGAATTTTTCAGGTCTTCCGTCTTCAGAAGTCTAATATGCATTTGATAATGTGTAAAAAACGTATATTTGGTATTATTAAAGGGAAAAGTTTAATTTCCATTTATCTAGGTGATGGTACATAAGATAATAATGTTTTATTCCGAAAGAAAAAGCTGAAAATGATGAACATTGTAAAAAAGGGTATAATTAGTTTGGTGGCCACAACAGTAGTAATTGACACGCATACTAATTTCCATAGGGTAAAAAAAAAGGGTAAAAGAAATAAAATGTGGGAATTTAAAATTTGATGTTTTAAATCATCCATGGTCCACGGTTTCTTGATGAGAAAAAGGAAATTATTGGAACAATGGGTGTACTCGGAAATTATTATTTTTATTAGGCACAGTAGATGTCCTTGTTCGTGATTGGTTGTATCCATTGGAGAGTTTAAGTGCAATGTGACCCTTATTAGATTGAGTTGTTCCCTACAAAAGTTACTAATAATGGAAATCTAGGTTACCAGGAAATTCATCATTTTATGTAAAATATTTGTTACCANTCATTGGTTGTATCCATTGGAGAGTTTAAGGGCAATGTGACCCTTATACAAGGACCACCAAATAAATCCGGGCCTTCTTTCTCCGCCTTTCACCAAAATCGGCTTGGGTCAGCCGACAAACAAGTAGTGAATAATAGCGACGTGAAGTTAGCTGACAAATTTTGAAATTTTTTTATTTTTAATTATGGATATTCTAATGTAACATTCGTCACTCCCGACAACTTGATCTCAATCTAAAAAACAAAAAACAAGAGATTGACTTTAAGGTGTAGGAAGCATGAAAGAAAACCTAAACTCCACAATATTAGGGGTTTTTTCTTAAATGCTGCCTTGCAAAATTTATCTTTTGTCCTAATAGGTTAACTTGACATCCTAACAGCAATTTCCTAATTACCTTTATCGATCCCGGATTAAAAAATAAATCAAAATTTGTCAGCTAACTTCACGTCTATTATTCACTGCTTGTTTGCCGGCTGACTCAAGCCGATTTTGTGAAAGGCGGAGAAAGAAGGCCCGGGTTTATTTGGTGGTCCTTGTATTAGATTGAGTTGTTTCCTACAAAAGTTACTAATAATGGAAATCTAGGTTACCAGGAAATTCATCATTTTATGTAAAATATTTGTTACCAGAAAGAGAAATGTCCAGGTGGAGGATTTGAATAGAGAAAGGAGTATTCTTTCTTTTTTGAAAAAGCTTTTCATTCACTATCAATGAGGGAAAAGGTTATAATTTGTGTTATTTACCATGTAAACATTATATGTATTCATTTCATTCAATTTCGAACTCTGTCATTGGATACTGTTCTTATGGTTATGGTTATTGGGACAGATTAGTCTAACGCGTGTTTTCCATTTTTGTGGTTGAATGAAATAGAGATGTTATAGTTTAGTGCCAAATTGGCATCGAAAGTCACCCTACCGATTGAATTGAAGTATTCTGGGAATTCGTTGAGGTTTGTAGGTTCAGAGAATAATTTATTTCAGAAAAAGAATGATGGCTTTATGCATATGAATGCATGAAATCCAGGATGATGTTAGCAGAAGTAAGGAAGATTGATTCTGTATTGCCGCTATATTTTATATTCTATCTAGGGATCTTAGACAAAAATTTTATGTGCATTTCTTGAAAATTTTATGACAAGGATCTTATTAAAATTTTTTCTTTTTTTTTTTGCAGTAACAAACATTGTGCAGTGTTTTTTTAAAATTAAATTTGCAGTATTGAGTGAATGTTTGAAGCTGTGGGAAAGATTTCACTTCCTGTGTGTTTTTAGTAGTGAGTATATAAGTATTTTTGACGTACAGGGTTTTTTTTGAAGATGATTTCGACTTGAAACTTGGGGAAATTATTCTGAATAATAATTTAGCAACAAGACTAATAATTGTTTTAGCAAATAGATCAGATAATGTTAAGTATTATTCTGGGAGGCTAGTGGTGGTGGTGTGGTGATGTAACAAAAAGAAATGCTTATTTTTTTTTAGCACGTAGAGTGAACTCTTCCGTTTATTTGTGCGTAGGGAGGAAAGTTGTAAGATGTTGGTTGCATACAAATGATGAANACAAAAAGAAATGCTTATTTTTTTTAGCAAGTAGAGTGAACTCTTCCGTTTATTTGTGCGTAGGGAGGAAAGTTGTAAGATGTTGGTTGCATACAAATGATGAAAGTCATGAATTGAATAAATAGAAATAAGGAAATGGAATAAGAAGAAGAAGAAGAAAAAAAAAATGCTATTCTTATAGCTAATGGATTTTAGAGTAAACGTGGAATAATTTAAAGCTTCGAAAGCATTCAGTCATTGAATTCTGTTTAAACTCAATCAACTTCTTGTAGCGTCTTTGTCCGTGTGATTTTGAAAATAGTTTAATTTTTTTCGGAATATCTTAAAATTTTTCTATAGTTGTGAAAGTCAAGGAGTAAGGAAGGGTTCATAATGTCACACGGGAAATATGTCAAATTGAGAATAGGAAATAAAGATAAACGATCGGCATTTATTTTGGATCTTTTGTTATCTTTTGTACACTAAATTCAATGTATTGTAAAGATATTTTTAAAATACTGGAAGTTCAAGTTCTTTCTAAACAGAAGAAAAATATACAGAAAAGTAAAGTAAGTTGTAAAAATGTAAAAGTTTTCGTATCTGGGAAATCTTTTTGTTTTCGTTTTCCGGTATCCATGTGGGCAGAAAGTACTTTACGCATTTCCTATTTACGTATTAAGTTTTTTTTCTGGAAATGGGGAAACTAAAGGCAATTTCAAGCTTTTGTAGTGATTTAATGTAATAGAGAGATGTAAAATATTATTCTACTGAAACTTTGAATTTGTTTGGAAAGTCCTCTTTTTTTTTTTTACTGTTTCTGTAGCTGGTTCATAGTAAAGACGTAAGAGAGAAAGTGGAACAAATTCATTGAGTTTGCGTGTGTTAAGGCGAAACCGCTGTCTAACAATAGGATACAAATGAATTGACCGTAGTTTTTTTATGGCAGTGAAAGATGAACTATTATGTGTAGAACCATCACTCGCCTGTCATACATAAAGTCTACTAAAAGGAGAAATGTGTTTATTTTCCCCTGGCAACTAAATCGGTATTTCCCCATTTTCATTTGTTGTAAGAAGACCTGGCAGGGCATTAACGGAAATAATAGAAGAGATAACCGGGACTTTTTGTGATGTATTGGACTAGTAATTATGGAAATCTGTTACCGAAGACTGAAGGATTTATCATGTGGCAACTAATAATACTTTTAGATGACAGTGCACCGGTTGTTTGGAATTGTAAGGTCGATTGGCCGATTATGAGTTTTTATTCTTATACAAAAATGGGTTTGTTTCACTAGTCAGGGTGGATGAAGAGGGTGAGAGTTTAGGTTTTTCTTATATTATTGTTTCTTTTTCAACTAATGTTTTTCGGAGTCAGTTGTCAAAATTAGGAATGAGACAGTGATGATGATGGACCAGGTGTGTCATTGGATACACTCTGTTCTATAAATGACGTTGCGTATTCGGCTAAATATGAAACAACATGACTTGGATGTTTATGTGGGCTGGACAGTAGAAAGTAGACAGTTGCGAGACGAATACTGAAAAAAACTGACTAAAATACCTGAATTGTTTGTCTTGGATGGCTATTAGGCTCATTAATCATAGACCGCTGTCAAAATTTTATAGAAAAGGAATGAAATTTTTTTTTTAAGTTTTCCCGTTTCCTTCGGCAGCGACTCAAACCAATGAAACGATTCCGTAAACATTTTTTCATGGTCTGAGCAAACGTGAAGCTCGTAGGATCAAATTAAAGAATTTGATCAAGCTGCTGTTGCTTGTAATAACTGCTCCATCATCTAAGTTCATTGTCACCCATTCGATCCAAGGCGGGATTCAACTGGGAGGATACGCTCTGAACGATTTATTTATTGAATAGTACAATAGCTAAAAAAAGAAATAGCAAGTTAGCATGACAGTTTTCTGCTTCTGAGGATTTTAGCTTTTGGTTGTGTCATTGAAATAGCTTTCCGTTCATGTTATCAATTACAAATCAATAAAAAAAAAAAGTACAGGCTGTACACACGTGGCACGGATAAAACATTTTTGAATTGGTTGTGAACGTGTACTTTTCTTTCATGGATTTCTTTAGTTGTTACAAAACATAAAAATTGACAGCTACATATAAGTATTAGGTTATTATATTGTTCATAGACTATATTCTTGATTTGTCGTGACTATGGCGATGAGTTGATTATTTAATTAATTTAATCTTAACTTATTTTTTGAATTTTGGCATAATTTTACATGGAATATTAAGTTGTTGAAAAACAGGAGTTTTAGCATAAAATATCATCACCTTCTTTTGTGAAGGTTATAGCAAGGTTTCAAATCTGGTTCTTAGAATTTTTACTCGTAGAGTTTTTCCAAACAGTGCTATCTTGCAATATCCAGTTTATTGAAATTATTTTCTGAACAAACTGCATTCAAGTAACAAAATATTTAATTAATGTTTGCTGTAATTTAGTTTGCTGTTTCAACCGTCATTTCACTCTCTACTTGTCCTTGTTAATCTTATTCTCACAGAATAATATTGTTTCTTTCACTTTACAACCTTACACAAGATGCACTTGACTATTACAAGATCTATTTCTCAAGATCTCTTTCTTCCATGTTCAAGACATATCTTTTAGAAAAGTTGATTTAATCATGTGAAAAAAAAAAGAATATTAAGTTTGGCGTCGACCTTGGTAGATAAAAAAAAATGTCAATTGAATTTTCCTTGATTTTAGTTCTCTTAATTTACTGCAACTTTCCATGTTATTGGGCTCGGAAACAGGTTTCATCTTTCTTCAGTCTGGGATAATTAATCATTGTTAAAATTGATGTATATTTAGATATGGCATAGTCGTTTGAAATGGTCTGGTTTGCTCATAATTTCAAAGTTTGATTTTACTGATAATAAAACCGGATACTGAATTGTGAAAGAGAATTAAACAACATTTCACTTTCACTAACTCTAGCGTAAAATTGAGGTAAAATCTGGATTCTGGAGTGGAGATTACATGCTTGAGTGGGAAGGCCAAAAACTCCTTTTTGAAGCCTTCTGGATTTTGGATTTTTAAGATATGAGATTGGACTTTGGTTGGGATTTGGTAAAAGTGGAAGGGAGAAAGTTTATTTGGAATATTATTTGGATTCAGTGAGGGCCAGGAGCGGAACAAGGCAGGGTGATTGCTGAACTGACTAAAAGTATGCCGCCTACGTACGTACGTACAGGGTTAGCCAAAATTTTCGATCGGCTTGTAGAAAGAAAAATTTCAATGAATAATTTGACATCTTNCGTACGTACAGGGTTAGCCAAAATTTTCGATCGGCTTGTAGAAAGAAAAATTTCAATGAATAATTTGACATCTTGTTCAACATTGGTTTTCTAACTCATTTATGATAATAAAACGTGTATTCTTTAGGTAATTTATGAAGAAAAAAANTGTTCAACATTGGTTTTCTAACTCATTTATGATAATAAAACGTGTATTCTTTAGGTAATTTATGAAGAAAAAAAAAGTTGTTAGGAAATCTCACTGTTAAATCGATTTTTATAAAAAAATTTTTGCTACTACATGAAGGATCCAAAAGTTTGGTTAATCCTGTATATTTGGGGAAAAGGATCATGCACCTCCACTGTGGATTCTATAGAATTCTGGACAGATGTTCTTCTAGATTTCCATTTTGATAACCAAAAAACGAACTTCCCTCAACTCGAAAATCCCCAAATGGACACAACAATAAAAGTTGAAGGGAATTTAGATCTTTACACCCGAGATCACTTTGGCACCAAACACTCACCCTTACTCGTAGAAAATTAAACTTAAGTTTTAACCATTGTAGAGCCAACATTACTTCTGAAGTTTTACAACACATTTCATGAATTCTAAGATAAGATTGACCTCACCGTTTCATATTTTGACCCTAACTTTCTAACAAGTCTGTCTATCAATTTTTGAATCTTTAGTTAGTCTGTTTTAAATAAATATGCAAGTCATAAAAGACTAAAATCATCAAACAATTTAAATGGACATGGAATAGTCAAAGAAGCATCAATCAGAAATGGGTGGAGTACAATTTNCTAAGATAAGATTGACCTCACCGTTTCATATTTTGACCCTAACTTTCTAACAAGTCTGTCTATCAATTTTTGAACCTTTAGTTAGTCTGTTTTAAATAAATATGCAAGTCATAAAAGACTCAAATCATCAAACAATTTAAATGGACATGGAATAGTNCTTTAGTTAGTCTGTTTTAAATAAATATGCAAGTCATAAAAGACTCAAATCATCAAACAATTTAAATGGACATGGAATAGTCAAAGAAGCATCAATCAGAAATGGGTGGAGTACAATTTTATACTCTGAAAATTGTTCTGCTCAACTTGTGAACATATCTAAATGATGTACGAGCTCAAAAATTTTATTTCATGTTAAAATAAAATAATTAATTGTTTTTGGAGAAATTTAGACACGGTGTAAGTTGGTCTTGACAGCTCTTCTCATCTCCAACTAGAAGTAATGTGAGGAGTTGTAGTAATGAAAGGGTTATTATTGGAGGTCTTAAAATTTATGAACTTAGGAAATAATTCCCATGTCAATACGTAAAACACGGAGTAATTTGTTTAAACATGCAATAGTCGACTAGTCAATGCAGAAGAAATAATAACGATGGTATAAAAAGTATGATGAATGGTTTATGGTACAAACTATCGACAAGTTACATTGCCGAAAACCAATGTTTAAGTTCTGGTTCCTTGCTTCCGAAACTCGTTAGTTGGGATGACTCATCGTTGTCATTAGTTGAATTTCCTTAGTTAAGCCAAACCACCTAAACTTAAGAAAATCATAGAGAATCAATAGTGTCAACAGGAAGGTTATCGTTTACTTAATGATTTACGTGCGATTTTTTTTTTCTTCTTCGGATCTCACACCGTTAATGTCGAGAATTTTTGGCTAAACTCCTTTCACTAACTCCTCCAGATTTTTTTTATTCTATATGACTTCAGAAAATAATCTTTCGGAACTAATGATGCGTAAAATACGCAACGCAAACGGAGGAACTGGATTTATCAATGATTTGTTATAACTGTTTTTTGTAGATTAGGTTAGCCTACGCATTTTCAACCGATTTACGGTATGATCCTGATGAAAATTGTGAGTTGTTTTTTTTATTCAACTTTCCATAAACTCCGAATAGGGTGGTTGTAAAATAAAGTTTTGAATTTCCATGACGTTGGTCTCCGAGTTTCAATTATAGGCAGGAACAGGGAAATGAGTCAGGAGATAAGATAAGGCTCAATTTTAAGGGTGGGGTAGGGAAATGTAGGTTTGATACGGGTTTATTTATTTTTTCTCAGTGGCGTGGGCAACTACCGGATAGAAATTTTGAACCCTTTTTGTACAATAAAGATATTTTACACCCTGCTGGTTTGTTGAAATTCGCCACTTATGTTTCACTCCATTTCATTTGGTTTTGGGTTCGTGTGGTTCCTTTTGTTTTCTACATCTTCGATTTATGTGTGAGATTGCTTTGGCTTGAAATCGCAGAAACGAGCCAGAAAAAAGATCGATGAGAGAATATTTGAGGATACCACTACTGTTGGGTTCGTCGTATGATTCTGTCTTCCTTGTGCATGTGTGTCGAGGGTGGGTAGTAAATACATGCAGTGTAAGGGAAAACGGAGACAAGAGGACTAGAGAAAGTAAAGTGGAAGGACATTAAATGGGATGAAATCCCATAATAAGGGTAAAACTAATGGAATTTTTATACCAAGAAAAGGAGGCTGATAGTGATAGGCAGTTCATATGGGAGGGAAAGTAATAATGCCAAAATTGACGATTATTGAACTAAAGGTATCCATATTGACATACAAGAGCACATCCGCCTCTGGAACTTTGTAATCGTGGAAGAAGAAAAAAAAGGACAATAGAAAGAAGTACACAGATGATGGGAATCATAGTAATGATGATGATTTTTTGGAAGAACTATATAGCGTCTTGTCGTCCACATTACATAATTTTGGTATACGGAATGTGACGCGTTGAGAAAAACCATTAATTTACGACAATTCCCACAAAATTTTCATCCTTTGAAGACGACGAATGAAGTACTGATGGTTGGTTGGGTTGTGTAGTTGTGGAAAGTGCACCGCGGGACTCTTTGGTTCTGCTATGTGTAGAAATGTTAACGGAGTTCATCTTTCCATAGAGAAAGGGTTTTTGGAGAACTTATGAATTCAGTGAGACTGAGAATATTAGTAGACCCCTTGCGGTTCTTACAAGAGAAGAGACTTTGAATCCTTCACAATTAACATCCCTTGAAATGTGGCAAATTTGATTCGCTATACTGATGCTGAATCTGTGCATTATGTGAGGGCTTTTTCTTTTTTGTCAAGCGGCAGCGAAGTTGGCAAAGTCAAGCAAATGGGAATAATAGGTTCTAATAAATTCCCATGAGTCTTTTTCCTCATGTATTTAAAGCAGTTGAGGAGTTGAATAGTCTGAATTAAGTAAGTTTATTATATTCTCAGTAGCAAACTACGGCCTTTCTCTTCCTATCTCTTCAACTTCAGACAATGGTTGAATGTCCCAGTTTTAAAACTCAATCAAAACGAAGAATGGAGAAAACGGGAGTTTAGTGGTATAAATTAGTTTAGATGGGATAGAGTTGAAATGAAATGGAGCACATGGTTCCTTCCAACTGTCGACCAACGGTTTTTTTGGGCGTCTATAAATGTCTTTATCTTTCATTCACACCTCTCTAATCTGGATTTATTACTGGGATTTTATAAGCTCATTTCCATTCTTCTTTCACTCTCACTCTCTCTGTCTGAATGAATCATATCGTGAAGAGAAAAGAGGGAGCTTAAGCTTTTGCTTTCACTCACATTTTCTGTATATCTATCTATACTTTCTATTTAATTTTAACATTCTGCTGTCAAAAAATATGAAAGAGACGAATAAGAGGAAGCATATGGATACTATCAATTCTCAAACGTACTTTGCTAATTTATTATATTCATCGATCTTATAGACGGTGATTGTTATCTAAACAGAGGTTGGATTTCAATCGGACTCGGTCTCTCATTTTACTTAAGCGCTAAACCTTTGGTTCAAAAGCTGATTATCATGTTAGAAATATTTTATGATATATTATGAGAAATGGGCAAGAGATAGGATCTCAAAATGTCCAGGCGTGATGTCAAAATCTAAGCTGAGGATATTCGGATTTTAAAAAGTATAATGATCCCGATTTTCGGTTCTAATGTACTTGTCCATTTTTAGGGGGGATTAGAGTAGAAGGGGTTGGTAATGTCGGTAAAATATGAAATGGAAAGTGTGAACATTTGTATTTCCTAAAACACTATAACTCTTTTCTCTTTTGAATGAAGAAAAAGGAGCACATGTTCTCTACCGGCTTTGATCATTTTAACTTACTATCTATCTGTTACTTTAAAATTTTTTTAGTAAGTTAGGATAATATGCTATTACGAAGTTCGTTTGGGTCAAACAATTTAGTTGGTACAATCTAATATATCAAGTCAAAAGATTGGAAAAATGTCAAAAAAAAGTACGCCTATTTTTTGGGCTGATTTGCCGCTGTTACTGTCATGCTAAAGATAGATGGTCCAATTCACACCTGGTAAGTTTAGGATTTGAGATACCGTGAAAGTAATTAAAGGGAACAAACAGTGTTGTTTAAAGTGTTAGGTGTTAGGTGTTTGAGTTCTGTGCGTGTTTTCATTATAAGAGAAAATGGTGACGCGTTCAGTAGCTACTTATCATCATCATATTATTTAGCCTGAGAGAATGTAATGTCATGTACAGGAGAGGATATTTTTTGTAATCAAAGCTTTTTTGGTTTTGGTAACCAAAGTTTTAAATTGAAATGATAGGATTTGGCAGTATTATAAGTAGAAATAGATGGAATGATTTCTCCAGTGGTTCTGGTAGTGAATGTTGATTTCCGTTACGAATGCTTTCCTTCCTTTTCGTGTCTTAACCTTTCCGGTGTGGTTCTTCTGAGATGAGTAATGATGAGGTTGCTCACTGAACCAAGAATAATTTGATGAGAAAGCATCAAATACTGACTAGATTTTATTCCCTGGAGACTGAAGATTTTGAATTTCTATCCAATGGTATGAGATAGACCATGTCGTAGGAAAGATGATTATTAGATGGATAGAGAAATAGTGAGAGTGACCCCTGGAGTTTTTTCCAGGTCAAAATAGTATTAGGGTCAGGCAGAAGGTTGAATGGTGATATACTATTAATTTAATTCTTCTCATCTATACAAAAATTTTCATCTTGGCAGTGTGTTCTGGCTCCAGGGGATATTGAATTTGTATTATCTTAATTTCACCCTGTGCTTGCAGTAGTTTCATAAATGAATTAGAAAGAAAAAAAAATTAACAAAAGGTATATTGTTTACCTCTCAAGTTTCAGATATATAAGCTGTCTTGTTTTATGGTACTGGGAGTTTATGGTAAATAACAGCTCGGTACTTCTTAAAAAAAAACTTGAGACAACCAGCCCATAGATATTAGGGGAAGGCATGCTGTGAATACAGTGTAGCACTTAAAAACTGTAAGTAAAATTTGAATTTTCCATTTTTCAGCTTATACGGTGCTATAAAAGGATGTATTGTGTAGGACACATTTCTGCTAATTTCCTAAAAACTAAGAACTATCTGAGTTGGAAATCTTTTCTTTCCTATGCACGTAGGAACTTATTTTCAATTCATGATTCACTCAGTCACTTTCTCCAGTCGTCAATGAATCTGTCTGTCTCAAGTTGTATGGTTTTGGACCTGTCTAGTCCGATGTAGATTGATGATGAGAATATTATTTTAGATTTCCCTTATCCAGGGCAAAATGAATGACTTTTTGGTTTATCTGAAGCAGGATATTTCAATATGGTGAAGATTTATAGACTAGATGGAAAGAATGGATAAAATTTAGAACAAGAAACAAAGGGCTGATAAAAATATCTCACTCCTACGCCAGTCGAACTTAAATTAATTTCAACTGTTTGACAGGAACGATGGAGGATTGAATTTATTGAGCTTTGTTCTCTCCAATTGAAACTGACGTTTCAATAGGATTAAAAAGAATTGAGTACTATTTCCTCCAGTTTACTCTACAATTCAAATCAATTATTTTTGGAATTAAGGTTTTTACGTTTATTCATTGAGTTCAAGAATCAATTATTGGTTTATAAATAATCGATTTATAACGTGTTATGTATGTAATTGACTTCAAAACTTTAAAATTCATTGAATGAGTTACTAATCAAAAGATATCAATTTTGAGGCAGATATACTCCATTATTCTTTAACAATGGCTTCACTAGCTTCCTGTTTTTTTTAATAAAATGGTTTGCATTTAGATGTCGTTATAATTCATGAAGTAAATATTAAAGTAATAAGAATATATTGAATTTTAGATTTTTGGATCCATTGTGTGTAGTCTTCAGAGGGTGTAATCTGCATAATAAAGAAGTTGGTTTTTATTTTTAATAACCGCCGTTCATGTTGTTTTGGTTCCCTGTATCAATTTATCTATTATTATTATTATTTTTTATCTATAGCCCAAATGTTTGCATTTCGCAGCCGCATGTTACTTGAAACCTTTTTTTATTTTTATAATGTTTTTCTTTTGTAAAATTATAGCCGTATGTCGGGGTTGAATAAAAAAAAATAGAAAGGGGTTCTTTCTTTGATGGTTTGTTGAATTACCTTAGTATAGCGGAATTTCCTCTTGTTTTATTTGATTAATGCTTCCTTGTGCAGCGTCAGGACTTTATTAGCATCCAAATGTGTCATTTTAACAAGGGATGATTATGAAACTAACCAAGACAGGAACAATTTTTATCAATTTAATGAGAATCATATCTACCCCAACTGTATTTTTTTTTCTTTTCCTTAGGAATAACACGACTTTCACCATTATGAAAGTTATTTGATGTTATAATTAAAAGGCAGTGGAATAACTTTGGCGTAAGCACATAATCTTCTTTTAATGTTATAGTTTTTACTTTTTATTATTAGCATCATTGACTGGCTTTGGATATATTTGCGTTGGAATACGGTATAGTTTGAATAATTTACATATTGTACAAACTGATTTATATTAGGAACGTAAAAGTCCGACAAGTCAACTCTTTACTATAGCTATGTTGAATTTTTGAAGAAGTTAGCAAAGTCGTAAATAAATGAAACTTTGTTTCGTAAGATTAGAGAAAAAGAAGTTGAAAAAATTCATGGTTGGTAAACTTATTTTAAGATTTTAATTCTTATAAATTTAGCTTCAGTTTGGTAACTCACAGACTCTATCACTCAATCATAAATTATTTATCCGNAGCATCATTGACCGGCTTTGGATATATTTGCGTTGGAATACGGTATAGTTTGAATAATTTACATATTGTACAAACTGATTTATATTAGGAACGTAAAAGTCCGACAAGTCAACTCTTTACTATAGCTATGTTGAATTTTTGAAGAAGTTAGCAAAGTCGTAAATAAATGAAACTTTGTTTCGTAAGATTAGAGAAAAAGAAGTTGAAAAAATTCATGGTTGGTAAACTTATTTTAAGATTTTAATTCTTATAAATTTAGCTTCAGTTTGGTAACTCACAGACTATCACTCAATCATAAATTATTTATCCAGATTCCGGTTCATAATTTATCATCGGATTGGAAAAGTTTCATGTAGTGGAATATTTTAGAAATTCAATTAGCTACATGTTCATATGCCTGGATAATTTTTAGAATGAGGGAAGGAATTGGAAATCTTACAAGTGAACCTAAAAACAAATATTGACTTCCGTCCAACGTTTATTGTAAAATGGGAAAGGTTTGTAAAGTATCTACTTTATGGAAAGATCACGCAGAAACAACAGAATTTGGGATACGAAAAATATCAGAATCAAAGCACCCTCATGATATGTAATTTTTNTGGGAAAGGTTTGTAAAGTATCTACTTTATGGAAAGATCACGCAGAAACAACAGAATTTGGGATACGAAAAATATTAGAATCAAAGCACCCTCATGATATGTAATTTAGGAATGGTAAGGTTAAGGTTAATTTTGTATGATTTTGGGTTTAGATTTTTGGTTGGGAATTTTACCCTCCTCTTNGGAATGGTAAGGTTAAGGTTAATTTTGTATGATTTTGGGTTTAGATTTTTGGTTGGGAATTTTACCCTCCTCTTCATAGAGATGAAAATGTATTGGGTAATAAAAAATTTTTAGTTTCCAACTTGATGGATTTCAAAACAAAGCAAAATTACTTGAGGTAGGAGTCAAACAGGATATTTGTTTGATTACTTACTGGTAAAGAGGTAAAGGATATATGCTTTCATTGTTTAGAAATTCATATGTGGTTAGATTGTAAAAGCTTTGGTTGAATTACCACAGAGTAAATAGATATTTTTCATGGTTAAATCTTTATGGCATGCTACAATTCAGATACATTACGTTGAAAGAATTCAATGATTTTTATATCCTTGTGTAGGAACTCTTGGAAATATTCATTTTCAATGTAAACCGTAATCTAGAAATCAGAGATGTTTTTATGTTTTGGTTTTATTTGTTTAAAGTTGGCTGGAATTAGGTGATAAATTAGCCTTTTGGTTAATTCTTATTGCAGAAAAAAATAATGAGCATACACAGAGACAATGGAGTTAAGAAGAATTGGATGTTGGTGTAATTGAAGCTAATTTGACTGGAGGTTGTAGATTTTAATTTTAATTTATTTGGATAATTTATTTTGTGTTCATGTGAGAGGAAATGGATGAGTTTGTTGATTTGAAACATTTCATAGGGGGCTGAGTAATAGTTGACAATGTGACAATGAGACAGCTAGGGAAATGTGAAACCATAAGGTTTAGTTGCTGGGATAGGCTTAAGCATTAAGGTCAACAATGGTAAATATCCTTAGAATGAAACAGAGTAAAAGAGATGGGGTTATTCCTCCTAAATCACTGTATGGCTCTTTTCTCCTATTTTTATTATTGATCATGAAATGAAATGAAAAGAAGAGATGGGGATGATGATCATATTATCAAAGGTTGGTTGGTGAGGAAACCATTCTTTCGCGGGAAGATCAAATGTCCGTCTTTTGCTCCAGGATTTCTATTTTCCATTTTTCATTTTCTATCCAGTAGGAGGAAAATCAGTTTAGTCTGTTTTCGTCAAACTAACCACAGATTGGAAAAATCTTCATATGCTTATTAGGTACGAATAGGATTTTTTTTTCCAGTGTCCAAACCGATCGAATTTTATTTTTTGAAGATAACACAATGATACGCTCATCTTGTCGCAATATGGTAGGAAAAGAGGAAGAAAAATAACCCGGAGGATTTTTTGGTAGAATAAACTTAGATGACTGTGTGTCATGATGTAGTAGAAAGGCTTCATCGTGACATGACAATCACTGGACCGAAAGGATGAAAGGTTTTAAGGAACGGGATATCTTACTTGTATTCTGTTTGGATTTCATTTCCGGTAGATTATTTTGAATAATAGTAATTATTGCTATTTTCAAATACTCACGGATGTTATTTCATTCTCATTTGGCTCTAATTATATAAGCCTTTGTTAAACTACTAATGAGGTTCTTTAATGTTTACGTTGAGTTTACAAAGAATCTAAATTCAGAATGAAGAGAAAATTCAAACAAGTGCTAAGTGCTTCCTACACGTTTTGAATACTAAAGACATTATTGTTTTGTTTGAATTCTGATAATGAATGAGAGAGACTGTTTTTTTTTATATCAAGATGCATAAACCTCACTATCACTTAGAAAGGGTTTAAGATCTTATTGTCACATTTGATAAAAGTGATGAANTCAAGATGCATAAACCTCACTATCACTTAGAAAGGGTTTAAGATCTTATTGTCACATTTGATAAAAGTGATGAATATAGGGGAGACACCTTTATGTAATTGTCAGTTGTTGAGATGAGGACGACAGAAATCCTTTGGTTTGCCATAATGCAATGGTGGAATTGAACTCTAATAAACTAAAAGCTCAACAATACTTGTAAAAGTAAATGATTGAGTTTTGTTGATGACTCGTTGAAGCGGTGCTACTGCATAGTAAAAAGTGCTTGAGAAAATGTTTGGGTTAATTTTGAAGTATTTGATGGCCTTTTTTTTTTTGCTTTCATCGAGTCATTACCATCATTTTGNGTGCTACTGCATAGTAAAAAGTGCTTGAGAAAATGTTTGGGTTAATTTTGAAGTATTTGATGGCCTTTTTTTTTTGCTTTCATCGAGTCATTACCATCATTTTTTTTACACCAGCAGCAGTTTAACAAAGAAAAGCGTTACAGAAATTGTGTCGAAATTTGCTATTGAAAAAGTTTACAAATTTGTTAATTGTATGTGCTGAAGTCTTTCGCTTTTGGGTTTGGAATAAGCATGCATGAACATTTGAAGGATGTATTTTTGAACTATTTATACACAATTTGAATAGAACTTTAGTTTTTTTTTAATAGAATACGGGACTTTTTTGGTTAAAAGTTGTATTTACTTGAGAGGAAAGGTCCCTTTCAGATCGGTTGGCTTAAGGTCGTGAAACATTTGAAATTTGTTGCGACATTTTGACAGGTCGGTGACAACAACTTGAGTTTTTTTTTAGACTCGCTATGAATGGGGTTTGAAGTAAATAAATTATTGTAAGAAAGATTTGGCAAAGTGTACCAAACAAATGTACTCACTCTGAAGTGAGGTTTACTTTACCTGGACTCTTTTTATTCCAGATTAAATGGACTAATGGAAGTTATGTGGTAGAAGTTGATCAGTTTCAGTTATTTTTTGGTTGAAGATTTTTACTTATATTTTTATATAATTTTTGTCTTTTAATCAAAATGTCAGAATGGAAAAATTATTGAAGCGTGAGATGTTTTTGCCTGCTACGAATTGTAATTTGATCTGTTTCTAAGATCGGAAGGAAGAAAGTTGTTTGTTTATAAATTGAGCATCTGCGTATATACTATGAAAGTGTTACTGATAGGAGACTACCACAGTACCACCACATGTTCTGCACACTTTGGATATTTCGGGTAGAGAAGATGAGAATCGTGAGTAGAATCATTTAAAATTCAAAAGGGAGAAAAGAGAGTGGATCTTCCTTCGGATTATGGATGAACGAGAAAAGGAAGGGATGAAAAACTTGAATTTAATGAGTAGGGAATACAAATAAGACTAATGCGTGTGAAGAAAAGGTGAGAAAAAAAAAGTTATTGAGAGCATCTAGTGTATTGAAATAAAATACTGTTGATGTTCTTAGTTGTTGGATTAAGGGTTAGAAAAAAATTGGAAGAAAAAACTAGTAAATTTTCCTGGTTCATCTGCCAGTTTTTTTCGAAATGATACTCTATCATTAAGCTTATTTTCTGTATTTCAATATTCTTTGGAGCAAAAGGGCATAGGTAGGGTTCGAAAAGTTGATCTATATTTTATTTCTTCGGTTCAAAATCAACCCTTAACAATCTTGAATTAATTCTTTGATACAAAGGGAAAATCAAGCTGACGTCTGATTAAAGTGTCACATTACGGTGACGACGCTATGGCAAGTAGGTTAGCTCTTATGAACACAACTCAGAAGGCGTTCGTTATGTTATTGAATTGTCACTAATATGTTGCTGCTTGCTGTATTTTATTTTTACTGTTTGTTCTGAATTATTATTCCCTTTTAGAGAGAAAAGTTACGTTTACATCTATATAATAACCATATGACGAGGAATATGAAACTCTAAACATGCAAATCAGCAAAAATTAAAACAGTCACTCGTCGCTCACTTATGGCGACAATGAGTGAGTCTCGTGTTGTTATTTCGAGAAAATGAAATTAAGTAACTTAATACCGACTTTTCAGAACTAAATTTTGATTTGACACTCTCAGAGCGTCATTTTTTATTATTTGTTATTTTTTTTTTTTAAATAGTTTTAATTTATTAACTATTCTGTCATGGTGCTACTATGGAAGTTTTGACAGTGACATGTACTCAAGTGACTATGACTCGTCAGCATTCATTATTTCAATATTTTTTTTTTGAAATATTAGTTCTTTAAAAATCATTTACCGCATGATCTAAATAAAGGAGTTCATTTTCTGCACTAATTTTTTTTGTAGTAAGACTTATTCATATCCCAACTTTGAGTTTTAAGAATCTTTAATCTATCGAATAATTTATATTTAAAAACAAATATAAATTACTAATTGTGAAATACACAAATAGATTTCTGTTGTGTACAGTTGCAGAAACATTATTATTTTTCTGTAATTGTAAAGTTTATTGTAGAGTGAAAGTGAACAATAGATTCTGTAAAAGAAAAACAATTTTTTTTTTCACTGGAAAAGGTTTGTCATTTTACTTGTAAGAGATGGGAGCGAAATACAAGAGTCATTAACTTTTACTACAGTGTACAATTTTCTTTTTGAGTGTTTGAGTATACTACAAAATTACGACCCAACTAGCTTTTGATCTTATTTTCTCTAATGGAATAGAGTAATAACCGGGAAATTTTTTTATTATAGAATCGTAAGTTTTTTTTTTTTTTTGTTTTTTTTTTATTAACGGGAAAAAGCAGAGAGAAAAAATGCGGGGATTTTTGATGACCCCTGAAGCATGTGTCACTGTTATGTTTTTCAATATATGACTGGATTTCTCATCTTGGATTTACGCTCGCAGTAGTAAACTAAGCAGGCGTTTGATTTCGATGGAAAATATTATAAACGAATTGTGCGTATGGAAGAGGAGATATGTTATTTTTTTAATTCGGAGTGTAAAGGCTTGAAGGATATTCTTGAGATTTTGAGCTGTTAAATAAACAGAAGAAAAGAACGACCTAATGCTTTATTGGCAAAAAGTTAGTAAAGTTTTCATTTTCATTACTTGATAGTAGTGCAAGGCTTAGAGGCATCGAAACGACGAGATTAATTTCTTTCTCGCCAAGTGAGTGAAGGAGGCTTGAAGAAGATTACTGTCTTTTCCGCTCTACTGAATTGAATAAGATACTTAAAGCTTTTGTTTTCAATTGAAATTCTTTGAACAAGTTTTTCATTAATTTCTGCACGTGCCGTCGTGGTAGTGTAAACTTGATGGACTTAATCGGATGCGGGTGTTGAGCATCCTGGTAACAGAAAGAAAAGTTTGAAGTTGAAGTTTCTCATTTGAGTGATGTCTAAGGTGAACAAGTTGTTACAATTTTGTAAAACATTATTGGATTTTTCACTTGTAGTCTTAAAATTAGTTGTCTAATTATTGTTTGTATGGGAACCGAAAAATAATTTCACCGGTTTTTTTTCTTTGGTCTTGGGTCGTAATGACTGTAAGTGTGGGGTGTAGCCAATTATCTAACCATTACTTCACCAAATATATTTACGAGAAAAGTCAAACATAGATAAGGAATTGGTTAAGAAAAAGTAAGCAAGAAAGTTATGTTCTTGAGTCGCTAATAAATATAATCTCCCTGTTGCTTCTCGAAAAGTTGAGAATAGAGACTTTGACGGCTTATTACGGAGGTCCAGATGTTACAAAGTGTTTGTCTATGTTGGATACGGGTTACTTTTCCTTTGGAGGTACAAGGTGCGTGTGACTGGAATACAGGATTCATTTATTTCTAACCAAAGAATAGATATTTTATATCTTTCCAGCAGATTACAGCTTTTCTATCTATAAATCCTCTTGGATACGGGAAACGTATTTTATAAGCACCTTAGGACTTATTAGATTCACTTTATTGAAAAAAGATAAGGTGGAAGTAAGTGAAATGGTTGAGAGAGTCTTTGCTTTGCTTATAAAGGGTTTTCTTGATTTCTGGGTTTTCAGGTCTCAAGGTTATCTAGATTTCTGGGTTTTTTTTATACAAATAAACAAGAATTAACTGTTTTTTTTTTCACTAAAAATAAATTCTAGACAGGCGGATAGAGCAATGTTATAAGCCTCTTCAACTAAGTTGTTCGCGGTTAATAATGAGTTTATAAGAGTAAAAAGACCTTTGACCTTATCTCTTTTGTTAGGATTAAGTTAAGGCTTTCTACCTCATTATTCAGGAGTCGGAGATTCAGAAGCTGTCAAAAATTTTCTTTCAATGTCATCGTCATGTCAGTTTTTCATTTGACGTTGCAGAACTTTAAATAGGAGGGTGGGATGGCTCATTGTGGTCATTGATTGAAGTTGAAAAGCATGTTGATGATTTGATGAAAGCTGTATTTAATTTTGCTGGAGCGTTTCCGACGATTTTAATATATAGGTCGTCTCAGTGGGGCGCTGTCAACTTGCATGTAAACACCTTTTGATCTCATCAACGGCCAGAGTACTACTCAACAACATCCAGAGATCATAGACCTTTTCACGTTTTCTGTTCATTGAGAAAAAAAAAATCCACAGCTATTCACCGGTTGTCGACATGTTCATGGTATCCCCAACATCAGGAACACATGGCTAGTTGTTGGGAACATGTATCTTAAGTTTTTGGATTTAGTAAAGTAACAATAGATTGTCCAAAAGGGGAGTCCTGAGTATTGTTGTTCCTTCCTATAGGGAATTAAATGCATATGTTGGTGATAATAGGAAATAGTTAATGGAAAAACTTATATACTCCTTCATTCTCTAGGTATTCTTTGTCTTGACTTGGTTAAGTTGAGTACAAGCTTAAATCGCTGCCTATCCGGGCTATTTTCTTTCATGCCTTGGTGTTTTTGGGAGTATTCGGGGGATCGGAAACGACATGAGTGTGGGAGGGAATAATGGAAACATCGGAGAAATTGACACATTTTTCAGTGACAGCTTTTTAAGGTTTAGTTGACTCACAGCCACCACCAGAAAGAGAGTACTGTTAACATCACTGTTGACTAAAAATCAGAAGATTTTTATTTTTACTAGAAGTAAGCCTTAAGAGAAAGGCATAAAAAATTTTTGTGTTGGATTATCGAACAAAGTGGGAATTACTTCCTTCCCCTTCCAATTCTTTCGAAATCAATTATTCACACTATTCTTTCAATTTATTCTCTTCTCCATTGTCGTATAAAGAGCCACCATCGAATTCAATAATCTCACTCAATACACTTGGGTTCTAACATATACAATTATTTAGAGAAATTATCATAATAAAAAGTTAGAATGGTTGGATACAGTTCAGTATCCTTAAGTCCAAGTGCATCGACGTTGTGTCTATGGGTGCTGAGGATTGGTTTTGTCCTCTCCCAGGATCAGGGTGAGTTTTCAATTTGATGTATTTGTGTCGTATTTCGTTAAGCTATTAAAATGAATTAGTTGATTGATGATGGTGTTGATGAAAGCAGAGGCAAAGAGGTTTTTTTTATTTTTGCAAATGAACGCTGCTGTGCTGTGCTAATGCATTCTCTATGTCTCATCTAATGTTGTCTTTGGAAATTCGGAAAAATATAGCACTAATGAATTATTTATAATAGATTTTTCTTAATGGCTTTCCTAACAAACGATTTTCTATAATTCTTATTCTTATTGGTTTTCTCCTAGTTTACTAGGAGAAAATAGGCAACGAGTTGGAAGTATCTCAGTAAGTTCGAGTGTTACGGATTTGGGTTAATATTAATACGGATTGTCGGCAATGTAATGTTAGTATTTTAAATTGAAATTTTTTTTTGGTGAAAGTGTTTCGAGCCATAGATTTAAGCTTGTTCTGAAGACATAGTTTCTTTAGAACGTGTTATTGCCTGCTTACTGCTTAGCGGAGCAATTCCTGGACCGTGGAATATGCTTACAGCTTTCACTTGGAAGGGTTCATAGTCTGTTTCCCGTCGTTTCCTAAATAATTGGACTCATTTGTGAGTATTACAAGAGCTTTTAAGAAGGAGAAAGTGATTTATTCATTCATTTAAGAGTAAACTACTTTCAGTATCTCAAAAGTAATTGACTAAAGATGCTGTTGAAGGGGAAAATACAGTAACTCTTGTTTTTATAATACTAGAGAAATTACAATTTCTTACGGAGTTAAAAGGTAGTGGATCTCATTAATCAAATCTTCTAAGGTCATAATGAAAATTGTAGGTTGTATATTTTTGATTGAGGAAAAAATTTTATTGTTTTCCTACACGCGTATTAAGTATTTTCAATTTCCTGGATAATCATGAAAGCGTAAATTTTGTTTATTTTTTGAAAGGGGTAAAAGGATATATTGTGATTTAGTTGAGAAATTGTAATGAAGGAGCCTGGGAAAATATAACGAGACGGTTGTCAATAATATTGTTCAGTCTAACGTGTCCCCTGGTAATTATAATTATGGCTGCCTAACTAAATTAGCTATGTTTAATAACTTTTAAGTATCTATCACAAGGGAGAAACAGGAAATTGAGAATGACAACGGAACAAGGTAGAAGGGAATAATCGTAGAGTAGAAAGGGTGTATTTTATATATGGGAATTAACATTGGGGTAATGACTTCCTCTAAAAGATGAGAATGAGACTTTGTAAACTTTTGGGGTAATATTTATTCAGAAAATCTTCTATTGTTTGATGGGTTGAGCCTAGCTAAGTTAATGGAGGTGTCTAAGCAAATAACCAAGAAGGGTTAGGGATTCTAAGCTAAGGAAATAGAAAGAGCGGTGTTGGAAATTATATTTTCCTAACATTTTCTCTAAGGAGCTCTACAGGACTTCCTATTTATAAAGTTACGAGATTCATGTTAGAAAGAGGTCTGTTATTATTTGCTAGAGACCAAGTTCATTGTCTGCTAAAATCCTCCCTCCCTTCTTCAACTTCCACTTGACTTCATCATATGAGATACTTGAATTTGTTTCCAACGGAGAGAAGTCTCAGAAGTACCTTACATAACATTTTGGTAAATTAAGATGAACTGTTTTTCACTTCCATGCTTAGCTCTCACGTCTCAACCGATTATTCCTATCTCGTTTATTCTACATCAATTTAGAAGCTAATCATAGTAATTTGTTGATAACATGGTTGGTTTTGCTTGAGAAGGGTTTCTTATTAACCTCAACAACATAAGTTTCTTACGAAAGGATGCCTGGAATTTGATTAAAATACATTTGATTAATATGCATAGGGAGGTAACTTAGGTTTCCAGTTAGAATAATTTTCTCATATTATTGAAAAACTTTGATTAACTTATTCATCTGTTATTTAATGGAGATGAGATTATTTTGGCTTGTTCTTGTCATGTATAGTGTCATAAAATGAAATTCGAGGAGTAGATAGATATAGACCGGAGTTGGAAAAGTTACTTTTAGAGCTTTGGTGTTCGTGTAGAGGTGACAAAGTTAAAGGTATAAATAATTTACGATGCTTTCTCTTTTACTGAAAGAGAATAACGTTGAATGAGACGTTGGAAATGAGAAAGAGAGAGAGAGAGAAGATGAAAGTCCATCTAATCAAGTGTTGAAAAAGGAAAGTGAGAGAACATAAGTGTCTTGAAACGGTTCATGTAACACCAGATTAGATACTTTTCTTGCCGTTTTATTTCTCTTTGTAGGAGATTGTTTTATAAGGGCTCTATGTTCGTTTGTAGTAGTCTTAAGGATACATGTTGGTAATGTCCAATAGGAAACAGAATTTGAAATGTTCTGTAAGCACCATAAGGAGGAGTAGTCAAAGGAAAGTACTTTTTTTTGGGAAACCTTCATCTTCTGGGACCTTTGAACTTCTCTTGGAATTACGGATTTTCTAAAAAATAAAATAAGAATGGCTACTTATAAGGGTTATCAAAAAGATTGTAATGATATTACTTTACGTCCTCTTATCTTCTTATCACTTTTATGTCCAATATTCGTTAATCTTTTTTTTTTTCATTGTCGATTCTTTGATCAGATAGTACAGAAGAGATAACCCATGAGTGAGTAGTCTTTGAAACTATTAAGATTTAAGGTCAAAATGAGATACTTTGCTATTATATTGTATTTTTAGTATTTTAGTTTAATTCTTTATCGTTGTGTAATATTTCTTTAAATTTTTTTTTTTGGATATTTTCATTTTCATATTAGGATGAAAATAGTAGACTTGAACGGTTTAGGCTTAGAGGGAATCTCATGTTCTTAGTGAAAGAAACAAAATAGTGAAGTGAGTTTTTGTTTGTGAGAAGTTCTTGTGTCACTGTCTTCAGGTGACAATGATGAAGTCGGTTTAAATTGAAAGATGAAAGAGAATTATGACTTTAGAGTCTCCCAGATGGGAATGGGAAGGATTAAGAGATGTTCTCTTAGTAGGCATGGTGTCAGTTTTTAAGATTACAGCTGTCGGCAGATTAGAAGGGCCATAAAAATCTAACAAGTTCACTAAAAGGCCCTTCTCCATGTGGCCGAGTTTTGTGAAGAAATTTGACTGATTTAGATTAATCGCCGTTAGATAAGAGATTAATCATTCCGTAAGTTGTTGAGAAAAAAAAAAGTTTAGGTTAAATGGCTGGGTTTTTTTTTGTGGAAGTTCATGGATATAACCAATTTTGGACAGATCCTTGTTGGTATCGGGTACAAATGATTTTAACTTTATTGATGAGTTTGNAGGCATGGTGTCAGTTTTTAAGATTACAGCTGTCGGCAGATTAGAAGGGCCATAAAAATCTAACAAGTTCACTAAAAGGCCCTTCTCCATGTGGCCGAGTTTTGTGAAGAAATTTGACTGATTTAGATTAATCGCCGTTAGATAAGAGATTAATCATTCCGTAAGTTGTTGAGAAAAAAAAAAGTTTAGGTTAAATGGCTAGGTTTTTTTTTGTGGAAGTTCATGGATATAACCAATTTTGGACAGATCTTTGTTGGTATCGGGTACAAATGATTTTAACTTTATTGATGAGTTTCGGAAATTAAAAAAAAATTTGTGGTTTGACGCCAAACCGTATTTTTATATTTTTGTGGAAAAGTAAAAGAAAATTAGTTTCAATGTGTACTCAAGGTTTGTTTATTTTGAGGATAAAGTTAATCTCTACTTAAGATAAATTGAAAACGGCCACTATGCTTTCTCTCTCGCCAGGATTTAAGGATTTGTTTAGGAAGCGAATTCTGATTGAGATGGGCAGTCGTCATTCATGCAGTCTTTGTCTTTTAGCCATGATGGCAGTAAGTAATCGAAGAAACTTTAATCTTCCCCCCAAATTTCTTCTTCACCGTCTTGTTTCTCGAAGAACGTGTGAGAAAGTATTTTTCTTAAAAGAAGCGATTTGTTACGAAATCCCAAGCCACTTGTCTTTCCCATTTTGAGAAGACAGATCTGAGGAGAAATTGAAGGCTTGAGCTGCCTTTGGATTACATCGCTTGTTCATTTGGGCTTGTTTTGGCTTTCACTTTAGATATTCCTAGTAGCAAGAACTTTTTTTTTTCTTTTTTCTTTATAGTAAAGTTATATCTTCTTTGTCCTTTGAGATGTTAGGGAGTGAAAATGGTCTCTTTGACTTTTATTTTCTAATGTTCTAGTTCTAGTTGTCTCCTTTTACAACTTTTAAGTTTCCTTTTTTAGGTTTTTCGGATGTAATGCGTTTGATGTCTTTATCTTGTCGGTTTTTATATGATGTTACATCAGGAACGCAGAAGTTGTAAAAAAATGAAATAAAGTTGGTAGTCAAGGGGAAATGGATTATGCATAAGATTTTATTTCTTTAGGTTATTGATTTTAAAATCCAAGGAAATGGACGAGGGTGGGAAGGTTAATCACCCCTGCGTCCACTGTGACTCACTTTGTCTTCCTCTGAGTAGTCTGTCTAAAGGATTTCTAAGAAAATCGTAAAAGAAAACTGAAAAATCCCTTACCATAGAAAATCCCTATTTGATTTTTATCCTTTCAGAAAAGAATATAGTAGTTTTATCTTTGTGAAACATAAAAGGAAAGTAGTAAAATCCACATTATTTTCTGGTGGAAGATGAGGTGTCAAGACTATTAGGATGAAGAGAAAAAAAAAGTATATTTCAATGCCCGATTCCACTGAAGTAGAGTTGACATTGGTAACAAAATAGTTTAGAAGTTGTGTGACAGGAGAGCTTAGGATACTTTTGAGAAGGACTTTCCAAAGACTTATTTTACATGTAGCCAAAATCTCCTCTATTTTGTGTATCCCTTATCGTGTCATGTCATGTCATAACGATCCTTATTCTCTTAGAGAAAACTTCCGTTTCGTGTTAGTGTCAGTGGATCGAGACACATGAAACTCTTGGGACGAAAAGTTTAGATTTTTTGTATAAAAAAAAGATGAGAATATATGGAATATTATTTCATAATATTCTGTCAGTTAAAATTAACCAAACGTTGTTGGGTCGGTGAAAAATATCTGTCACCTGTCTCCTTATTTCCTGTATGCCTATTTAGCAGGATTAATATGTCAGACTGGAGAGTCGTTGAGATCTGCTTGATTCTTGAAATTGATTTCTCTAATCATATTAGTAATATGGAGTTTTGATAATTTTTTTTTGTTATTAAGAGTTCTTAGTACTTACTCATAGAATAGGAAAACTTAATTCTCCATATTACTTATTTAATAAGTTATTATTTTCTTTCTCTCTTCTAAGCTTAGTTTCTAAGAAGTGATGGATGATTTGATTAATAAGAGAGACAAAAGTGTTATATTTGGTAGACTTGTGTTGGGTCGGAGGAAAAGCACTAATTCTATTAGCTAAGAAAATCCAAATGCAATCTCATGGAAGACAGACATTGCAATCAAATGATTCATTTGTCAGAAAAAGTTTCTCTATTTTATGCTCCATTAAACTCTCTGGATCTTTTATGTAATTAAATCACTTTGTCTGAAAGTCAACTGTCAGGAGAGGATAGGCGTGAAATACATATTATTGTAGACAGAAGTAACAACTTACACTAAAACGAATCTGATTTCTACCACCTACCTGTAAAATTTAATATCTTATTTCAAAAGGAGTAGAGACGTTGTTCCGCTCTTGTCATGTTTCAACTGATATGCTCTGAGGGTGTGAGATTAAGAACGGAAATGTCAACAATAAGAACCTGAAAAATAGAGCGGAACATGACATGTTGGTATTGGTTATATATGGTAAAGAAAAATGGAAGTTTGTTGCAAGCAAGAAAACAAAAGAACTTCTTTTTTTCATGCCTTGCTTGTTTACTAAGTAACTTGGGGCAAAGAGAAAGAAACAGAGCTAGAAAAAGAAAACTAAGAGAAAGCACTTTTTTTCCTTTTTGATTCAATTCCCAAATGAGCAGTTCTTTGGTAAAGAAAAAGAAACAGAGTTTTTTTTTGTTTCGGGAAAATTCATCATCTTTGTTAGGAAAATAGACATTTTTTTTTTGTTTTTAGATAGAATAGGCGATGAGAGTAGGGAAGTATGGGAATGTGTCCTTTATGCTAAAATGGGCAATTTGCCCTGACAAGGAAATTTATTTGTATGGGAGAAAGTGTTGCTTTTGTCCTTAAGCTTGGACTGAGTCACTCTCTCAAGATGGGAATCCTCTCGTTGAAGTAGTTGTGGTGACAGGACAATCTTATCAGTAATAAATATTTATGGGATTTGACACTTTGCTCTAGACGAAAATTAGATCTAATTTATAACTATTATTGTTGTGTTGTTCAAGGGCGGATGTTGATCCTACGCACGTAATAAGACTTACAATGATATAAAAATATAACAAAGTTGCAATTGTTACAAAGTAAAGTTTATACTATTTAGTAGTGATGACGGAGTTGGTTGGAGTTCGAAAAGTGTCAGAGATTTAATAAATGATGTATGTGCTGTAAATATTAATTTCTGAATTTGGTTTCTTGTTTAGGTCAAGCATCTTCTGCAGATGACATTCGAATTTTCATACTCCCGAGTCCTACATTAAATGGAAAGGTTGTAAACGCACTTGGAGAGACTGGTGTTCTTACTTGTAAAGGTGATGTCCCGAATCCAGATTTAATGGAAGACATGAAATGGTACTATCCGGATCAAAAGGAGATAAAAGATAGTGAAGATCCGTAAGTATTATATCTCACTTTGACTATAATTTACTTATTTTTAAGGTTAGAATAATTTCATGTGATCAGAAAACCAACAACAATCGATTCTGTCGAAGCAGATTTAACTTTACCTATACCCATGGCCATGTATCAATTATTAAACGGAATTGGAAATGGTAGTATGTCGTGTGAGGAAGTAGAAGATAGTCATTATAAAATGGATAGCCGTAAGAACTATAGAGTATGCATTTATATGAATTATGAGACGGGTTCCGCCCATTTTATTACACGTGGGGTAAAAATATGAAATATTCTAATTTAAGTTGACAGATGAAAACAACCCCTTCCTCCCCTTCTACCTATATATTTTTTTTACTTTTTGTGTCGTGTTTATAGTCCACTGCCGCCGTCACGGCGGACACGACATTCAGTTACGTATTGGTTAGGAGCGGGAGAGTTTGGTAATGACCTTTTCATGAGTCAGTTACGTAGTTGATTTGGAGTCGAAATGACCGTATTAATGTCACTGGGGTTTTCCTATGTCTCTTACTTTTTTTTTTTTTTTTTTTTTTTTTTTTTTTTTTTTTTGCATGTGTTTTGTCTATAAGAGAATGGAAAGGAAATAGGGAAAGTCCCGCCTGTCTTTCTGATCAAAAGGGAAAGTCCATTGTAATGTAATGCGTATGCGAAATGGAAACTTTCATTTTCTCTTACGGCATTGTAGTTATAATAAGAACGGATTCTAACTATAACTATATACCTATGAAGCCTAAGCTTTAGACTTTGCTTCATCATTAGAATTTTACAAATGGCTCCAGGTGAAAGTCGGAAATAATTATAGAGAGAAGAGAAAACTTATAAAAGAAGCAAGAGGGAGTTTGGAAAAGAGATCAACTATTATTTTTAATTTTCTTTTGTTTTTCTGAATCCTTACAAGCGAAGACTGGGAGGAGAGGTAATGGAAAACAATCTCTTGTTTCTTATAAACTCACCAGTATGGATTTACTTTCTTTTTTTTTTTCTTTTTTTTTCTCCCTTTCAACTTTCACTTTTAGTTAGTGTAGTTGGTTAGTGTAGAGTTTTCTTTCTTAACTCTGCACTCATAACTTCATTTACTCTTGAAGTGTTATTTAATTTAAGACTTTCGTTTGAGAAACTTGTTAGAAAAAAAAATACATAGTGCGAAGTGTCTGTACATACGGTAGTAATGCTTTTTTATTATTCTTTTTTTTTTCTTTATTTTTTTTTTTGGGTTTGTCAAAGCTGCGTTAGATAAAAAGAACAAACGATTTTTTGAAATCTAATTCAACGGTTATGTGAGTAAAAAAATTACTACTTTAGTCGAAAATTATTTCTTACTAGAGGTCAGCGTTCTGATCTTTACTGACAAGCTGATATGTAAAATTTAAAATATAGTTGTGAGAACAGAACTAATAATTCAGACCGTACAATCTTTGAGGTATTATTAAGTTTTATATAACCAAAAATTATTATTATTATTATTATTATTATTATTTATTATTATTGGTACGGAAATTCGATATTTACTCAAGAGAAACGAGTCGCTGGTCCGTTTTTTTTTTTTTTTTTTTAATAAGATTTAATGCTGAGTGAGTGGATGGCGTCTGGTCTTTTGCTTACTTAGCAAAAATTATTTTGTTTTTTCTAAAGATCAAATTTTTAATTTAAGTTTTATGATTACTGTAACTTCTGGAAAACATAAAGTCATGATTCCAAAGCACGATAATAATAAATGAATGAGTTAAGTGTAGGATCAGGCTCAACCTCAGGCTCATACATACTTTTACTTACTTATTAAAAATTAAGTTGGAAATCAAGTGACCTAAGCAATCATCAATCAATAATATAAAAAAAGTAAGGAACTGAAAATTAATTGGAACCGTGAGAATGAAAATTTACTGGCGTTGTTTAATGTGATTATTTTATATATAATTTCTGCATATTACACGACTCTCTGTTGATGGTTGGATAATATTTTGTGTAAGGAATTGGGATGACTGAAGATGAGGCAGTGAAAATTATGGTAAACTGCTTGACTGGATGGATGACCCCGCTGCTTTCTTAATTCATAATTTTGATTAAATAACGAGGGAGAATGACTTATTACTTAGTATCTATATGAAGAATTTTTTGTGTGGCGTTTTTTTCATTTTTTTTTTCACATTGTCTATGATTGGTTGAGAATAAATAGTATTTATTGTCTAAATTTGTGTTGTAGAGGAAGAATAATTATTTACCTCGTTAATAGAATTTAATTAATGTATTTTATGATTTTCTAATTATCAATATTTCTTCTAGGCGTATTACTCTTGTACCCACTGATGAGGGACTGTCTGTCCATATTTCTAGTTTTCGTGACTCTGATGCAGGGTTTTATCGGTGAGTGACTTTGTTTTATTTCCCTGGAATTATGTTTTGTTAATTACAGTGTATTTTTATTTTTTTATTTTTATTTTTATTTTTAATTTTATTTTTTGACAGTTGTACAGCTACATATGCCAAAACTACAAAGTTGGAAGCGAACGTCAGTCTCGCCAGTTACGGTAAGATAAAACAGAATTCATTAGTAGACTTGAATTATTATGTTCCAAGTTCTAAGTAAGCTGAGAGCAGCAGGTTTCCAAGATAATAAACTTCCTAAATCTCCAGTAATTGCCTAGGAAGAAATCTCCTTTGACATCTTTATTTTCTAAGTTTGTGGTGATGACTAATAAGTTTGAGATGCTTTCCTTTATTCATTCTTCTCATGCTATTGTGTTTCGGAGGCAAAGAGTTATGGGTATGGTTATGATCAGGAAGGAGCTTAAGCCTTAGAATGGTACTTAAGTACTGATTGTTAACATCCTGTTGTAGGATTTTAAAATAAAATTTACTTAGGAAAACTGAAAATTAATTTATTATCATTTATTTTTAGTTTAAGTTCACCTGCTTCTTTTCTTTTGGCAGTAGAAGGAGAGTAATTTTTAAATTTTTTCCTATTACAGTGCCAATTACTTTTGATAGTGCGCCAAAGGATCAGTATGCGACAAAGGGTGAGGACTACAAAATCGAATGTGTTGTCAAATCGGATCCGGAACCGAGAGTTACTTGGTACAAAGACCATAAACGTGTTTCAAATTCTGGTACGTCAAGTTTGGTTTCAATTTATAAACATTGTCAATTAAATTAGATAACTTAAGAATAATTTTTAATTTATATATATACTACATAATTTCAGATCGATATGTGGTACATCCGGATGGGCTGCTTGTTAGGAACGTTTCTGAAAGCGATGAAGGAGTCTATAAATGTGGAGTTACAGTTATTGTGATGGGTCATTCGAAAGAGCAATTTATTTCTCTTCAGGTAAGATAATATTTTGTAATAATAATTTAAAATGGATATTTTCTCAATAATTGTTAAATTTGATGAGATTTTTCTTTGTTTTATTTCCAAAAGGTTCAAGAGAAGCCCCGAGTCATCAGTTTAGTGACAGAAATGGAAGGCGTGGAGGGTGAAAGTGTCAGCATGAAATGTATTGGTGAAGGGAAACCAAAGCCTCAGGTGGAATGGTTACACCAAGGACAATCTTTGTATGGAATCCCACGTCACACCGTTGACAAGTAAATTAAGTGAATTCTCGTTTTGGATTATTACTCCATAGTTTATTCTTATATTTGTTTTAGATATGAAGGTTCTCTTTTGATTGAAAACCTCCTTGTGGAAGATAAAGGAAACTACGTTTGTCGTCTAAATAATAGTGCGGGAACGGCTGAAGTTAGTTTGTTTCGATAATCTGAAATTTCGTTTTATTTGATAACATAATTTTTGCATTAGCTCTACAAATTAAATCAATAAGATTTTTGTGAATTTTCATGAGTTTCTTTTGCGCTAGGGAACGGTTCTGTTGAGCGTTATTTCGAAACCTGTCATTCAGCAGTTTCTCAACACCACGTAAGGATTTTTTTTTTTTGCCAAATTGAGTTGAACTTACATTTACTAAATATTGGTTTGTTTGCAGAGTCCCAGTTGACAACACCTCCGCTATCCTTATTTGTCGTGCGAGTGGGAACCCTCCTCCGGACATTTTGTTTCACAAAGAGAGCCAGCCATATCCGTTTACTCTTGGAGTTCAAGAAAGAGATAATCGCATCTTCCAAGAACAGAAGCGAATCGATGGGGAAATCACGGAGGGTTCTTTGAAAATTAAACATGTTATGAAATCGGATGACGGACTATACAATTGTATTGCTTCCAACGGTCGTTCACGCAGTTAGTACTGTTTTTGTTCTTCGTGAATTAATTTGATTAATGATAACATGCATTATTTTTCCAAAGCTGAAAGAATGGGACACATTACTGTTGAGTTTGTACCGACCTTCGAACATACACCAATGAAGGAAGCTTGGATGTGGGGATCAAAAGCAGTGAATCTTACTTGTTTTGCTGAATCGATTCCAAATGCAACGTTCACATGGTTTCTGGAAGTCGGTGGGAATAGCTTGCCTATAAAGTTGGGTGAAAATGAACCTTACAGGGTATATGGGTTAGAGTCACTGAGCAGTCTTTTGGTAAGAATTTATCAAAGAAACTTCAAGTATTTTGGGATCGTTCTTATGAACTAAGCATGCATTTTGCTTGCAGGTTTCTCCGGGTCGGGAAAGGCTTGGACTGTACACTTGTGTTGCGACAAATAAATTGGGAGTAGCTAGTCACAGTATTCTCCTGAGAGAAGCTACTACTCCTGGTCGAATTCAACAAGTTATAACGGGACCAATCACAGCCACCACTGTGTCTTTCAAAATAGCAGGCCCAGTCACTGATGGTGGACTTCCTGTCAATTACTACATTGTCCATTACAAATCGGAGAGAGATACATGGGATTCAGAGAACTACGTCAGGAAGACTTGGCCAATTGGTTAGAATCCATTATTATTATTTTTAGCTTTAACTGAACACATTTTAAGTATTAAGATTGGAATTTCTTAACAGAGGAGGACATCATAACGATTGAGGGTCTGGAACCATTGCGATCCTACTCTTTCCGTTTTGCAGCCATTAACGAAGCTGGAAATGGTGAATTTTCTGAAAAAATTGAGACAACTATGAAGAGAGCTGCTCCAGAAGTACCATCCATTATTACTGAGAGCTCAGGCGGATACGCCTTCACTCCATATTCTGATCAAATTGAAATTAAATGGTCTCACCCCTTGGACAACGGAGAGAAAATAGACAAGTTCGAGATTTCTTACATTCCAGTAAGATGATCTAATTTATTTTTCAAATCTAAAGTAGTAATTATTACTTTGTTATAGGTTCGCAATTCTACTCGATGGGAAATCGACGGAGAAAAGACTGATATTCACGTCCTGCCTCCACATTTGTCGTATCTTTTGAGTAACCTCCAACCAAACACATACTACAGAGTAGATGTTCGAGCTCATAATTCCATTGGTTGGGGAAATCCTAGTCACATCATCATCAAGACTGCCGGACTCCATGGTAAGGCTTGCAATGATTACTTTCTACTGCAAAGAGCCATTAGTTATAGCATATATTGGAAAGTTTGATTGTCTTTGTAGTCATTAGTTGATGTGTAGTCGTGTGATTCGTCAAATCGTTACAATTTGTCCATGCTAATTTTTTTCTTTGATGTAGATGCCCATCTGAAGGGTTCACCCTCTTCTGCTTCAACTTCTACTGGCCATTTTCACGTTTCTATTCGTTGGCTCAGCAGTATTTTATGCTCTTGTTTCTTCTCTTTTATGAATCGGAATTTTTAAACTTTATGTCTATTAGAAATTAATTTAAAATCATTTCTAACACTTTCATTATCTTCAGTAGAATTTAGTTAAGTTTTCAAATTTATAACTACTAATTTCTAGAATCCTTAAACAGGTTTTCTTCATTGAAGGGTTCATATTATGCCACTATTTATTTTATTTTTTTTATTTTCTATGATTCTTTCCCTCTGCGTGTTATTGCTTGCACGGTTCTGTTTTAAAATATGTTTGAAGTTTTATTTTACGCACGAAGGGTGAGTCGAAATGTAATTTGCTATATTTGCAATCCGAATATGCCAATTTTAGCCAATATTGTTCTTTTTCAATGGAATTATGATTTGGCTCTTGGAATTATGAGATCTAGCACCGTATAGGATTCCTAAACTCTGGTTGTAAACGAATTTGAGATTTTAATTGTGGCAGTGTGCTCTTTCAAGGAACCCAAAGACTTGAAAACTAAAAAATCCTTTGGAGAGGTTGTCGTTCAAATAGATTTTGGCTATTGATAAGTAAATACATTCAACGCTACTTGACTAAAAGTGTTTAACATTTTGTTTCAGTTTTATAAGGAATAATAAGGGAAAATAAAAACCCAAACTAAACTAAAAAGTTGTGATAGGTCTGCAATAAGTTTTCAAATTACTTTTGGAGAGTACTATGTAGATAGGATAGTTTTTCATCATGAATAACATGAATAAAATCTTCATCATTTTTCTTATGTAAACTTGACTATAATTCAATTTTTTTTATCTGTTTCGGATGCTCTTTCTATTTCATCACTGTTAAAATGTTTGTGGTGGTGAGTTATATCATGCTACTTTGGATGTTATTGCTTAATTAAGGATAGAATGTGGAATAGCTGCTTGAATAATAGTTATGCTGGACTACTTAATCTATTCCTCAAATTTGTTTGTTTTTCCAGGTTATTCAGGAGGTGGATTAGTAAAGGCAGCTCCTACGGATGCTAAACTAGACATACCCCTCATTGTTACGGCGGCGATTGTTATTTTGTTGGTGGTTTTACTTCTGATTGATTTTGTTTGCTGTCGAGTTAGTCGCAGAGGTAATTCTAAACTAGTGATTTGAGTGTAAACTATGACTTCCAATAAATAATTTTTTCTGATGATTAATAATTCTGTAGGTATGTTTTATGCAATTTCGATGAGGTTTTGCAACAAGAAGACTCAAAGTGCCCGAACAACTAATTCCAAAGGAGCAACCAAGTGAGTTCTAAATATTTTAATAATATTTTAATAATTTAAATAAGACATTTCTATGCTTTTTGTAAACTTAAGCACATGTTTCTATTATGCCTTGTTTTCATTATAGTAATTTGTTTTAATTTTTCTGTCTAGTGGAGAGAAACAGCCAATCCCTGATCTTGAGGCTTTGGATCGCTTTCATAATCCCTCAGACCTTGAGGATTTACCTTCTAACCATGCAGTTTCTCAGCCTTTGATCACTGAGTGAGCACTTTTCACTGGGAATTTTTATATTTTCATTCTTTTCGCCATTTCATCGATATTAATGTAGTCGATATACATGCTGATTGGTACATTTATTTATATTTTAGTACGAAATCAAATGGAAATGGAACGTCTCCAACTCCAGCAAATACATTTGTTTGAGAAATTTTTCTTCAGATTGACTTCTAAACGCGGCTCTCTTACTTTTATTAAATTTTGTTAGTTATAAAATCTGTTGAAAACGAGTCTGAATTTTCTATTTAATACTTTTTTTTGCTTTTATAACAGTTTATACAAGATCTCTTTTCTTGTGTGTTCGAAGGAGTCAGGCTAATCGGAATTAATTAATATTTCTTGAAATATCCTTAGCCCTTGACAAATTGATGTTATTTTTTTGAATTTAATTTAAGCCGAATCTTGACTAATAATATGTATATAGATTAGAAAGAAAAATTCAGCTAGTTTTTTTATTATATAGTTTTGGCTCGACAAGTCAGCTAGTTGAAGATTATAAGCCTTCGTTTGTTATTTTCAATGGAATTTTTTGAGGGCATTTAGTTTTTTTTTTTTTTTTTGTTTTGTGAAAGAGTCTAAATAACAGGAGTATTTGGTAAATAGAATTACTACTGGTAACTAAATTAAATTTTTAAACGGTGACAAGCTAGTCCTTTGATTAGGTTTAACTTGTTTATGTACTGAAATGTGATTTGGCTTTCTTTGTGTTCAGAAAAGTTATTAGAGAATAATTGTCTTATATAAGAATTATTTAAACTGCCCTTTTGTGCTAAACATGTAAAGTAAGATATGAATGTTAAGTGGTGAAGTTGATGAATTTGTATTCCATTAAACTAATTTAACTTATTAATAACATGTAAATATTGATTAAGCCTAATATAATTTATGAACAAAATTGACTGAGCAAAAATGAAGCAATGACATTCTGATTCTCTCTTCTACTTAAGTGCCACGTTTCAAATAAATTCTTTTTCAAATTAATATTTTTGACTGGATAAAGGTTCTGGCTAGGAATAACTTTTATTTTGTAACAAAACTTGTAAATTAAATAAAGTCGTACTCGTAAGTTTAGTTGTAAGAGTATTAATAACTATTAAATCTTAAATCCCTATCAACTCTCAATAGAAAATACATGGAGTATTTTTGATTTATATCTTCTATTCTTTCTTTATGTTAGTCGATGTCCTAAACAAATTTTGCAGTAAATAGTTCCTGTAAGTGAGCAGCGTCAAACTTTGAGAATCAAGTTTATAAATAATGAAATTATAAGTTAGTAGTCGTTAATTTTTCAATTTTTTTTTAAATTCAAATAAAAATTTTCAACTTTCAAATAAAACTTGTAACACTTAGACAATACTTATATAGTTAGACTGACTTATGTTATTGTTCGGATTCTTCGGGAATGGAAGATAAGCAAAAGTAGGATACTTAGAAGAATAATGAAGAGCTCTCCTCTGGTGGTTATAAAACCTAAGGCTACATGCACATAGAGACGCGACAGCGAATTTTACATACGCGATGACGATTTTAGTATTCGCGATTGACGCAAAAGCCTTCACATAGATTCGCGACGAGAGTTTTTTCAATCGCGATGTGAGTTTTTAGATATTTTATCGTCCATAGGAGCGATTCGCTCATATCTGTTCGAAACAAATATTTTTCGCTGAATCTCGCAATCCCACTGACGAGGTCACTGGAAGGGAGGCACATACTTTATTTCTTTCAGTCATTCAAAAGACTATTGAACGGGTGAGCATTATCAAGAGAATTTCCGACTTAAGTATTGTCAAGTTTAGAGAATTATCGGATTGAAAAGCTCTGCTATTGATTACTTACAATTAAGATATGTTCCAGCTTCTCAATTGAGATGAATTGAAGATCTCTAACCATTAGTCTCTGGATTCTGGAATACCAAACAAAATCTGTTTAAATTATCTGGTCAGTATTCGAAATTGAAGCTTAGGTTCAAAATTTTAACAAATCCTCTTCATCAGTAATTCGAATTGATTGTGTGACAAACTAACAAATACTTTCAAATTTATAATTTTCAAACTTACCTTCTGCTCCAGGTTGTGATTTTGTGATGTTCTGAACTCCAGTATTTTTCCTTTCAACTAGATTATCTCATTCCTAATAATAACTAATTACTCAGATTGATTTAACAAGTTTATTTAAACTTATGAGATAAAAGAAGGTAGCCACCGTAACAAAAAATAGACATCCATTGGGCATAAAATCTTTTTTTTTTAAATTAAGTAAAGTAGATAATCAAGAAAAATATTCTGAATAGAGGCCTAATAAAGACCACAAAAATGTTTCTTAATTAAGAAGTAAACATTTTTCTCTAACATAAGTATAAAATATTCCAGAACTCTCTCACAGTTAAGAGTTTTCTGAATTATTGAGCTCTTACTTGTGTTCTATAACCGAATCCACTTGTTTTTAGTATTTTAGTAATAGAAATTTTTTTTTTTTTTAGAAAAACTAGTTTCTGTTGATAAAAATAAAGCTCTGAATCTAAACAAGTAAGAACAATGTGGTATTCATTATCATCACACAATTGAAATACCCAAGTAATATGAAATCCCTGAATTAATTCAAAAAATACTTTGTACTTGATTTGTATTCAATCACGTCTACCTACTAAAACTAGACATACCCTTTGATCATATAATATCTAAGAAATGTTGTTGTAAGTTAATCAAAAATAATTCTAGAGCACAATCAATATTTGGAACCTCATTGGAAGTAGTGATCACATATAATATTATCTTTCAATCATCATACTCCAAGAAAATTCAAATTTAGTCAATCAAATTTGAATATTAAAATTTATTCGAATCTGATTGGCTGAATTTGAATTTTCTAGGATCATCCTTATTAAAAAAGATCCAATAGAACCAAAAAGTCTACATGTCTCTCAAAATAAATGTAGTTTTGAATTAGTTCTTCAAATCTCTCTTCGGAGCAGTAATCGTGACAATAATTAGTCCTTCCATTTCATAATGAGCATAGTTAAGAGACTGGAGATGTTGAAGTACAGTAGGTCGGAGTCTCGGAGTTCCGTTATAACTATTCTTTCCTTTTCCAGTAATAATACGGACGTTGACACTGTCCTTTCCCGAAACACGAAGTCTCTCCTTCCAACCCTGCTTCGCATCATGCACCAAATCAATCACATTTTTACGTTACATACTCAATAGAAAATGTAACCAAAGGTTTCAAACCTGTATAAACTGCTGAAGAACTTGCAATGCTTCTTGTGTGTACAAATAGTGGAGATCTAATTCCTTATCCTTACCATTTCTTACTTCTGACAAAATCATTTCCGCCGCAATTTTATTTGCATCACGCATGCAATCCGTATGGGTTTGAGCCTGAGAGACAAGTCAAACATAAGAAATTATCATTTAAATTCACGCAAAATGTTAATGGTGGTAATCTAGATTAGAAAAGTGAGTCTTACCATATCTCGGTAGTGGTCAGCAATGCCTCCTGCGGAGTGTTTCGGTATCTCATTAATTTTCTCCCTGTAATATACTCTCATTTGATGGTGATGGATGGCTATACCTCTCCACTCCAGGTAGGTCTTTGGATTGCTTTCCTCTTCCTGAAGTCCACCTTCCGCACCTCTAACTTCTTCCAAAGTATCGTTATTATTTCGTGCTGTACAAGGTAAGTTTATCTAAAAGATAACTAAAACAATGAGGAAGGAAATGATAAGTAAGGGCGATCCTTACGGAATCATCCTTTCGAGGCTTGATTCGTGGTTGACAATAAATAGCTTCATTTAAGCCAGGGGGATAGAAATGACCTGGAAAAGAGACCTTGAGAGTTTGAAGTGCTTCATCAAAATCAGATTTATTGAAGACTTTTCGGATTTCCTCTGGTGAAAGACGTGGGAAAGTCGCCTGAAGTTTCCCCATTTTGAGAAGACTCGCAAATGTCTTTTTGAGTGTCTTAGAACCTTTCATTGTCCCTTTCGTCACCATTTCTTCAGACGACTCTGTTAACTCGAAAGGCTGTGTGTAGTATTCATTGAGTAGGATATATTTGTACAATTCAAAGGCAAGAATTGGAGGGATTCGAATACCCAGACCTTCTTTCACCCTTTCTTCAAAAGGACTTGGGTAAAGCTTGGCCAAATTGGTTAGAAAACGTTTACTGAGATCTATATCTATCCAATCAGGACCGTCGATGGGCTCCAAAACAATTTCACCTTGACCAGACTCAGGGGAATCAGAATTCCTTGATTTTTCTTCAATTGAAGAAGATGGAGATTGTAGAGGGGAGTCTTCTTTGTCTCCCTCTGTGTCCAATTGGAGAATTTCTCTAGTGTCTCTAGTGTCCAGAACATCCAAATTACTCATTCCCTCACAAAACATTTCATAGTTACTATCCAATAGGATTTCCACACACCAGTCTAAGTTATAGTTACATTTCTCAAACATGTCGTCGAGATGATCACGATTGATTTTAGGGAACAAGCCATGGAGGTTGTCCGTATCCGATTTTATTTTATCACTCTTCCTCTCCTTATTTGTCAAGAAGAAAGAGTTCTCTTCCGTTGGGATTTCATTGGATGGTTTCTCAGCTTGACAGTAAAAGACTTCTTTGTCTCTGAAACAAAAGTCTGACATGGCCGGATCCTCTGAGGGTTCTTTGCTTTTTTGTTCTTGTTCTATAGGTCGAGTTTCATTTCGTTCCTTTGATTTCTTCTTTGGAAAGACTTGTTTCTTTTTTACTAAATTGAAAGGGTCTGAGATTGACCTCTGCTTCCTGTCGTTCAGTCCACTCTCTGCTGGTCTATGTATATCCACGGACTGGAGAAGGTTTTCGACAGAGATAACCTCGAACCTTCCCATCATAGCCCTTATCTTTTCTTTAGGCACGTTGTGAGTGTTTTTGACTGCGAGTGTACGAATATCTTTCTTCCAAGGAGTCTGGGGTTCGGAAAGACAGACTTTGTAGCCATATTCTAATGCCAATTTGACATAAGGGAGCATTTCCCACCCCATAGTATTTGTATTATCGATAACTATGGGATTGCATCCATTGTCAAGTGCTTCTCGACACTTCCGCTGAGCAGAAGTGTGAGCGTTCGGCAGCTCCGAACAAATAAATTTGTAATTTCCTTTGGAGTCCTTGAAATAGTCATCTGCAGAGACACTGAGGCCGTCGTCGGTAAGGCTCATGAAAACTTTAGCCAGTGTCGACTTTCCACTCCCTGGCAGACCTCGCATGAGAATAAGTAGATTTTCTGTCCCTTTGAACACATCCTCTAGGAGTTGCTTATTTGGTGTTGATAGCTCTGCATCCAAAACGGTCCGCAAAAAGTAAGGATTAACTCCTTCAGGAAGTTTCCTGAACTCAGGAACCCCTGTGTTTCCTGGGTTGAGACTATTCTGGTCAAATTCATTGAGTGTGGTTGACATTCTCAAAGGAACTGACTCAAGTTTTTCATCTTCCGATGAATGTGAATTCAATCGCTTAGAACTGGAACCGCTTCCGTGTCTTTTCATACTGGTTTCTTCTTTGGGTTCTAGAATAACACAAAGAAATCCTCGACATACTCTCTTAAAATAACTTTTCTGCCAATTTCAGTATATAGTAGTTGTAATATTAAACTATGTTGGACAAAAGTACCTAAAAGGCTTGGCCAATCAATACTATAACTTGAATACGAAGTTGGATTTTCTCTGAGCATCAATATTGCATCCTCAGCTAAAATGTTAATAAAAAATTTTTTTTAATGAAATTTGTAGTAAAGTATGTTCCACTTTAAAGTTTACTAAATGTCTGTAATGGATAGAATAATACGCAATGAAGTGGAATATCCAAAAGCAGATTAACAGCGGTTGAATCATTGTGTCTCTTAACCAAGTACCCACGAGTTTTTTTTACTAATGTACATATTTCGTTAGCTTTAGGCACTTATGTCTAGGCTCGAGTTTAAGCTAAACTTTATGTGGGACATACTTTATATCTACGAAGGATGTTAGTTAGATATGCCTAGTCCTTAATGATATCCTCACGAAATTAAAATTCACCCAATCACATTTGAATACAGCAAAACCTCTCATTCAGAAACCAGCTCTCACTGGCTGAATAAAATTCACTCCACCCCTCCTTCCATTCAGGTACCGCAAAGTTTCACATATTTCACATAAATTCACAAATTGTTTATTACAAATTTGCTCTCCACATTATTTGAATGTTTACGGGCTGTATTTGAATATGATTGGTCAAATTTGTACTTTCTTGATGAGTCAAAATAACCAATTCCTACCCTGTGTTGCAAAACAAAGCCCCACCTCCTCGGAAACATTCGGAAAACCATTACTAAAAAAAATCTGCGTCTTCTCATCAAAGCTTACTTATTGTGACATTAAGTATGAATGAGTATTACTTTATTTTTGTTTACACATTTCGTCATGTTTATTCTTTCTTTGAATTCAATTTTAGGATTTTTACTATGATGAAGTTGTTTCCAAGGTCGGTTTAATTGATGCACCATACCAGACTTAGGGTAAGAATTTGTTATTTTCTCTTTGGTAAATATTTGCGCAGTTCTAAATGTTGTGATTACCAAGTTGAAGTTAACATACCATTCCAGTAAACGGCTTCTAAAATGTCAATACAAACATCTTCTGGAAGGTCGGGAAAAGCATTGGTTACTTGATTTAGTTTTACGATCCGTCTTTCATCTCTAAATTATAATTCAAGTGGGGATATAGCTTATTACTTTAAATATAAGAGTAAATTAGTATGCTTACACTAATTGGTGCTGGTTATCCATGATTACCATCTGGTGTAGTTAAATTTTGACTACTTTCAGTTTATCCTTTATCTTGTTGAATGAAGTGAGAATGAGTTTGAAACGGTTAGACCTTAATTAGTAAATATTAGAATCGTCAGAATTAAATTCTTACAGAAGTACCATAAGTTGCTGTGACTTTTAAGGTTTGAGTGATCTCATAATGATGTGGGAAACGTGAGTGCTTGTTTAGAACGAATTTCTTACGTAAGTATAGGAAGGAAGGAAGGTGTGAGTATTAAAAAAAATAAGTTGAGTTGTAACCTTAACATTTGAAGATTGAAGTCCAGTTGTTTCGTTCGTTAGGAGTGTAGTGATGGGCAGTTTGGGTACCCATTCCGTCCCGTTCCATCCTGCCTTTTGAATTTACAAAAATTTACCGTCCCGTCCCGTCTTTTGAGTATTCAAAATCAAAACCTGACTCCCATGCACTCATGAAACTTCTCTCTAGTGTCTGAAGGCTCAAGAAGCTTACTTACGAATATAGTTTGCAACAAAGTTATATGAATGTGATATTCAAAAATAATTTGACTTTGGGTGATTAAATCTGTTTTAGTCTGTAAATATTCACTCAAGCGTCTTTCCAAATTTTTAAAAGGTTCCAAAGCATTTGAAACTGGTTTTTCTCATTACACTTTTTCATTGTCAGGATTTCAGAATATAAGTGATGCAATGAAACAACAGAAAGCACGTGAGACGGAGCTATTTTCGTATTCCTCAAAAGTTGAATGGTTTATTTGAAAATGTCCCACTATGTGATGGATCATCATGGATAGACTCCTCCGAGGACGGTTTCGTTACCTGTCATTGTAAATACTCAGTTCTAATAGTGTCATTGTTTACTTGAGGAGCTCCTGTTTAGAAATCTTGTTCTAAGAAAGTCCAAGGATAAAGAGTAGTTATTCTAAATTAAACTTCGATTTCATCATCCGTAGGAGGTTTGTGAGATTTAACAAGTGTTTCTTCTTGAACAAGATTAGGATTTTCTGTTCTTGTATGCCAAACATACACCTGGAACAATATAAACAACAAATCAGGTGAAGGCATCAATATTCCAAGCAGCAGTACTGGAATTGATTCAAAATTGAAGATTCAACAAATAAAAAACAAACCTTGGTACATCCCTCGGCTTTTGGTTCCAGCTCACTCAATGAATCCACAAAGTGTCTAAGAAATTCACTCTCTTGGTTTCCTTTTTCTACTTCGTAGGCAAACTTTCCTTCGGGTCGACTTAAGAACCTTTTCAAATTTACAGAAAACCCTGCCATATCTATTGCGAAGGGTCTTTTCTGTCCCCAAACTGTGAGCCATCCTATCACTTTCCCTTCACTGTTGACTTTCGGTCGTTCTACTTTGACTCCGCCGACTAAACCCACTGGCCAAACCCCTACAGTCTTCACTCGTCGCATCTAAATTGTAGAATTAAACATTAAAATTTCAATTTCTTGTCAATTGAGAGGTTAGCTTCTCTTGCCTCACCTCCTCGAAAAGTTCCAAACCGTAAGTGTTGTCGTCATCCGCAAAATAAAGAACACCTTCAACATCTTGAGTAAGATTGTTTCGTAGCCACTCTAAAGCAGCGTTTCGCTGAATCACTCCTCTCGGCTTTGACCAATGAGGATCCTACAAAAGAGAGCATTTAAAATAAATTTACAAAATGTTTCTTTATCCCAGTGATTTTGAATTAAAAACGTATCTCAATTTATATACCTTTGATGTGAGTTTCCAATTTTTAGGCGTAGCAATATTGAGATGAGTGTATGGCAAACCAGTTTTGAATAAGAGATTTTTTACAAGGGAAGTTGGATTTACGGAATCCTCGACCACCACCCAATGTAAGTTAGGTACAAGCATAAAAACATGAGATAACCTCGTTAACTCAGCTTTTTGAACAGGTCTAGTAAAAGTAGGCGTGATGACGTAAATTGCAGGTAAGTCAGGAACAAGTACATTTTTGTCACTTAGACAATCCACACTCGATTTCTGTTTGATATGTGTTAACTAAAGAATAGAATGACAATGTTAAATTAAATTTCTAGAAATTATCATCCTGTTGTACATACTTGGGTTTCTAGCATAGAAACTATACGAGTCCTTGACAAACAAGGTGGAGAATTTATGATAAATTTTGGAAATGCGGCCGCCTCCTCAGGACTCTTCACAATTTTATTTGTGTCTATAAAATTACAAGTAAATTAGTATTGTTTATTTGAATCCAAACCATAATAAGATGTTTGGTGGGTTGCTGATTACTCGGTTGGAGTGAACCAAAGGGGGCTCAAAAAAAAAAAAAAAAAAATTTCACAATCATGTTATGTGTCCCTCTTGAGCGATGAAATGACCTCTACAAATGTTGCTTAGAATAGTTCAGTGACCAACTTTCCCTAATAAAATTTTTCTCTGTGATCACTTGTTCAAATTTTTGAAAATTTTGAAAATTTAAAAAAAACTGAAAAATTTCACAATCATGTTATGTGTCCCTCTTGAGCGATGAAATGACCTCTACAAATGTTGTCTAGAATCATTCAGTGACCAACTATTCCTAATGACATTTTTCTCTGTGATGACCTCCTGAGGTCAAGAATGATTGGATTTGACCTAAAGGGGGCCGTGAAAATTTCTAAGTTTGTAACATTAGATTCCCCATTTCGAAATTTTTCTAAGTACAAAATTTATTTCATGCCCTATATGACCGATATAATGACCTCCACAAAAGTTGTTCAATCCAGTGACACGAGTAACTTTTGCTTACAAACTTTTTCTCTGCGGTGACCTCAAGAAGTCAGAGGTCAAGGTGACCACTTATATTCCCTCATAACCAGCAAAATGACCTCTACAAAAGTTACTCTACTCAAATACTCGAGTTACTTTTACAAACTTTTTCTCCTATGAGCAAGGGGTGTTACTAAACTGCGCACCCTTTGCGCACCTTTTGCGCACCCCTGCGCACCCTTAGTGTTGCCACATTTCTCCCATGGTTGTCCCATATGGGTGCGCAAGGTGCATGGGTTAAAGGATGGGACTAAAGTCTATAGGTTGTCCCANGCTGGGAATCGAGTCTGACCCCCGTTTACTTAAGCATCATTTTAATCATGGCGAGCACTAAATGAAAACATGCAAAAACCTTTTCCTTTATCCCACTCCTGAATTTATAATTTTACTAAACTATAAATACCGACCGTGTTGGGTGTCTTGCAAATATAACGCAACCTTTCTCGGGGTGTAAAATAAAATTTATAGACGATACAAAGGTACCTCAAACTACACAAACATCATTCATTGAAAACAGTCATGACTTCGAAAAATGGTATCACACGTTTGTCCATTTTGCGATTATTCCTTAGTGGACAACGGGAAGGTGTTGCGCTTCAACGGAGGTATATCTGATTGTGAGGGCCATTATGTACATCAGTCCTGCTGCGCCATGCCGGGACCAAATGACAGGCGTTTCGATGCGCTGTTTGCGACAAATGGGCATCGAAAGTTTTCGTGACAAGTTATGTGCCGAGAAGCACACGTGCAGAGAAAAAGTATGAAAGTAAAAGTTACTTTCATCGCTCAAGAGGGACACATAACATGATTGTGAAATTTTTCAATGTTTTTTTAAATTTTCAAAATTTTCAAAAATTTGAACAAGTGATCACAGAGAAAAATTTTATTAGGGAAAGTTGGTCACTGAACTATTCTAAGCAACATTTGTAGAGGTCATTTCATCGCTCAAGAGGGACACATGACATGATTGTGAAATTCTTCTAAGTTTTTTTTAAATTTTCAAAGTTTTTCAAAAACTTGAACAGTTGATCACAGAGAAAAATTTTATTAGAAAAAGTTGTTCAGTACATCATTCTAAGCAACATTTGTAGAGGTCATTTAGTCGCTCAAGAGGGACACATAACACGGTTGTGAAATTTTTGTTTTTTTGAGCCCCCTTTGGTTCACTCCAACCGATTACTCACCATATAGAAACCATAAGACAAACGTCATGATGCAAACAGCGATATATACAGTTGCCCGTCTTTTCATTTTGATACACAAACTAACTCAGCGTTTTGTGACTAAAATTGATCGGTTTGAATTTATCCCTAAAGTTAAGAAACAAACTAAATTAACATACATAAGCACAAAACGTTTATGAGTACTCCATTACCTTAACTTGATTTTGACATTAGGTAACCACATGAGTTCTTACTAGTGCTCGTTTCCCACAACAAGTGCACCCATTACTGTGAGTGACATGTACCAGTAACAAATCGTCTAAAACCTAAACTTAATTTTGTTTTAACAATTGCGAACATACAAGATGCAAGACGAACGATTAATTAACGATTAAAAAAAATTTTTGTGATTTTTCAAATTTCTCAAAATTTCACAGCTCAATTATTTTTCAAAATTCAAAAATTCAAATTTTTAAGTAGTTCGCGCTTTTAATAAAACATTGAGTTCACAGTCAAACATTTACATCATAGATTCACTAATGGGCATCTGGAGTAGGAGGCATATAATCAATCAACCAAACGCTAACAAAAGGTATTTCAAAATTTATGTTTTTAAATCAATTAATAGAGAATTTGTGAAATTCTCGGTAAAATGTTTGGTTATAAAATTTTCAACTATAATTAATTTGTTTGTTTTTTATTCTCTGTGTATTATGAATGAAGGGATTGATTGATTGATTGATTTATAATTTATTCAAGTCTCAAAGGTATCATTTCTAATACAAAATGGTAATTTACCGAGACACCTCCGCAAGCAGGACTAACTTATAGAAAGAAGTGATTGAATCACGGAAAAAAATGTGTGGTTAAGTAGATTGTAAAGATGTTAATAAGTATTAGACTTAATCTATTACTCATTGCTCAAAATCCAATTTTTATATATTTGATTTTTTTTTTGTCGCAATGGGTGTTAAGTTAGATTGTGATTTGGTTCAAATGAGTGATTTTTGTTTTTGTATTGTTTGCGATTAGGTGGTGAAATCGTTGAGTCTATGTTTGGTTCCAAATTTCGCTGACCTATTTTTAAATTTGTTAAAGTTATTTTTTAAAGTGAGATTGAAATCTCTATTTACTAAAATCTCTATTTACTAATCTCTATTAATTAGAAGCATAAAATTATTCTAAACCTTAGCTGCTCTATATACAAACGAACTTGTAAAAGTTTCAGATAAACGCCTTTTAATATTGAGAAAGGATTCTGTGATACTTGATCTTTCTTTGTATTTGAAAGTTAATTTCTCGTTTAGAAATTCTATTTTGCCAGCATAGTAGAAAATGAAGGAAGGTAAGTTATTTCAATCAAATTAAAATTTGATATTTTTCTGCCCATGTCAGATGCCGCCGCAACAGCNTAATTAGAAGCATAAAATTATTCTAAACCTTAGCTGCTCTATATACAAACGAACTTGTAAAAGTTTCAGATAAATGCCTTTTAATATTGAGAAAGGATTCTGTGATACTTGATCTTTCTTTGTATTTGAAAGTTAATTTCTCGTTTAGAAATTCTATTTTGTCAGCATAGTAGAAAATAAAGGAAGGTAAGTTATTTCAATCAAATTAAAATTTGATATTTTTCTGCCCATGTCAGATGCCGCCGCAACAGCGNAAGGAAGGTAAGTTATTTCAATCAAATTAAAATTTGATATTTTTCTGCCCATGTCAGATGCCGCCGCAACAGCGCCACCGTAATCACCATAAGTGAGTTTTTTTGAAGTTTTTTATCATCACAATTTTCTAAACACAAAACACAAAATTCAAAATCAAAAATCAAAATTTTCATTTTTTCAAGTGTTAATTTTCAAATTCTAATTAAGCAACAGTTCCAGATTTGATGACTGAAACCAACATAAAATTACACAAATTTATCCAAAACCCTTGTCAACTTGTGTTAATGGGGTTAGCATAGCCCAGGTGAAGAGTCTAATTTGACAGACGTCGTGATCTCATATTCGGCGACGAAACGGACCCGAAAGCGAGTAAGTAAATATTTGTTCACTATTTAGTACTCAATCCTTAGTAATTCACCGTTTGTTCTAATCTCATTTACGTCTTATTTCAATTTTACAGGCAAAATGGTGAGGAATTACAAGCGAAAAACAACTGATCGCTGGTCAAAAGAAGATTTACTAGAAGCCTTAACTCTAATAAAGGAGTGTAAATGTAAGATAAATGACGCAGCTAAGCAATTTGGGATTTCCAGAGCCACTCTCTACCGTCAATATCAAAAATTTGTCAACTCTGGAGGAAATTTTGACGTTCACCAATTTCGTACATGTGGTGGGAATCCAATCTTAACAAAAGTTGAAGAGGATGTATTGGAGAAAACAATCCTTGATTTACGAACTCAAGGCTTCTCTGTCATGTGTACGGATGTGAAGAGAATCTGTTTCGAATACTGTCAAGCAAATGGAATCCCGAATCAGTTTAATAAGGAAAAACGAATGGCAAGCGATGACTGGTATTATGGATTCCTCAAGAGGCATGAAAATGTTCGAGGGCCTAAAGTGATGAGAAAGTCTAAAAGAACTCTCACTTCTTCTACATTGAGAAAAGTTTCTNATGACTGGTATTATGGATTCCTCAAGAGGCATGAAAATGTTCGAGGGCCTAAAGTGATGAGAAAGTCTAAAAGAATTCTCACTTCTTCTACATTGAGAAAAGTTTCCAAATTACACCACTCCTCTGAAGAATGCTTTGAACTTTGTGATTGAGTATTCATCAACTACCATCATCGCCACCACGTATGAAACAGACAAAAATCCTTACGAGAAGGAACAGCTCAAAGTGAAATGTCTAATAATTCATTGAAGTTGTATTTTCATTCTTTTATCGCTTCAGAAATTACTCCTGCTCTCAAATCCTTTTCCACTTGAAGATATAGCTTTGACTATCTTTTTGTGTTATTTTTAGCCAAATCAGTCAATGAGAATAACGAGTAATTAGTTAATTAGTAGCCTTATAAGAATTCCTTAAATTTTAACACAGGATATGGGGCTGTAAATTTCGCATCAAGCCTTAAATACATTGTTATTTAACATCTCAAAAATTATGATAATTCAGGTTGTTTGTTTAGTTTCAATTTTTTAGATCAGTAAATACATTTATAACTTTCTGGTAATTTATAATTTATTTCTGGTAAGCCGTCCTTGAATTATAATTTAGGTGTTAGGTTAGGTAAGGTATTAGGATTATGAATAGAAAATTTTTCAAGGCAGACTAATTTTTAAATCTTTGACAAGTCGAGAACGATTCTTCCTAAAACTTTTCCAGCAGCCAGTTTATCGAAAGCTTGATTCACATCACGAAAATCACAAATTTCTACTTTACTTTTAATGTTTCCATGTGCAGCTAGATCCAAAGCTTCCTAGCATTGGAATAATTGGTAAATTTTGATAATATCATTATATTTATAATATAATTGACAACTTATGACTTACATCCAGATCTTGACGACTTCCAACAATTGAACCTTTGATTGTGATTGCTTTCATGATCAACAGAGTATTACTCACAGTGAAGTCTCCTTGTATAAATGATAAGACGACAATTGTGCCACGTTTTCTCAAATACTCTATAGCTTCCTGAATACATGTTGCTAGTGGAGCGAGTATTATAGCTGCGTGAGCTCCACCGTTTGTAATTTTTTGAACAGCTTCAATAATTTCACCTTGTTTTTTTCCATCTAGAACAGAATCGCATCCGAGTTTCTTCATAAAGTCTAATTTCTCGTCCCCACAGTCAATTCCAATAACTCTGATGCCCATAAATTTAGCATATTGGATGGCAACGTTTCCTAGTCCACCAGCGCCTCCAACAATGACCACCCATTGCCCTGCCTTAACGTTGCTTTCCTTCAGTGCCTTGTAAGTCGTTACTCCAGCACAAGTAATTGGAACTGCTTGTGCCAATGTCAGAGATTCAGGTACTTTGTTACAGAAATGTGCTGAGTTGATGAGATATTCTGAAAACGTTCCGTCTGCAGTGACTCCAAAATTAGTTCGAGCATCACAAATATTTTCCCAACCAGATAAACAATATTCACAGTGTTGGCAGGATTCCTTCAACAATGAGGTACATACTCTGTCACCAATTTTTACCTTTGTCACCTCATCACCTACTTCAACGATATGTCCCACACCTTCGTGACCTGGAAAGTTGGATATAATTTTTAATAATTTGCATTTTTCTGAATTACTGTGATTACCTTTAGATACCTAATGTAATAGGAATTTTTCCAATGCCCTGCGCATACCCATGTCTCATATGTATATCACTGTGACAGACTCCGACCATTTCCATCTTGATAAGAACTTCATTTTTCTTCAAATTTGGTACTGGAATTCTCTCAAATACCAAAGGCTCTTCATTCTTGATCAATCGGGCACATAATGAAGTTTTACCTGAACCTGACATTCTTCTAATTATATTCCTAACAACCGCCGCCCGGCGGATACCTGCCAATGCCAACATGTCACGACCAAGTTCTCAATTAAACTTGGAAATTGAAAAGTTCAGGCTAGATACAACAACCCCGCTAGGCACTTGTAATCAAATAATGCAAGATGAAATCAAAAATATGTGTTTCCGACAAGATTTTACTATTTTGACATTAGTTTTCGTAAAAAAATTGACAAAAGTTCTCCGTCGTGAGAAGTAAACCCTTGGTAAACCTTGGTTGGAAAATGTCTTCTCTTCAATAAGGGAGTGGGGGACGTCTTAAATATCCACCAAACGGCGAAATCATGCCATCAGGTCATCGACCTAACAATCTAGGCTAAACTTATGTGAGGAACTAAGGGACGACGTTGTCGATTTGTGTTAGGGTAATGAACTCATCAAAAGGTTGCTATGAGAAATTTACAAATTACGACTAATAAGGTTAGTTCATACTCCCCTATTTCAAAAAAATTAAATTTTCCAATTTGTCGATTTTGTAATATGATAAATATATAACTTTGGGAACTGAGTTACATGTCGGTCGGACATCCAGCTTAAAAAAAACGAAATTTGAAAATGAGTCGAGTAATGAACTTAACCTTTTCATAGACGTTTTTCAAAATTCATCATAGCAACCTTGGAACTTACTATGTCCACGATTACAAAAGCCAGAGGTGTTTATAAATCCTCAAATCCGTCAGTCAGGTTTTAAATACTTTAGTTATTAGGTTGAAAATTAATTCAGATAGTACAATTTAATGCAATCTAGGTTAGAATCTCTGTTTAATTTTCATTACAATTACCTAATATTCTCCATGACTCCTAGTTTGGCCTAAATCAGAGTCATTGCGTTTGTGAGTCATGGCTCTGACTTTCTAAACGTTAGGAATCCACTCTGGAGTTATGACTCTGACTCCGAAGACGCATAGTAAAAAATATGGAAAATCGGGTAGGATAATATAAAAAAAAATTTTTTTAATTTATTTAATGGCTGAAGTAGAAGAGAAAAGGAAGGAAAATAAGTCTGCTAGGCTCATTTGTGGATGTTGGAAAAGGATTCATGACTCCCGGGTCTGGGAGTCAACTCCCAGAGTCATGACTCTGACTCCCAAACGCCAAGAGTCAGTCATCAAATGACTTCCGATTCCCAAAAACCATGGGAGTCAGAGTCAGAGTCATGGAGAAAGACTATTACGATTTCACAACTATGGCTACCTTTTCCCATTTATTTGTTGCTTGAACGAATAAGTTAGGTGGGAATACTCTTCCAATTTCATAACATAACGTTCGTCATTTCAACGAAGTTCTACACTCCCGTAAATTTATTTCAAATTAATCTCAGCAAATTAAGTATTTCCAGGAATTAGGATTTATTCCACAAAGATACGTTCCACAAGCATCCGATGAGACAAGTTGAAAATTTGATCTTTGACCTTAAATATTAGCACCATTATTTTTATATCTCACCCACAACTCTTCCTTTTCAAAATTTAGAATTAAAATAATTCAGAATTTTTCAGAAGGAACTTACCCAAACATTTGGGTAAGATCCTAATGTCTAATTTAATTAATTAAAGTTCTATTTTCATTCTTTATTACTTCATAAAAATTACTCACTGACTCTCCGTATTTTTCGACTTAAAGATATAGCTTTGACTTATAATTTTTGTGTTATTTTTAGACAAATCAGTGAATGAGAATTATTAGCAATTAGTTAATTAGTACCCTGTTGTAAGCATTCCTTAGATTTTAACGCAGATTGTGGGACAGTAAATTTCGTATCAAGACTTAAATACAGTGTTATTTGGAAAATCTAGATGTTCATAAGGAGAGTGGCACTTAAGTTTCCATACATTGTTATCAAATATCTCTTCAAAAATTATGATAATGCAACAATTCAGGTTGTTTGGTGGATGTTAATTTTTTAGATCATACATTTATAACTTTTTGCTGGTAAAAATTAATAATTTATTTCTAGTAAGCCGCCCTTCAATTGTAATCTAATTAGGAATGAAAAATTTTTTAAATCTTTGAGAAGTCGAGAACAATTCTTCCTAAAACTTTTCCAGTATTCAGTTTCTCGAAAGCTTGATTCACATCACGAAAATCACAAATTTCTACTTTACTTTTAATGTTTCCATATGCAGCTAGATCCAAAGCTTCCTAGCAGTGAGAACAAACAATTCATTGGAATAATTGGGTAACTTTTGATAATATTATTATTATTGATAATTATAATTGACAACTTACATCCAGATCCCGGCGAGTTCCAACAATTGAACCTTTGATCGTGATTGATTTCACGATCAACGAACGCTTACTCACAGCGAAATCTCCTGGTGATAGTGATAAGAGGATAATTGTTCCACGTTTTCTCAAATAGTCTACAGCTTCCTGAACACATGTTGGATGTGGAGCGAGTATTATAGCTGCGTGAGCTCCACCGTTCGTAATTTTTAGAATAGTTCCAATAATTTCAACTTCTTTTTCTCCATCCAGAACAGAATCGCATCCGAGTTTCTTCATAAAGTCTAACTTCTCATCCCCACAGTCAATTCCAATAACTCTCATGCCCATAAATTTAGCATATTGGATGGCAACATTTCCTAGTCCACCAGAGCCTCCAACAATGACCACCCATTCCCCTGCCTTAGCATTACTTTCCTTCAATGCCTTGTAAGTTGATACTCCAGCACAAGTAATTGGAACTGCTTGTGCCGATGTCATAGATTCAGGTACTTTGTTACAGAAATGTGCTGAGATGATGAAATATTCAGAAAAAGTTCCGTCTGCATTGATTCCAAAACTAGTTCGAGCATCACAAATATTTTCCCAACCAGATAAACAATATTCACAGTGTTGACAGGATTCCTTCAACATTGAGGTACATACTCTGTCACCAATTTTTAAATTTGTCACCTCATCACCTACTTCAACGATATGTCCCACACCTTCGTGACCTGAAAAGTTGGATTTAATTTTAAATAATTTAGATTTTGATTTTTCTGAATTACCATTATTCTCTTTAGTTACCTAAGGTCAGAGGAACTTTTGAAACTTGCTGAAAATCCCCTTTACTCACATGTAGATCACTGTGACAGACTCCGGCCATTTCTATCTTGATAAGTACTTCGTTTTTTTTCAAACTTGGTACTGGGATTCTCTCAAACACCAAAGGTTCTCCATACTTGACCAATCGCGCAGTTAGTGAAGTTTTACCTGACATTCTTCTAATAAGACTTTCTTCAAAGATTTCTAGAAGATGAGAAGAGAATTAAACTTTTCTAAACACTTTTTGCCTTCTAATTCTTCAAAGAATATGATACCTACACGCAAAGTTTTTTGTGCTTGATTTTAGCTTTAAAAATTGATTTATTGCTTGGTTTGCATAAGGTGAATAGATAGATAAGCACTTACAGAGAAATATCTTATTCGGCTTTTTGCTCCTTTGGTGCAGTACTTTTATTCTAATTCAAATAATTTTGGAAAAGAAGGTGATTATCTCAATCTTTCTATAGATTTGTTTGAAAGGAATGTTACAGTTTTCTCCAACCTCTGATCATTTATAACATAAATCACAAAAATAACAATGCGGCTTATCAAATTTAGATAAGCAATAATAGCGTGTGAATGTAGTAACTTAAGTGATTTGGAGATTAGGTACACCATTCATAAAATTATTATCAAGAATTATGGGATCATGGTTTGTCCTTACGAAACTCTCGAGATTAAAAAAAAAGTCTTGTGATTTTCGTGATAAGTTTTCTGCAACTTTATCTATTGATTCGGCAACACATTTTTGAGTTTCTCGTTGGTTAAATCCAACGCATTTCTGTATTTAGAAGAAATAAAAAATTAATGGCCCAATTCTCGTAATTTTATAGAGCGCCTGATAACCATTTGAGAAATAACTTTAAGTTCGTTGACAGGAAGAATGTTGCTCACTATAAGTTTTGGATATCTAATAGAATATATTGTTTTAAATAAAGCATAGTTAGAATCTCCAAGTTCTGTTAGTTATTGGGTGTTAGGAATTAACTTTGTGATTTTTTTCATGATTAATTCATCCTCAAGGTTGGCTATTTAAAGTTATTCACATTAGACTCTAATAAATTAATGAAAATAATTTCAAAAATTTTGAAAAGTTAACCTACTGTGGCTGTAATTTATTAAATCTTATTATTTTCACGTATAATTTAACATTAATGAGTGGGTAATATTCAATATTTTAGAATAGAAGAGCTAAACTTGCTTACAACGATATTTAAAAAATTCCATATTCCACATCGTCGTACTCGTAATGGGACTCAAAACAAGAACAAGAGGATCACTTACTAAACATTTTTATTTTAAAAGGAAAATTTGTAATATTGATAATTTCAAATTGTAGTGGATCCAAAATGAGAAACACAAAAGAAATTTTCCACTGAAATGAAATAAAAACAACTCTAAAATCTAACAAATAAATGAGAGAAAGTTTCACTGTAATTATTATATCATTATTTTCAAATGAAGTGAAATAAGAATAAGAATAAATTTCATCATTGTCGCTTATCTGTTTGAGTCAGTCCCCAGTCAGTCCTTTTGTTAACTTCTGAATGCAATGACGGTTTAAAACATTTGGAAAAAGTTTCTTTTTAGAATTTACACCAGGGAAGATACAATCCCCACTGATCTTTGTATACTTGCTTATTTGCCTCAGCAAATCCGGACGACAAAGGTACGCTTGTTCTTGAATACTTTCCACTGAAAAAAAAAANTTGCTTATTTGCCTCAGCAAATCCGGACGACAAAGGTACGCTTGTTCTTGAATACTTTCCACTGAAAAAAAAAAACAAGAATAGAATTTACTAAAGTTTTTATTAAGGTTTAAGATAAGGCTTACCTAAACCAGCCCANAAAAAAAAAAACAAGAATAGAATTTACTAAAGTTTTTATTAAGGTTTAAGATAAGGCTTACCTAAACCAGCCCATTTTGAATGAGATTTTCCTGACCGATGGCTCAGTCCATCTGGATCATAATCGTCCAAGAGTGTTATATTGTAGTTGTCTCGAGGCTGAAGACGAGGTTCGTCCATTGATGATTCAGCACTTGAGAAACTCATTGAATAATTTAAACAACTCGATCTTGTATCACTCTCGTAGCCAGCATGACGAATAATATAAGTAGACTCAAATGTTTGCAGTATTATTTTTTCATCCTTCCCTGTTGGCGTCTCGTACACAGACGAGCCTGCGCTACTTTCGAATTCCTGACAAATTCCTGAGTCTGGAGGGTCGACTTTGCAGATCTTTCCATTTTCATTAGATTTTGGACGAATCTCTGTTACAAATTCAACTTCGTCCAGCTTTCGTGTGACCGAAGTCAAAGGTACTTCTTTAGTNAGCTTTCGTGTGACCGAAGTCAAAGGTACTTCTTTAGTCTTTATAATATTATCAGAAGATTTTACTTCTGTTGGCTTCTGTTCAATCTGGACTTCAGAAGCATTCTCTTTTTTTGAAATCTGCGCTTTAGAATTTACAGATTCTTCTATGAGTTTGACTTCAAGAGAATTCCCAATTCTGGGAGTCCGTAATTTCGAATTTACAGAATCTTCCGTATGTTTGACTTCAAGAGAATTCCCAATTCTGGGAGTCCGTGATTTCGAATTTACAGAATCTTCCGTATGTTTGACTTCAAGAGAATTCTCATTTCTGGAAGTCTGTATCTTCAAATTTGCAGGTTCTTTTGTATGTTTGGCTTCAAGAGAATTTTCGCTTTCGGAAGCCTGCACGTTTGAATTTATAGGGTTTTCTGTGAGTTTGACTTGAAGAGAATTTTCAGTTCTGGAAGTCTGCGCTTTAGAATTTACAGGTTCTTCTGTGTGGTTGACTTGAAGAGAAATTTCGCTTTCGGAATCCTGCACTTTTGAATTTACAAGCTTTCCTGTCAGTTTGACTTCAGATACGTTTTCCTCAGTCTTTCGAATTAAATTATGTTCTTTTCCTTTTTTTGACACTCCAGGTTTAGTAATTCTTTGTTGGCTCTTTTGAACAGTAGCTGTTTCGGAAGATACAGATGGTTTCCTTGCAGGGACACGTTTCTTGTCGTCAAGTGTTACGTAATATTCGCTCTTCCTTGAAACTCCAGCCTGAACACACTGCTTCAATCTTGCTCGTGTTATTCGTTGAGTTGGTAATAGAGTGACCAATGGAATTTTCTTCTAGAGAATGCATAACAAAAATTATAACCAACTCCAAATACCACATGAATTCTTCAATATTTAACCTCTTTAGCGGCTTTCGAACGGTTGGAAGCAGGAGGCGAAGTAAATAAAGAATGATCATTCAAATCAGTGGAAAAATCAGATTCCAATTGATATTTAACCTTCTTTGCAGCTCTTAGACGTTTAGAAATAGGAAGTTTGGAAGGGGATTCGAGTGACGACTCATCATCACTGCTACTGATGATAATCGTAGACTCAAGAAGATGATGTTTTCTTGGTCGTCTTTTCATTCCTGAATTTAGACAAACATCTATAGACAATAGTATTTAGTAACAACTGTAATATTGTTATAAAGTGATACAGCTTTGATAAGGTCTAAACTGTACACTAACTTTTTGGAGCNAGTAACAACTGTAATATTGTTATAAAGTGATACAGCTTTGATAAGGTCTAAACTGTACACTAACTTTTTGGAGCTATCACCACAATCCTAGAAGTAGAAGAAAATACTAATTAGTAGTAGTAGTCGAGTAATAAAATTGTTCCTTTTCTGTCGCTGTTCCAAGTACTCACTGTACTTTTTCTTAAATTGTAGTAATCTTNAGTAACAACTGTAATATTGTTATAAAGTGATACAGCTTTGATAAGGTCTAAACTGTACACTAACTTTTTGGAGCGATCACCACAATCCTAGAAGTAGAAGAAAATACTAATAGTAGTAGTAGTCCAGTAATAAAATTGTTCCTTTTCTGTCGCTGTTCCAAGTACTCACTGTACTTTTTCTTAAATTGTAGTAATCTTAAAAATTAAAAATATAATAAAAGTCATTCATTCAGTGTTCNTAAAAATTAAAAATATAATAAAAGTCATTCATTCAGTGTTCAAAAAATTTTGTTAAATTAGTAAATTCATCAGGTAACCGTAGTTTGAAGAATATTCTAAATCGAGAACCAAAGCGACAGTAGTAGGTCCAGTCCCACCATCCACCCACACCACCTCCAACGTCTCGTTCTCAAGATAAAGAGCAGCCTAGCGCCTAGTCGACAACAAAAATATAATTTTAAGAGTCGGTGATTTTAAACGATATCTTAATTTCTTACAACGGGTCTTAACCTCACCTGTCGACATGCACCAAGGTCCAGCGAAATTGCGATGAGTAGATTTATTTTAAATTGCTCAACCAAACAAGGGTATGTTTAGTAATTTGCGTTATGGTCGTTCACACTGCACTTTCCACTTCTTGCCTTCGACTTCAATTCATTTCATGTTCTAACATGTTGGTAAGTTTTTATAAATTATCATTTTGTATTTTTCCAAAGAAGAAAGGTAAGAGAGTACGAGAGCGCGCGAGCGGGAGAAGAGTCTTACGTTGCCACACACGTCACATTCATTCAACAAACACAACCCTATGAAACCCGTCTGTGGAACCCGAAATCTGTTGGGGTATGTGCGTCTGAGTTGGAGTATTTAGTACAACCGTTGATTTTGACTTCGTTGATTTGTTTTGTTTATGATTCTAATTTTCGTCCTTTCTTTCTTGCTTCTTCGATCTTCATTCAACTTGGACTTGGTCAACTACGACTGAAGTATCGTGTGTATAGTGGGTAAGAAACTTGTTTTAAATTAACGTTTTTATGGACTATTCATTGACAAAGGCAAATGTTTACACTAGTGTCAAGTTATCATACACTAACCCCAGCACTGCACCCCTAAAGACCCACACGAGCACTCGGGTCGGAAGCAAAACCAAATGTACAAAACTTGTTCTAAAACCCTAAACTTAATCTAAAGAAATAATNAGCACTCGGGTCGGAAGCAAAACCAAATGTACAAAACTTGTTCTAAAACCCTAAACTTAATCTAAAGAAATAATCAGAGAACTATTGCAATGCAATGGTTGGATTGGTTGGATAAGGTAATGTAGGTTTTTTTTAGTGAATATGGGTTTTTTTTTACCGAGTACTCGCGTTAGTTTTGGGTCTGGTTGGGGTTTTAGGATATGTTTACTTTGGGAAGGTACCTTAGATGCTCGCATTTTAGTAAATAAATAACTAAAATTCTTACACAGTTATGGAAGGTAACAATCTCAAGATCTTGGAGAATCGAGAATTGGAAGAAGTTCGNGTAAATAAATAACTAAAATTCTTACACAGTTATGGAAGGTAACAATCTCAAGATCTTGGAGAATCGAGAATTGGAAGAAGTTCGAGGACTGGACTCACTTGATGACATAATAGAACATTTAGCTTCTTATTTACTCAAAGGAGACCTCTGTGACGCTAAATTTCTATGGAAAAGGATTCCAAAACTTTTCAAAGAAAGTGCTGAACTAAATGCCGTTTGGGGTGTGGGACAGTCCTTGTGGTTGAGAGATATGGCTGAGTTCTATATCAAGAACCGAGCTTTTGAATGGAGTCCTAGAATCAAGACAATCATGAGCCAACTTGTTGGTAAATTTTAATACTTCAATAACTAGGGATGTAAAGAATACCGGTATTCGGCTCAAAAACGAATAACGAAGCTTNGTAAATTTTAATACTTCAATAACTAGGGATGTAAAGAATACCGGTATTCGGCTCAAAAACGAATAACGAAGCTTGGCTTCGTTCTACAAACGAATAACGAATATTCGGCCGAATATCTCATACTGAGTAAGTGGGGTATCTATCGAAAGGTCTCAGCCCCAGGATTTGCATGCAGGCGTCAGAATTATGTTTTGATGAATACCGCAGATTTTATTTTTAAGAACTTTCTTTAAAGCAAAGTAAGTTACTCATACCGGGAGGGGCAAAAGTCTATGCATGAAGGAAATGAGTTCGCTGTGAGTTGTATTTGAATAAGACAAGGGGTTCCCAACCCCCTAATTTTTTGTGCATATCTTTTTCAATTAAAACTTTCTCCGTGTTGCCCCTCCCTGTAGTTGAGTCGAGGCAAATTGTGATGTATGACTCACTTGAGATTACAGGAACAGACAGCACTTCTAAATCGCTCTTTTGACATTTTAGATAATTACTAACTACTAGCGAAATTTCCGTGAATTTTTTCCGTGAATTTGTGAAATTCTTTCTTTCTTCCATACCAGAGTCAAGATACACGATTCCGAACCCCAGCCTCAGCCACCAAAATATTTCCAATCGGAACCAGTCGGAAAATATACAGTACAGTTTGCTTCTATGGTAGAAACTTTTAGATTTAGTTTGTTTTTTTAGGTTCTTTTTCATTATTTTAGTTTATTTTATTATTTTTTTAGGTTTGTTTTTTCAGTATTTTTTTAAGGTTTTTGAAGATTTTTAAGGTTTGAAGGTATGCTAGTTTTGAAGGTCTATTTTTGGTTTTATTTAAGTTTTTTTAAAGATTTTATTTAGGTTTTTATTTGTTTTGGGGTTTTTTTTAGTAACAGCATACCTTCAAACCTAAGAAAACCTAAGAAAACCTAAAGAATACTTAAAAAAACCTAAAGTTCACTTGGATTCATGTTCAAACTCACTCATTTCATGTTTGAGATATTCGGCCGAATATTCGTCCGAAGCTTCGTCATGAGATCCCGAATACGAATATCTGTATTCGTCGGAAAAATATGCCGAATATTCGTTCGGACGAATATTCGTTACATCTCTACAACAACTTTTTGTCAGAGAATTTATAACGAGAATTCTCAATTTCAATTTAAAATTACCCAGGTGCTTTACCTACCACAGCGTTATCTCTATCACTGATTTTGACGTCAAATGCGACAAACTTTCACTTTAAAGTGAAAAGCCTTAAATAATTTCAATTTGATAAAATTTGACATGCATGTCAAATTTTCGCAANTATTCGGCCGAATATTCGTCCGAAGCTTCGTCATGAGATCCCGAATACGAATATCTGTATTCGTCGGAAAAATAGGCCGAATATTCGTTCGGACGAATAGTCGTTACATCTCTACAACAACTTTTAGTCAGAGAATTTATAACGAGAATTCTCAATTTCAATTTAAAATTATCCAGGTGCTTTACCTACCACAGCGTTATCTCTATCACTGATTTTGACGTCAAATGCGACAAAGTTTCACTTTAAAGTGAAAAGCCTTAAATAATTTCAATTTGATAAAATTTGACATGCATGTCAAATTTTCGCAANCTTTCACTTTAAAGTGAAAAGCCTTAAATAATTTCAATTTGATAAAATTTGACATGCATGTCAAATTTTCGCAAATTGAAATTATTTACTAAAAGTATCTATGATCGCATGCGATCATCGATACTTTTAGTTAAATAATCTCTGGTTGTTTAAAAATTCTCTACTCCACTCCATAATGTGAAGGAGCAAAAAAAAAATTCTCTTGATTGACTCGTATTTTTGCTTCTGACGTTATCAAAATGTTAAATAACTTAGAGATAATTTTGTGATGTTTTAGCCTCTGTTCAGGAGAAAACCGTTCGACTCATTGGTATAGCATACACATCAATTCGACCGGTAGATGTAGCTGCACTCCTTGGAATATCCTTACCAGACGTTGAAGTACTTATTCGTGAGAAGGGATGGACCATCGTCGACGGTTTAATTGAGCCACAAGAACCTCCTCCAGAAGATGTCAACCTCACTTTAGCCGAATGTCAAATTGGGAAACTAACAGATTTTGTATCTTTTCTTGAAAACTAAAAACTGAAGATAATAAGGTAACGTGATACATAAATTCGAATAAGTCGTATTCGCAAGCTTAAACCCATTTTACCTTCCCAGGCCACAGGCAAGCGGATTGCGAGTTTGTATATAAATTTTAAATAAACTATTCGTGTGTTAGTGACACGGTTCGTTTATTTTTCGTAACAAACGCAAAGCAACAGTCATATGGGAAATTTAATAACTCAAATCTGTCCCGATCTCTTTCTTCATTCTTGAATTTACGTTCAAACTACAATAATTTTCTTGAATTTCAATTAATAAATTAAAGTAAAGAAAAAAATATTGAAAGAACCAGACGTATTAAGTCTCTTCACGATTTAATCATGGACTTATGTCTAGTGTAGATGAAGGGAAAAAATGCTTCCATTTGCTTCGTGGTGTTGTCACATTTGGAAGACTTTGAGATTTATTGTAAAAAAAAAAAGATATTTCTTTTTTATGTTCAGCTGGTCATTTTAGTAAAAGAGTTCACAGTTCAGGAAATCTTGAAGTTCAGGGTAGGGATGATGGTTGGAATTTCCTAAAAATACGGGTTGAATTTGAAGAAGGTTTAGCAGGAGTTTCTTCTACTTCAGCAATGCTGGATTTTTCTCCTCGCTCAACAACCAACTTGTCAGTTCCAGGTGAAAGTGAGTATGAACTAAAGAATACAACATTCGGTTTTCATCTCTATCACATCCCATTGCCAACTTAACTCCATTTCGAAGTCATGGCCAAATCGTTCTCCTTAGATCTAGACCGAATGCCAAACTAAACTACTATCTAATCCAAACTNTCCTTAGATCTAGACCGAATGCCAAACTAAACTACTATCTAATCCAAACTCTTAAGTCTCAACTGAGAGGTTTGAGAATTTTAGTAGTTAGTTCTTGGTTGCCTGTCATCCATCATTATTACCTTACCATGCATATTAATATAAAAAAAAAAGCGTTACATCATGCCTATCAAATACTTCCAAAGTGAACCAAACTCAGTCCAAGCATTGCGTGAGATATGAGGACAACGACAAACTGGCAGTTACCCAAATCCAAATTTTTGATTGTGCATAACATTTATTTATTTTTATATAAATTCTAGTGTAAATTATTCACTTAACCAAGACTAGAACCAAATAAGAAGTGTGAGGCAACACTAAAACCCACTATAAAACTGTTAGACATCAAAATCCTGCTATTATTGTTGTTTTGTTTTTACATAAAATGATCAGAGGCAGTTTGAGCTTTTTCTTGAGATATTAGGCAATCTAAATATTTTCCTGTTCAATGACATTATTAGTCTATTTATAGGTATGGTTATGCTAGGGTATTCGATACGGATTTCCTGACAGATTTAGGTTTGTTTTTCTAAGTGAAAAAAGTATCAGGTTACTAAAAATATGCACATAACGAAACTCTTTGAATTGATTTAGTCATTCATAAGAACTTTTGTGCCATTAGCAAACATGTGACTTAAGACTGCTAGCCAATCCTTATCATGACTTTGAGTATGATGGGGGAGCCAATTCTGGTTCATACCCTTCATTCTGAATCCGGTCCTTGAACTTCAGGTATTCACGTTTTCGGTCAAAATGTTTCACCTAAAAATCCAAAACGAATAATTAAGAAAGGAAATATCGGAACTCGGCGAGTTGTTGAATTTCTGTTGGTGTAGGGAAAATATTAAAAAATATAGCGGACATATCCATTAAAATTAGAATTATTATTGACACTGAATGAGTAAACTAACTTATTTCATAATTGAATCAACAGTCTCTCTCACCCATTGTGATGGACAACAACTTTCATAAGCTTTACGAAATTCCGCACATATTTCTTGCTTGCCAGTGTGTTCATCTAAACATTTCCACAAGACATCCCTAGATGACCAGCATTTTTCACGATCTGCTTTTGAAGGAAACGACATCCTTACTTAATTCCTTGTGCTTATAACGTTTTGCCAGATTTACCTGAGGAATTCAATTATATTTGCGTTGCTTTAACTCTAGTAATAATTATAATTGAGGAATAAAAATTAATCATACTTCTAAGAAAATTGAAAATGTACCTGGATTGGAAAGAATCAAGTTTGGGTCAACGATAAAATTCCTGCTCTCGACACCACCCATCGACAACCACACAGAAAGAATGAATAATTGCTAACTTTGATAAGTAACCGGGATTAATGATAATAAATCCTAACTGTCAAGCATAATCTTTAACAATCAATTTTTTTCGACTGTCGACCGGAATAAAAAAGAAATGGAAATTTGATAAAGTTGAAATGAAAAAAAATTTCATTCGGCTTGGCGGGCAAACTTTTTTTTATCTTGGTGGTGCGGTGGTGAGGAGATTTTTTATAAAGTGGGAAAACTTGTTTTTGAAATTAATTCTATCAAATTGACCTTTTTCACAAAGACAGCCATCTGGTAGATTTTAACTTGAACCTATATAAAAATTTCAAAACCGAACACAAACTCTCATGCTAATAACGTTAAGTTATAGCGGTCGTTAACAAACTAAGTAATTTCTTATTATATGAAATATAAGTAAAATCGATTAAAAATAAATCATAGATGTTAACGACCTACAAAAACTTGCACATTAATTAGAAGTTTTTAGTAGAAATTCTGGTTTAAAGTTTTGACAAAAGTCAATAATGAGGGGAGAAAACTCTCTTAACGTAGAACTTCCACCACGTTTACATTTACCAACTTAAAATAAACAATACAAGTAAAAATTATTATCAAAAACTTTAAATTGATGAAGACTGTTTACTAAGTACTAAAAATAAAGATAATTTAATGAATAGAAAATGATGATATATATTATTTATAGATTGCTATATACAGAATAAAATAAAATAATCAAGAAAATTCGTAATAAAAAATTAATTTTTTGCGAAAATTATATTCAAACTTTTTCATGTGTATAATTAATTTTACACTCTTCAATACAAAACAGCCTTAGCAGGCTAACCAAACACTTATGATTTAGCAAATAGTAAAGATGTAAAGATATAGCTACTCACACAACGTGTTCACAAAATGGAGTAGCAAATTCTTAAACCAAATGGCAGCCAAACGAAAGAGTAACGCAATCCAAAAATTTTCATTCCTCTTCAAAATACAATACTGTAAATCTGAACACTACTATGTATGCTGATCCAACATTACAAAGAGCCATCTGACCCTGCATTTGATAGAATACGGAAAATAGTGTATTAACTACTTAAGTTGTTCCTTTCAAAGGTCAAATAGAAGCCTTGAATAATAGATCTTATTGGATTTCTCAGTTAAATTAAAGTTGTTTCACTTATGTGTCTTAAATTTATTTAGGAATTCGTTTTATTTATAGACTGATATAATATTTAATGTCTTTTTGAAAACAACCAGTCAATGTTGCTAACAGAATAATATTCAACTTCGATAATTTAATTGGAACCATTCAATTTTTCTTATAGACATTTCATAATACCACTATCACAAAACGCGTTAGTTTCCCCCTCATGGTAAAGTGTAGTTCAAGCCCGGGAAACCAGGGCGGCAGTAATTGTGAAAAAGGTCTGTCATGCGCATGCGTTGTCTTTTATTTACATTTTGAAAAAAAAAATTTTTTAATTAACTTTTTTTATTTTGGTAATTTACGTTTTTTGATGTGTTTCTGACTTCATTTTAATATTCTGTTGATTTGTGGTTACGTGGTTAATTATTAGTCAATGTGTTGAGTTTGAGTAAATCTAAAAATATAATTATTTTAAGCAAATAATGCATTTAAACTGAACGCTAATCAAGTCATGAATACTGACAGCACTACTGAAAACTCGGCGCAAACCAATCATAAAGGCAAGTTAGGAAAACCTCCGTTTCATTTCTTGCTTAACATTTTCGGAGCAGTTGCATTTAATAAGATAATACTAAAGTGCAGATTATTCAATAATTTGATATGTAAATTTTCTTTTCCAGAATCGAAAGTAGACATAGAAGACCTGACCTCAATCGCAAATGAATCCGAAGGAAGACATCGCCTTGAGAATGATACCATCAGCAATGTAGCATCAACGTTGACAACAAATGGATGTGGACTTGTTGTGGAGGACGATGACCAGATCATTTCATATGTCTCTTACGAGTCTGAACTACAAATGTAAACTAAAAAGTCCTTCTCCTTCCTCGCACTTTTTCTTTATGTAAATCCTTTCAATTCCTGTTAATATTGAACTTATGTATGACGCATCCATACTAGGGATGATGATGATGATAGTCAACTCTTCCATAAGTTTAAGATCTAACACCTAACTTAATGCCATTAGTATGTTCTGTCATTTTGCTTTGGATCAGCTATCGCTTCCAAACTTAAGTGAATCCAATCCAAATCCGTTGGTTATTGGTTGTCTGGAATCAGAGCCTCTAGGGTTTTGTGCTCATTGACTTCGACAATCAGCCAAAGTGGTCACTAAGCGTAAGCCTAACATAATACAATTAATTTCAGGCCAAATATCATGAAACTGATTCAGAAAGACTTGTCTGAACCGTATTCAATCTACACCTATCGCTACTTCATTCATAATTGGCCCAAATTGTGTTTTCTGGCTATGGACGAAGCGAATGTTGTTGGAGCAATTGTATGTAAATTGGATGTACATAAACAGAGTAACAAGAGAGGATACATAGCAATGCTTGCTGTGGATGAGAACTATAGGCGGAAGAAGATAGGGTCGAATCTTGTCCTCCTATCCATTAGGGCCATGGCTGCTGAAGACGCAGATGAGGTAATGCTACATACTTAGGTTAGGTTTCACGGATATGCTGACTAATCCGTTTCCTCTGGTCACAGATCGTACTTGAAACGGAAATAACAAATAAATCAGCCCTCCGTCTTTACGAAAATCTTGGATTTGTAAGGGACAAAAGACTCTTTCGATATTACTTAAACGGAGTAGATGCACTACGTCTAAAATTATGGCTCAAATAACATCTTAAATTTTGTCTCGTTCCAGTTTTGAATCTTTCTTATTTTCTACGTGTTGTATCTTCAAGTGCACTGTCTTATCTTATAGCATATTAAGTGGTTGGACATTGCTAATATAATATTTGAGTGTGTATTAAACTTAATTAGGAAATCATTTATAAATATAACAAATTTCATTTACTCTTCTTGATTTTTTTCTTTAAATTTTCAGCGTTTCTTTTTACCGATTTTACCAAACAGGATAATTCTGTCTTCTTCAAAATTTTGGAATTCGGAGATACATTCATGGAAGTTGTCTTCGGATCTTCCGACTAAAATAAATATTAAGTCGAATTGTTTAACAACTTTACAATGAGGTCAGTAGGAAGGTATATAATTAATTGTATTGATTCCATTAGGGCTTACCTCTACTTGATCAATCCTTCGTTTCTGTTTCTCAAGAATTATGGCTTCCATACCCTTTGTCTTCTTAAAATTTGGATCTGATGGATCCAGGTTATACAAATGAGAGGAAAAGAGAGCACTGAATCTGCTATCCTGCATGTCCACTTGAAATGTGTCTGTAGATTCCGACGCACTGTTGGCTGTAGTCATTTTCGCCTTGCGATTTCTCTTTTTTTTCTTCCCTTCATTTTCAGCTTGCATAATTTTCTTTAAACTAAAATGTTGTTTGTTGTCAGTTTCATCCATTAGGAGTAACTCCAGCAAAGCCTGCTAACACAAACAATTTAGAAAAAATGACTAAACAAGGGATGGTGATCATTAGAAATTTACGTTATCAACAGCAGTTCTAGTGGTATCCAATTTTCCAGAACTTAAATCTTTTTTCTTGTTTTTCTTCGAAGTATTCTTCATGATTTCATTAGACTCAATTACATCTTTGAAAAATGGGTCGTTCATATCAATATCTACGTCATCATCACTGAACAATTGTTTCTCTTCATCACCACCAGACTCCTTGTCATCAGTTTTTTCATCTTCGAGTTTGGTCTTCTTCTTCAACTTTCTCTTCTCTTTCTTCTTCTCAAGTATTTCCTCCCATGGAGTAAAGTTTGATGCTGTTTTCTCTTCCAATCTCTTCTTGACAAGTGACGCTGCCTTCTCCTTGAGACCAACTCCCCAAGTGATCTCCATTTCCACGTCTTTGTCCTTTTTTTTCTTCTCATGAGTTTCAATTGACTCTAAGAGAGCACGGTACTTCGCAACAGGGTCAACAACACTAGCAGTCTCGGATCCTTCTGTAACAATTGATACCAGTGGTTACTTTGGAAATCTAGCCTAGAATCATTGGAGTACCATTTCCCAAATCTTCAATATCATCCTCTGATTCTGAAGACGCCAAGTACGCTTTCAAATCTTCGTCATCGATTTTCTCTTTGGGATCATGGATCTTTTGTGTCAATTCTTTTCTTAGAGGGTCTGTTTCATCCCAAGTCAAGCACACCTGCATTTTGCAATTATTTTATTTTACATTAGCAAAGAAATATTTATTTTGCATTAGCGTCAAACAAAATCCAAAACTCACCTTAGCTTGCTGTAATGCTGTTGTTGTAAAAAATCTCGGCCTATACTTCTCGGCTTGTGGCAAAGCGTCACACGAATCCTTTGGTTCCTAAAAACAGCCAACTATGAAACAGCAAGGGCATTAGAATACTTTGTCCTAGTCTTAATTTACATCGTCAAACTCCATATCATCCGGAATATATCTTAAATCCACACGTGTCGCACTTGATTCATACTCCATTCTATCACATTCAGTGTATATTTTCTCCGCAGTGGCTACAGAGTCGAACTCCAGGACAGCGTAGAAATATCTAGATTATTTAGTAAGGTAAAGCTTCACTCTAAATTCAGAATTTTCGAATTTTTGTTATTATACTTAAGGCGATTTAGTTGATATTGCCTAAGCTTTTCCATTTGATAACCGCCACCTTCCTCATCTTCATCACCATTTTCATTTGTAGTTTCTACTTCATCATCTGATACTTTCTCTTCTGAATTCGGTTTAGCTACGCGTAATTCCATTGGTCCGTGAACGTCTTCGTCGGCCAGTCGTTCCTTACCATACTCTGATGTATAAATCTGGAAAACAAACAAGCAAAAAGTAAGCTGAAACTAATATTTTCAGCTCAGTTAATGTTTTTCTCACGTCTATAGCTCTTAACACTCCACCAGGCGGGAGAAACGAGTGAAATAAAACCATTAGATCTACTGCTTTTAGTCTATCCCAATCCATGTTACATAATGCAAGACGTTTCGTAGCTTCCTCAGTTGTCTCTGCATCATGATCCAATTCTCCCCATGCTATTCCAAAATGATAACGTAATAATAACAACTAATAATAAACTTAATTCAATGAAAATCCAACACAACATACCATGCGTGGTGTCCTCATTGTCATCCTCATCTGCTGTAGACGACGAGTCTTCGGAAGACTCTTCATCTGCAAACAATCCTTCTCCGCGTGCATAGTCGACACTGTTGTCTCGAATCTTTTTTTTGACAGATTTGGAAAGTTTAGTAGCAGACGGATCGAGTTTCCCAATATCGTCCTCAGCTAAGTTGCCCTTAACGTCATTGCCATCGACGTCAGAATCAGATTCTCCGGAAGATTTGTTTTTGGATTTTATTTGTAACGAAGGATCACAATGCTTGTTATCGTTTACTAAAGCATCATCTTCCTCCTCCGGTTTGTCGTCATCTTCCACTAGATTGTAGTACTGCTGTAAGTCCTCATTAGTACTTAAGTTAACAGGACGCCCTCGCTTATCTACGCTGTATTTCAATTTGAATTGCTTGTCCTAAGAAGAAAGATAAGTTGTTTTGAACTTCGTAATAAACAAATTGTCCATAGTGATCTTGTAATTTTGTTAATATGTAGTTAAAATCAACAAAACTAACTTTATAAGATAAAAGATAAGTTGAGTCCAAAAAGAATCTAAATTTGTACTCACATGAAACATAGACTGAAACCTCTTATCGATGTTAATTCTTTTCTCATTCTTCGGCAAACGGCGGAAAACTGGGTCATTCAGAGCATGAACAAACCGCTCATCAGTAATAACCAGTGGTGGACGTTTATGGGGCTTGGTTTTGTCCTTGTTCATGATGAATTCCTTCAACTCCTAGCAACTTATCTACTCTGGGTAGAGTTCTGCCAGTAGAATTTTGGACGAATTACAGAATGAATAATCAGTACGTTTCATATGTCACTTGAACTTAGAACTTGACTAATTGACTTGGCTCTAAGACTTTATTTGGAGTGATTTAGCTTTAGGTTATTTAGAAACTAATTAACCATTTGTTTTTATCGAATGCATTAAAACTCACACCGCACACCCAAAAAATATGGGCAAACACAAGTGGTGTGGGAATCTCCAACCGGAGAAATCTTACGGAGTGTAGGGTAAAAATTAAAATAAAATAAATATTTTGCAACTAATTGTGCAGCATAGACTCATTTCTTGCATTTTAATTGGGATGTGTTCACATTTTTTTAATAACATTAATTTAATTTATTTTAATAATTTTTTTAATTTTTTTTAATAATTAAATTTTAATTTAATAATAATTTAAATTTAATTTTTTAATTTATGGGATTGTATCCTAACTTAACGACATTTTTTTGATTCGTGTCCTAATTTTATGTATTTTTTCTTTGGGGAAGGGATGTGAATTCTCATTTTAGGTACTTTTATATGTAATGTGTTATATAAAATTATGTATTAAACAAAATAGCTGGTTTTGTTTTTTTATGAACTTAATAAAATCAGACAACGCCTTTAATATTTGAGAAAATGCTTGATTTATTTAGGGATTTATGTTAGAAATAAATCCCATGTTAATATTTAACCTACACTCCATGGTATAAGAGAAGACATTTCCCATATTGGCGGGTTCCCACATCCTTCGTGTTTAGTTTTTACTACATTTGGGAGGGGAGTGTGGAGTGATTATTTTATATGTATGAATTTTATAAATAATTTTGAGAATTCAAATTTTGGAAAAGCACATGTTAAGGAATTGGTTCGCGCGGAACCAAGGATTCTTATCTATTTGTACAATTTGTTATTGCGCAAGAAAGGAAATTTAAAGAGGCAAGATCAAATCAGATGACGAAGAGATTAAAATTAAATGACTGGATCGATTGACGTTACCTTCGATAGACATACACAACAGCGACAGCTGAGCCCTGGCTCTGTGCTAAGGGACTGAATCACTTTACTAACTTTAATTAATACAAATTCCAGGAGTATGGGGAATCATGGAATTCGCCAACATGTTGAAATGTCCAGCAAAACAGGTGTATTTCATTTGTCCAAAGCTAAACTCCAACATGTAAGTTAACTTTCATTAATGCATACTTGACAGTTTGAGACTTTCCATTTTCAATTTATTTTTATTCTGTTTGGTATATTTATAGTTTCCACCAGAACTAGTCAGTTTGATACAAGTACTACGTCATATTGACCTCTCCGAAAACAAAATTCCAACAATTCCAGATAATATTGGAGTATTTTTAAATCTGAAACACTTGAACCTTAACCAAAATCAAATTGGTAAGTTTCAATGGATTAATAATACTGACCACTCATTGAATTTTTTACTTATTGATGTAGAAGTTTTCTTTCATTTACAGAAGTCATTCCTGACCAACTCGGTACTCTAGTCAAATTGGAAACGCTATCCCTCGCTTCCAATCGAATCCATAGAACCCCTGCTAATCTTAACAAATTGCAAAAACTAAGGGATGTAAATTTAAGGTAAATTTATAAATCCACCATATCCTGTTCTAAAATAACTGATTGAGTAGTGTGGAAAGGATTCTGTATCGCCCGGTGGTTAGATGTGAGGAGACTCGTACTCTCACACAGTAGCCAAGTGAGGTTTTGATCTGCAGAGACAATGACAAGTATGAGTTAAAATCTCTCTTGTGAAATAAGATTACTCATGACCCAGTGTAGAAATACATTGGCTAGTCTAGTTTTTTTCTCACAGTAGTAAACGTTTTTCTTCTTTCCANAGTAGTGTGGAAAGGATTCTGTATCGCCCGGTGGTTAGATGTGAGGAGACTCGTACTCTCACACAGTAGCCAAGCGAGGTTTTGATCTGCAGAGACAATGACAAGTATGAGTTAAAATCTCTCTTGTGAAATAAGATTACCCATGACCCAGTGTAGAAATACATTGGCTAGTCTAGTTTTTTTCTCACAGTAGTAAACGTTTTTCTTCTTTCCAGTGACAATGCATTGACGGTATTTCCAAAAGTATTCTGTGGTTTGAAGTCACTGAATGTCCTTGATTTGACAAGAAACAAAATAAATGAAGTTCCAAATGGGATTGGAGATTTAAATGTAGTAGAACTAATTCTGAATCAAAATCAAGTACGTTGACGACGTAATATCAATGGTTATGATTTATTAATTAGTATGTTCCTTGTGTCACAGCTTAAGAAAGTTTCAGAAGACCTGAGTAAATGTCCCAACTTGAGAACACTTCGTGTGGAACACAATTCGATAACACTGAATGATTTTCCCAAAGCTCTTTTTTCTGATTCTCCTGTTTCCCTTCTTTTGGTCGAAGGCAACAAATTTGACATGAAAAAATTTTCAGAACTAGATGGATTTGACAAAGTAAGCTATATCATTATTTAAATTTTAAATATTTAACACATATTAATGTTTTTTATTTTATAGTATATGGAGAGATACACCGCAACCAAGAAAAAATTAATGTAACAAAAGGAGCAGAAATGCAGAATAGTATCAGTGTCACTTGTCTGTCAACGAGTACAGTGTGAGCTTGGTTATTAAGGTGTACAATTTGTGAGTTTTTACTTTTGTTACTTGAAGTTGATATTGGTGTGTATTTATCAAAAGGACAAATTAACTTACATAATAACATCTTACATAACATTTATGTAAGGAAGAATGTCTAAGTTATAAAGTGACATTCTCAATCAAAAATGTGGGTTTGCGTTTAATCAATTGAGTAGTTAAGNGTGACATTCTCAATCAAAAATGTGGGTTTGCGTTTAATCAATTGAGTAGTTAAGTATTGAGATTTTGTAATTACCGTTTGACACATAATCTTGAGTTCGTGTCTTCATTGAAAAGTTTGTTCCTTCAATCTTCATGCCTTGAGTTGGGTCTGGGAGAATTTTTTGAATCCAATTGGAACTTGGCCATTGAATTCATGTGTTGAGTGCTTGTCCGCAGTGACGTGGCCATTGAATTCATGTGTTGAGTGCTTGTCTGCAGTGACGTGGTTGAAGTATTTGGTAGTTCCTTTGAGCTCTGCATCACAGTCTTGGCAGTTAAACTGTGGCATCTCTTGTTGAATTTCTTTGTATGCCTTTACAACGTGTTGTGGAGACTCTAAGTGAAGGCGAAAAAGCTGCAAACCAAAATGTCTCCCGTTAATTTAACTATTGTCAGACATTGTGGTACAATAATGTCGATAAAATTACCAATTCAGATTCACTGGAGACGTCACAGGTCGAGCAATGAAATACCATTCGCCCGTTTTGCTCACGAGCAAAAGGAGCAAACATCTTGAAATGGGCGTTGTAACCTGTAATTAATTATAACGATTCATAAGTAATAGATTTAGTGTAAAGCTCCGCAAGTTTAAAAGATAATAATATTTAGACTTTATTTTCTTATGGAAATTAGGCGTTTACCGTTCAACAATGGAGCGTCGACTAAACAGGCGCTTTTATTAGTGTTTGGACATACGGCATAGCTGAAATATAGTTTTCATTGTTAATTACAAACAGTAATTTATAAAACACGAAGGTTATATTATACCGCTTGCGAAGGTCAATTTGAAGATTGATGACTTGCTTCTGCTTTTGGAGAAGATTTTTAAATTTTGTCAAAGTTTGGGTATTACAACCTGATATGTAATTTTCAAATTAAAAGATATAAATTATATTTTTAGCAGCTTTCTTACAGCACTGTGACTGAGAGTTCAAGACACCGTGGGAAGCACTTCCACGAATTGCTTTTTCGAGTTCAATCTGCTGAATGATTCCATTCACTTCCTCTTCCAATTTCTGTTGCAGGTCATAGACATGACGATGCTGTTCATCAACTTGTTGATCTTGAAGTCTTAATATTATACCACAATTCTTGAATAAAGATGTTCCAAAAATATTCAAAACTCTTAATTCAACCAATCAAATCCGAACAAAATATCCGATTGGTTGAATATAAATTTTTGAATTTTCTTGGAGCACTCTTATTGAAAGATTCGGTAAGTTAAGACCTTAAACTCTATATAACTCATATTGAATAATGATAAGTTATCATTACTTACTGGAAAAATTCTCCCAAAATTACTGACAAGTTTGACTTGCTCTTCTTTACTTTGTTCTTTTTTTTTCCTTTAGTACCAGATTTCTTGCCATTGTTTCCAGCATTGTTCTCATTCACATTGTCATCGTGAATAGTTGTAGTTCGTGATTTTGAACGCTCAGCATATTTGGAGTTGCGAAGATGAATCGCAGACAATGTTTCACGAATCGCTTCAGCGGTAATGCTTCCTTGAGAATATGTAGCGGAAGTTGGACGACTAGATGATTTTGACATCTTCGATCCCTTTGTCGCTTCCAGTAAGCCATACTCTTCAATATTATTCAGAGTGTGGAATTCAATTTTCCCTCGCTCGCTGGCGCATGCGCTTTGATCCAGTCTAAAATCTTTGTTGGAATGAGCTTTAGTGATTGTGCGCGTATTGGCTACATGTTTAGGACGCGAATGTTCTGAATCTTCATAGTTTTTGGAATAATGACCTATCTTAATCGGTTTTGGGAAATCTTTATTGCCAGACTTTCCATTGACGTGAAGTTTTGACACAGAAATAATCGGCTATATAAAATTAAAATAATTGTTATCTTAATTACACATTATTATAAGAGTCACCTGCAATTTAAGCCCCCCCCCCCCCCCCNCAGGAAGTTTTTTAATAAATCCAAATTCACCCCCTCAGGCTGGAATATCCTAATTTTATACGACTTTGCTGGCATAAATAAATGAACGTTTGCATTACCTTTACCAAGCTTTTCGAATCAATTCGATGAGTGACGGTCATTGGGACACTTTTCTCACTTTTCAAAGCCACTTTGACTATATTCTTAGCTATAGGATCATTATTCTTGTTGAGTGGTTTTGTAGAATTCAATTTAGTTCGTGAGAATACGTCAGACACGGACTGGTTGTTTCCCTTTCTAGCAGATCCGGGTGGCTTCCAGACATACTTCTTCTGGAATACAGTTGGCTCTGGCAAAGCTGGAATTTTGTTCTATGAAGATTACATAAAAGTCTTTTCAATGTTAGTCAAATAATTTTATACTTTCTTCAAATATTTTTTACCAATGAAATCGGATTCAAATAGCTCATGATTTCAGCTGCTGCGAGAATTTTTTCACGACTAGTAATGTTTGGGATACTAGTTTGTGAATTATTTTCGAGATCTTTTTTCTTTTTGTTGGATTTTTTCTTAGACTTTGTTCCGACTGTTTGAATTCCTATTAATTTGTTATTTTATATAATTGTTACTGAAATTAGTGGATTAGTAGGATTTACCATCAGGAATATTAGCAATTTCCTTTACAGAAGCAATAATTGTGCGTTTCGGCTTTACTTCAGTTTCTTTCTGGATTTGCGAAGTGCTGGCAACAGTCACAGGTNAAGCAATAATTGTGCGTTTCGGCTTTACTTCAGTTTCTTTCTGGATTTGCGAAGTGCTGGCAACAGTCACAGGTTGATTCAAAATTTCTGTACTCTGTTGGCCATACTCTACTTCAGTTTTAATTTTAGTAATTTCTGTTCGAATCTCTTCGATAGCTGCCATATCTACGGTCTCGTGAGGTTAGTTAACACTTTGACTTATAAGGGAAATTTCTTAGATTTAGCTTAAAAATTTACTAATATTTAATTTTTTTTTAAACTCCTTAAATATTTAGAAATACTCGAAATCCGATCATCGGAACCGAACAGCGCCAAAAAAAAATGGGAGGTTATTATGAATACCAATCAGTAAACAGAAGTGAAGCGTTGACAATCTCATAACANCGCCAAAAAAAAATGGGAGGTTATTATGAATACCAATCAGTAAACAGAAGTGAAGCGTTGACAATCTCATAACAATTTTAGTAATTTCCTTAATTAAAATTAGTTGAATTTTTATCCAAAAATATTTAGATTATACCGAGTATTTCATCTAATTGTGTCTGCNCTTAATTAAAATTAGTTGAATTTTTATCCAAAAATATTTAGATTATACCGAGTATTTCATCTAATTGTGTCTGCTGAGAAAATTTAGAACTTCAAATTCAAATTCAACCGCAACCGGTCAGCTTTGAATATTCAAATCTGATTGGATGAATTCGAATTTTTTAATTTGTTTGGCGCGCAAATTATATGACATCCGATTTTAGTTATAATCAATTGTCAGTTGTGCTTTGAATTATTGGAAACACCGTTACTCTCCATTTGTGTTCGTAATTCNCTTAATTAAAATTAGTTGAATTTTTATCCAAAAATATTTAGATTATACCGAGTATTTCATCTAATTGTGTCTGCCGAGAAAATTTAGAACTTCAAATTCAAATTCAACCGCAACCGGTCAGATTTGAATATTCAAATCTGATTGGATGAATTCGAATTTTTTAATTTGTTTGGCGCGCAAATTATATGACATCCGATTCTAGTTATAATCAATTGTCAGTTGTGCTTTGAATTATTGGAAACACCGTTACTCTCCATTTGTGTTCGTAATTCCGACGATCCTTTCGATTTCGATTAGATTTTCTAGATATTTAAGAAAAATCCTTTACTTTTTTAAAAATTTGTTGGATCAAAATTTGAACTTGTGTATAATAATTATTCAGTTTTCAAAAATATTTTTTATGGATTGTTTCTCAATTTTTAATAATAATTATTTTTATAATCAAACACCAAGATTTACTATTAAAAAGCTCCTATGGTTTCCATGAAAATTTTTTTATTGCTGCAAATACTTGACTTCGTCTAGAGGAGAAGAGTTTTATTTTTGTATTAGAAATGCGATCAATCCATCTAAAAGTAGGAAATTTTAAATAACCCAATCAGTACTTGAGAATTAGCAACTGTATTATTACTCCTCCCTCAAAGGAGGTTTCATTGGTTCATTCTCTATATGAATCACCAATTAAAATCAACCATTGATTTTAATTCCATCCAGAACAAAAAAAAANATTGGTTCATTCTCTATATGAATCACCAATTAAAATCAACCATTGATTTTAATTCCATCCAGAACAAAAAAAAATTTTTTTTTTTTGTTTTTAAATTTAGCTGGAAATTTCTTCCTGTTTCTTTCCTGATTTGTTTCTTCTTTCTTCTTTGCTTTCTCTGGACAAAGGTGCTTTCTTATCCGTCGAAAACGACCTTACAGCAGCCTTCTTTGCGACTTTTCTTCCNTTTTCTCTGGACAAAGGTGCTTTCTTATCCGTCGAAAACGACCTTACAGCAGCCTTCTTTGCGACTTTTCTTCCCAAGGAATCTATCCTGATTAGCTCAGACACTTCAATTGCTCCTCCTGCCCAAGAAATTCTTCGTTTTGGCATTGGTGAAACCTTCGGAATACGATTGATAGTAGTACTGCTCACAATTTGTTGAGGAATTTTATGATTAGGGCTAGGAGAATGGGCGGTACTAGCACCAGCACCCACCAATCTACTCATTCCAAATTCCCGTATCAATTTTTGCGACATTGTATGAGAAATGTCATCATGACTCTTGCTCTGTCGTACTTTCGATTTAACTTTTTTTGTGGTATCGTTTGCACAAAAACTCCCTCGCCGTTGCTCTGGATTCAATTTTCCAAGACTCGGCAGTTTTAGATGAAATTTTTCTGACTTAGGAACTNTCCCTCGCCGTTGCTCTGGATTCAATTTTCCAAGACTCGGCAGTTTTAGATGAAATTTTTCTGACTTAGGAACTGTCGAGCATGGAATATTTTTGTTGCTTCCGTTAGTTGCTTTGCTTCGTCTAGTGAAATTAATCAGTTTAATTTTTATGATTTANTTCCGTTAGTTGCTTTGCTTCGTCTAGTGAAATTAATCAGTTTAATTTTTATGATTTTTTTTTGCAAATTCAAAATTATCAGTCTTACGCTGTTGACGTTGTGAGCAAGGAGAGCGATTGGAAATGATTAATCAATCCTCGACTACTGTTTCTAGGTAGATAGTATTCATTCTTCATAGAGACATCCGTGTGATCACATTCGTCTTCCGTTTGAGTACCTGTGTCCACGGTTTCGTCTTGTTCATCTCTAGCTGATGTTACAACAATATCAGGCGGTTTGAATGGATCTTGAAATAGCAAATTTGTATCTAGAAATCAAACGAAATGATCAAATCATAGATATAAATTTATCTACCTTACAACAAAGAGTACCCAAGTTGCTAACATTTCATTGTAGAAAGAATTGAAGTGATCCGATTTTGTTTNGTCCACGGTTTCGTCTTGTTCATCTCTAGCTGATGTTACAACAATATCAGGCGGTTTGAATGGATCTTGAAATAACAAATTTGTATCTAGAAATCAAACGAAATGATCAAATCATAGATATAAATTTATTTACCTTACAACAAAGAGTACCCAAGTTGCTAACATTTCATTGTAGAAAGAATTGAAGTGATCCGATTTTGTTTNCTACCTTACAACAAAGAGTACCCAAGTTGCTAACATTTCATTGTAGAAAGAATTGAAGTGATCCGATTTTGTTTATGTGTTGACATAAGTTGACTTTTTACAAAAGATGATCCTTGATTTTTAGGAGTGAAAGCATAACTTCGGAAACGTTTACTTTCATAAGTTGTTTCCATTGTTATTTGGTCAATTTTCTGATTAGATTTCTTCCCAGAGCGAGCTGTATCCAATTTTTTGTCTAATTTGTATGAACCCTTGTCAGAGGTAACTTTAACCTTGGATTTTCTTAACGTAGTCTGCCGAAAAAATGAAGCTTTTGTTTTCTGTATTTCTTGTTCCTCGTCTTCTTCAGTGGTATCCGATTCATCGTCAGGGTCACTATGTGACAAACTAGAAACCCATAGGTATAAAATTGAATTTTTTTTTCAAATATGTACAGGATGTTCTAAAATATTAGGGGCAACCTTTCTCTGAATTTTCCAAGTGTAACCAGACGGGTAACCTAGACATACCCCAACAGCAGTGGGATGAAGTAGGTACTCAAACTCAAAATTACATTAATTCATCATTTCAGAAAAACAACAACAGAAATTTTTTTTTAATTTACCGCCCTTGTGTTAACTTTCCCTGGCTGTGATTGGTTGAAAAAAGTCAAGAAAGGATGGATCTAATAATTTGGGACATCCTGTACCTCTCCAATCATAAATTCATACCTAGAATAATCAGATATCGGTATATTCCTTGGCTCATCCGCTGTTGATCCACTATCAATTAGTTTCTGTAAAATTTTTTGTCGAATTTTTTCCTAAGTTATTATGAAATATTTTGTTATTAACACTTTTTGTCTCTAAAAAAAAATCATATTCAATTAATCAAATAACCTTAATGACCCCAGTGTCAGAGTAATCTAGCAGGGTTTCAGAGAAATGGCGTCCAAGATCTTCATAATCAACATAATTAAAGTGTGTATATTCTCTAGAAACTAATGTTGATCCACCCAATGATATTTCTAGTGTATAACTGTGAAATAGTATAGGAATTGATTAGTAAAAAATTCAAAGAATTTGTAAACGAACTTTGATTTTTTGTAATCGAATCAAAATTTTTAATTTTCTTATTCACCTATTTGCCACACCCAAAGTCCAGACAAAAATTCGACCCGTACCTTCCTTACTCTTCTGAATTCTGAATTTACAGTTGGCAAAAGAAAACTAGAAATTAAAAAAAAAAAATTACTAAAAATAAATTTTAATTTCTAATCATAATACCTTGTCTGCAGCATTTTTATGCATCATCAAAGGAAAAACTTGTTCAGTTAATTTCTTTTCAGTAATTCTTCTATTTTCACAACCATACATGAAAACATTATTTTTACGAGAGTGTCCATGAATATCACAATATAAAAAAATTCCATTTTCATCAACTAGGCGTCTAAGGAGGACTTTTGTATGGTAAATTTGTGGAAAAGCTTCTCGTAGAACAGTTCGATATTGACGATTCAAATCAGTACCCAATAAACAGCACCTTGAATTACCAACTATCACACCGTCTGGATTTAACATTGGAATTAGTTTAAATATAAATCGATCTCGGAGCTCCTAAAAATAAGTTTAAAAAAAAAAAAGGTCAATTTTTATCTCATTTGTCAAAATAATCAAAAATTTTCAACTAAAGGTCATTGACCTGTGCGTGAGAAGAGTCACTTGTGAGAAACTCAATCATTCCTTTCATCATATAAGAAGATGGAGTTTCTCCTGGATGAACACGAGCTGTTAAAATTACAGCAGGTTTCTATTTGAATCAAGACAAAAAAAAATCAATCAAAAAAGTAATCATTCAATGAAACGGGCTCTTTTTCTCGTTATTAGTTTAGTAATATCAATTGACTTAAGAAAACACTTACTTTTACAATTTCTTGAATTTGGTCTTCATCTTCTTGATTATCTGGAGAAGTTATGGTTAGTACATAAATATTGTTACCTGCAAGAGATTTGCAGAGAAGGCGTTGTTGGCAGTAGCGTGATTTATTTCTGTCAGACTGTAGAAAAAATAGTTAAAAAAAAAAATTTTTTTTTTTGTCAATTNACATAAATATTGTTACCTGCAAGAGATTTGCAGAGAAGGCGTTGTTGGCAGTAGCGTGATTTATTTCTGTCAGACTGTAGAAAAAATAGTTAAAAAAAAAAAATTTTTTTTTTGTCAAAATTTTTTTTTTGTCATTTTCAAAATTTCAAATAATTTTTTTGTTAATTGTTAGTTACCTGGATCCCTTGAAGGTATGATTGGAGAGTAGAGTAAGTATATGGATAGCATTGAGCAATATAAACAGTATCATTGCTATGTCCAAATGTCAAATTGAATGTGAGCGTATATGATGATAAATTATCAGTTGTACTTAAATTAAATAAGAATAAAATTTAGGTCAATTAATTCAAGTTAATTATAAAATAATTTTTATAAAGTACTTACGTAATATCATTCTTATAATAGGAAATATTATATCCACATCGAATCCATCCAATACCGTTGATATCAGCGTTTCTTTCTGAATACATAAGTGGTTTCATTCCATAGCGATACAAACTATCAGGTTTACTGAGGTTAACTATTGAAAATCTACATTAATTTTAAATTTAAAAAAAAAAAATTTTTTTTTTAAGTTTAATTTCTAAAGTATACATAGTTATGTTGAGTTGATTATAAATTTACCTGTAAACAATATTTTCTCGAGTATTTTGTATTCGAAAGTAGTACCATTGGGCATGTCTGTCAGTATACATGTCAGGTCGAAGATACAATTCGTAGTAGACATTTGTAACTTTAATTACTTTGGCTAAGTTACCACTTTCAAATCGAGATTCAAATGCAAGTGTTGTCTCATCAGTTGGTTGGACTGTCAAGTCCTCTGACAATCCTCCAACACAAGATCGGCAATACTTTAGATATAATATAATATTAAAAAAAGAATTTTTTTAACAACCAATTGCTTTAGAGATGAGCTTAAAAAATTAAGAAATTGAGGATGCCTTACGTAATCTACAGATAATTTAGGTTGATAATTAAAAATAACTATTCCCATTTCTTCACCTACGGGTCTAGGTTGAGGTTCTGAATTCGTAGCCGTGTAAAACCGTTCCATAGACCCTGATGGGATATTCAAATGATAAATTTTATCTGAAATTACCTAAAAAATTTAAATAATTAAGGTCACTAAATAGGTCTTTAGAAGTAGAAGTAAGCAAGTTTATTATTCATCTTACTTGACATTCAATTGGCCACTTTGGTGGATGTTGAAGTGAAGCAGTACTATAAAGTTGACGAGGTTCTTGAAGTTTACGACCTGACCCAACACGTTCAGTCATTGGTTCATCCCTTTGGGGAAACAAGGATGCTATATTGATAGCATTTCGTATTTCACTCGCCATTAAATTAGCTATAAAAAAATGAATTTTTTTTTTAATTTACAAAGTTTAGATCAAAAACTATATAGTAAGTACTAATACTAGAACCGTGTGGTTCGACAGTATAAATACTACTGACCACTGGTGTTAATAATCAAAATACTTTTACTAAAAAAAATCTATAAGAATCTCCAACCTCTTGATTTAATAGGGAAAAATTTACTTTGTAATTCCATCACGGACATGACAGTCAAGGTACACGACTCAGAGTCTCAATGTCTAGGAGTTATGGCTAAAAATCACATGCAAGGAGAAAGTTAATAGACTCCAGACTTCAGACACTTGGAGTATGTGGAGAAAGTTTTTCCAATCAATGTGAAAGTCGTGTGGTTAATAATATCTAGGATTTCCGTAGCAAAGGTAGTTCAACTCACTATAATGTCGTGGGATCTAGAAANCGTGTGGTTAATAATATCTAGGATTTCCGTAGCAAAGGTAGTTCAACTCACTATAATGTCGTGGGATCTAGAAAACTTTCATTTTTCAACTACCACCACACACAATTCTTTCAGTTTTAATAAAAATTTTTACAAAAAATCTGTAGTGAAAGTTGAAACTTTCTCCAAAGATTTTACCAGTGTACTTACAAAATCCTGAAATAAAACTTAAATTATAATTTCTAGATAAAAAAGAAATTTTTTTTTTTTATTTTTTTTTTTTAAAGTGGATATTATTAGCTCCTGGAGGAGGTAGAACTGAAATGTTGGATGCTATATTAGATTTTTAGTCAAAAAAATAGGAAGAATAAATAAAATGAAAGTTGAATGAGCTTGTGGACAGGAAGTGAAANCGTGTGGTTAATAATATCTAGGATTTCCGTAGCAAAGGTAGTTCAACTCACTATAATGTCGTGGGATCTAGAAACCTTTCATTTTTCAACTACCACCACACACAATTCTTTCAGTTTTAATAAAAATTTTTACAAAAAATCTANACTCACTATAATGTCGTGGGATCTAGAAACCTTTCATTTTTCAACTACCACCACACACAATTCTTTCAGTTTTAATAAAAATTTTTACAAAAAATCTATAGTGAAAGTTGAAACTTTCTCCAAAGATTTTACCAGTGTACTTACAAAATCCTGAAATAAAACTTAAATTATAATTTCTAGATAAAAAAGAAATTTTTATTTTTTATTTTTTTTTTATAAAAGTGAATATTATTAGCTCCTGGAGGAGGTAGAACTGAAATGTTGGATGCTATACTAGATTTTTAGTCAAAAAAATAGGAAGAATAAATAAAATGAAAGTTGAATGAGCTTGTGGACAGGAAGTGAAAGTTAGGAAGTGAAAGTGCAGCCTTAGGTTTACTTTAGAGACATGGTCACACGCTAAGAGGCTAAATTCAAATTAATGAATGTTGCTATACGAAAAGATCGATATTATATGCATAGTAACTGTATGAATAAGCTGAATACCTTCACTATCATAATCTCATCACTGGTGAAAATGAACTTGGAGAAAGCAGCGGAAAATAAAAATAACATCATGTGTTCAAAAATAATGATGGAAAAATTGAGGTGGATAAGTTACTGGTTGGTGATGAAATAATTATTTTAGTTAAAAAACCCGACGAATGAGACCGGATGAGAAGATAAAGTCAAAAATACCAAATATCGAAAAGTTAGATTTATTATAATTATTTGAATTTAAAAAAATTTGTCCTTGTAATCCTAACTTATAAATTTTTGCCATAAACACTAGCACTGAAAGTTGTACCGATTATAAGAGTAGATTAGCACAGAGTGATGTTTGCGACAAGATGGTCGTCAAATCTAAATATGGTCTAAATCGAAATAAAACCATATTTAAATTTGGCCTCCATCTTGTCGCAAACATTACCCTGTGCTATCTACTTATAAATGTTTACTTCTCAGAAATTTTCCGTACGTCACTTCATGCTAAATCATTTTTTATAAATATTTTTGAATATTTTCCAACCGTGATAATATATGGTCAAACATTATGTCATCGATCAAACCTGTACCAGCTACACTAGCTAACTTACCTACTGTTTTCACCAATCTATCAGTAGAATAATAATCCTAAAGATTATATAATTTTCTAAATTAACTTTTCCATTCTTCTATTTTTCCTTTCTTTGGTTTCATTGTGATATCAGAAAAACAACAATTAATGTTAATCAAAGAAAAATTCCATATTTTACAAAATTTCGGCACGAAGCTTAACTTATAATGGCAAAAGGTATTACTTGAATTTAGCTTGTCACGAAACTCAATTTATTTTCTATTTAAAACTATTTTCACTTTGGACAATTATTTTTTTTTTTGATTTTTTTAGCTATTTGTATAGGTTTATTGTAAGTTAAGCTAGAAAACTCTAGAAAAATTGTACCTTTTGTACAATAATTTAGTAATTAAATTAGTAATTATAAATTAATTACTGACAAACCAATGAAACTTTACAGGCTATAACATGTATAAAGAAAATGTATAAGTTGTCCAACTAATAATTAAATTTACTTCCATTTTGGTAATTGATTTTGTGATTTCTCTTGTTGCTTCTTAGAACCTTCTGTAAGAATTAATTCTTCATCAATCAAAAGTTCGAAGCGCCCCATTGCTTCTTTCGTTGGAGATTTGTTCCATTTAGCACTATAAAATTATATGAACAAAAATTGTTCAAATAAAATTATAATTCAGTGATTGATTCTAATTAATCATTAATCATTAATCATTAATCATTAATCATTAATCATTAATCATTAATCATTAATCATTAATCAATAATCATTAATCATTAATCAGTAATTATTAATCGTTAATCATTAATCATTAATCAATAATTATTAATCATTAATTATTAATCATTAATCATTAATCATTAATCATTAATCATTAATCATTAATCAATAATTATTAATCGTTAATCATTAATCATTAATCAATAATTATTAATCATTAATTATTAATCATTAATGATTAATGATTAATGATTAATGATTAATGATTAATGATTAATGATTAATGATTAATGATTAATGATTAATGATTAATGATTAATGATTAATGATTAATGATTAATGATTAATGATTAATGATTAATGATTAATGATTAATGATTAATGATTAATGATTAATGATTAATGATTAATGATTAATGATTAATGATTAATGATTAATGATTAATGATTAATGATTAATGATTAATGATTAATGATTAATGATTAATGATTAATGATTAATGATTAATGATTAATGATTAATGATTAATGATTAATGATTAATGATTAATGATTAATGATTAATGATTAATGATTAATGATTAATGATTAATGATTAATGATTAATGATTAATGATTAATGATTAATGATTAATGATTAATGATTAATGATTAATGATTAATGATTAATCATTAATGATTAATGATTAATGATTAATGATTAATGATTAATTATTAATTATTAATTATAATTACTCACTCAGGGAATCCAGAAGGTGGAAGTACTATAGAAATGATATCATTGATTAATTTATATTTCAAAATCCTATCATTGACCGTTGTTGAGGTCAAAGACGGTGAAGCATTAACCTTTAGAATATAAAAATAATAGATTTTTATCCAGTTTTTATAGAACAAATTCTTAAATAAATTAAAGATTAATTAACCTCAATTAACCAAGGTTTGTATGTTTCATCAATGATAATGTCATAACCGTAACATTCGAAACAATGGCGATCGCTGACCATAAGAGGTGCGACAGCTTTCAATGAGTGAACTACAAGCCACTTAATCCCACTAAAAAGTTTATCAGTCACATCTTTACCTTTCGTACTCTCAAGATATAATTCTAAATTACGAAGACTCCATTTTCCACCGTGGATGTTATTGTATTCTTCCTGTTCAAATAAAATATTTTATTAGTTATAAAAGTACTTTTTTAGTAACTTACCGATAGGAAATTAAGAATTTCTTCTTCATTACCCCATGTTTCTGGATAGACACATTTGTAAGGTGTACATACATATTTTCTAATTCTTGGATACTTGAATCATATTTTGCAGTACAAAATCGACAAAATCCAAGTTTGTACAAGTAAACTTTAAGTGGTCGAAAAGATGTGACGAGAACATAGAGTCGTAAATCAAATTTTTTTCCACCAATCAGAAGAGGTTTTTCAATATACTTGGAAATTACGTATGCATCTTTCACTGTTGAAGGATTGAAATTTGGTCCACGATTTTCTCTTGACCATTTTTTTAATTTTGATAATTTATTAATGAGGAATATTCCAGCTCCTTGAGACTTTCCACAAGGTTTCATTATCCAAGTACTCATTGGATTTTTTCTAATAATAAATTATTAATAAATATTGTAACCGGAAATGAATAGATTTTTTTTGTAAAAAATTATTAAGTAAAAGAGTTCAAAAATTACCGATATTCTTCAACAAACATGTTGTAATCAGCGGGAAGTACAAAAGTAGTTGGAATGAAATCTAAATGAATGTATTTCCCTTGATCGTTTTTCTCACCTAGTGGATTACCATCTTTTTCATTTTCTTTACGATACCGTTTGATATTCTTCACTAACAAATCTTTTCGAGTGATTTCATAATGATTTGGAAAATGGTTGATAATTCTAAAAAAAAAATTAAAATTTATTTGTATTTTTTGAATATCTACATATTTTTGACAATTATTATAATTATTAACTTACTGATTCTCTACCATTCTGTAACCACTATCAACTCCAAAAATGATCCGACATGTTGGAATATTTGCCCTGCAGCCATATACATTTTAAATATTTAACAAAAAAGAATAATAATTCAAAGTTTTTTTTTTTTTGTTTGTGATTTTGACTACATTACATAATATTGATTTATTAATTACCAATAAAAATTCCAGTCGTCATCAGGTCCAACAAGGTTCCATCCACGTTTTTCAAAATTTGTTGTCAGGACTGATTTTTCCTGATCTGTACAATATGCTACTCTCATTGTTGTTAAAATTAATATTCAAAATTAGCATAAAGTCTATTGGAAAATGCTAACCGAAAATTCCTCAATTATCTAACAATGCTGCGATGTACTTTCACTTTAAACTTTACAAGAGTTAGATCAAATCAAACTCTCTATTGATCAAGTTATTGATCAAACTGTTTTTTTTTTGCACTCTTTAGCGCAAGCTTAGCAGTTGTGATTTTATATGACAAAAATTTGATAATATTAACAGATAATCTAAAAATTTAATGATTCAAATACCAAAATTAATTACAATTTTTTGTCTACTCTCTACTGTTAATTAATTATAAGGAAAATGGACAACTGTATGATTCAACACAGTTGTCACCATCTCGTCCACGTTTCATAGCTTCCATACTCGAAGAGACTTTTTGATTTTGTAAAAATAATGAAACAGAGAGTGATGCAAAGTACATCAAAAAGCTATGGAAAATACCGTTATCCACCGCTCGTTGATTTGCTTCACATAACATCCGTCTCGCACAATCCCAATCCAAGTCACTAAAAATTTTTTAATCTTTATGCTATTAATTATACATAATATTTCCAGTATATTTAAGTTTAAAAAAAAAACGAAGTGAATTATAAATTATACATGTATAACAACTTACTTGTGAACATAAACTGCCAAAGCATCNACCGTTATCCACCGCTCGTTGATTTGCTTCACATAACATCCGTCTCGCACAATCCCAATCCAAGTCACTAAAAAATTTTTAATCTTTATGCTATTAATTATACATAATATTTCCAGTATATTTAAGTTTAAAAAAAAACGAAGTGAATTATAAATTATACATGTATAACAACTTACTTGTGAACATAAACTGCCAAAGCATCTAAAAATATTCCAATGTATTCATTTATCCGATCTCCCAAAATACCAAAACTAGGTAACGGAGTAGATTTTTCAGTGATATTGTATTGAGATTTTGATTTGTCACTTTGTAATTTTAAAATTTGTTCTTTATTATTAATAATAGTAGTCAATGGTAGTAAATAAAGTAGGATTGTTAAAAAAACTGACACAGGTAGGAAAGAAGATTCAGAAATTTGAATAATTGGTAAGGATTTTGGTAAAGTCTTAACAACTTCAAATTGTCCTGAAGTACCAATAACAACTGGTGAAATCATTTATTACGATTCTTCGATAAACTTTTCTTCAAGAAATACTAGTAGTTTCGAACCAAATGTAAATGATCAAAAAACTAGTCTAGTGTTCTAGTACAGTGTGATTAATTGTTATTTAGATCTCACTGTGAATATAAACAATCCAGTGGAAATTTAAACTAAAAATAATTCAAAATGAATAAAAATACCTTTACCGGATATGTATATTTATGTATCCGGTAAAATACTATAGAGGTCACGGCACATGGTTCATAAAAAACAGTTTTGAATTTAGAATACTCACTGTTATAATAAAATCACTTCCATACTTGTCGTGATTACCTTAATCTTTAAATTTTATTTCAGAAAATAAACTTATTAAAGTAATTGAAAAGTGAAGCACTTCCGCTTAATTTTCCGTCTGTACTCAATCTTTAGAGATGATAATACTTCAAGAGTACACAAACGACGTTGATGTCATCCGGAACGTTTTTTTTACAACGTTGTCATTCATAGTGGTCATCCAACCATATATATTAACATCCTCTATCAAGTTCAACTGTGTACACTCCGTAAATAGTGAATTTAAAGTAAAAAAATACAACCTAAAGAAATAAATTAATGAATTCTGTTGAACATTTAGTACTTACTATATTAGAAATTTACAATTTGAATTTCCACGGTTTCAATCATCCAATGTTTTGAGAATGTATAAAATTTCTTGTCTTGTAAGTTTATCATCGTAGTCAGAGGGATGATGATCCAGGGTATCATCAGTATCATCTGAAAGTGAAGATGATTCTGGATATGATTTACCAGATCCTAATTCTTTATATTTATTTCGATTTTTAGGTCGTTTCATCGTTATTGGTCGTTGTGTGAAAGGTTGAAGTCGACTTTCACCAGTAGCTTGAGTCATTGTTGATGAAAAAGGAACGGCGAGAGGAACTGTTAGAGGAACCGCTGCTATTGGTACAAGTGGTGATCCAGGTATTGTAATTGGTCGAGCTTCACTTGATGAAAAATGTTTCCCACCTTCTTGAGGTCTCCATTGGTCCGGTGGTTTGTAAGCATAAGATGAAGGTCTCCGGAAACGTCGATGACCTCCACGAGACATACGTTTCCGTTTCGGAAGCATAAGAAATGGCTATAAAATGATATTGTTAAGAATGATTTTAGTTTATATTTCAATACTCCAAGAAATTTATAAATTAATTAATCATGATGCGTTACTTGAAATAAGAAGAAAATGAATGATGCAAATATTATGAAAGCAATGAGACAAAATAGATTTTGTAAACCATGATCCATTTCTGGTGATTTTCCGACTCCAGTTGCCCTTGGATTTGCTACAAAAAATTAGAATTATTGACCCAGAAGGTCAAAATTTTTAATTTAGAAATTTAATATTGTTAAATGAATAAATTTTTTTNTGATTGACCCAGAAGGTCAAAATTTTTAATTTAGAAATTTAATATTGTTAAATGAATAAATGTTTTTACCTAAATAATTGTAGGCGTATTTCATTGATTTAAAAAGTTTTGGCATCCATGATTCAATACGAGTCANTTTGTAAACCATGATCCATTTCTGGTGATTTTCCGACTCCAGTTGCCCTTGGATTTGCTACAAAAAATTAGAATTATTGACCCAGAAGGTCAAAATTTTTAATTTAGAAATTTAATATTGTTAAATGAATAAATTTTTTTACCTAAATAATTGTAGGCGTATTTCATTGATTTAAAAAGTTTTGGCATCCATGATTCAATACGAGTCAGTGTGTTACTTCTTTGCGTTAATTCTGATTGGTTGAAATAGTTCATCATGGCGTTATTGGTGTTGTTCTTTGGATCTATCTTCCTAAATGTCGTCGTAGCAGTTGATGTCACAGATTGGTAATATTTTTGTGGAAGTTTTATTATTACTCCACTGGCGGGATTTACTTCTGATACAATAAGTTCAAATTTATGAACTAAAATTATAAAAATGGTTTCAATGAACCAAATTTTCGAAAATGGCTTCATTTTGAGTCTGACCTTGATTTTATATCCAATCAAAGTAATCCATTCATATAACTCAATTCAACTAGGTAAGTTTCCGAATTTACTACTTTTCAAACTTCACTGTCACCGTTACTAAATAAACTGACACCAAGTTGAGGTCAGATTGACACTCTTATCCCTAGTGTCTCCTTACCTTCTTTAAGAATTATTTATAATTTTTATAAATTTTGTCGACAATTATTATAATCCAATCACTTCACAGTAAAATTGTTCTTATCTAAGATCTCTCAATTACTTTTTTTTTTATAATTAAAGGTGAAAACCCGAAGTGTGACCAGATGTATAACCAAATTTTTTGAAACATCACCTATATCTATAGTAAGTAATCACATACTAAAATAAACAAAGAAATGGTGTGACATTAATTAAAAATTGAAGATGAAAATGTAAATTTTTGCTCTAATTCTTTAAAAATTGTTAAACGGGGTCACAGGGTTGTGATGAAGTGACAAAAAGTGATGAGTTATTTATAAACAATCTGTAACTTTAACTTTAACAATCTGGAAGCTAATGAATCAACTAACCAATTATAAAGAAAAACAAAAAAATAAATTGATTTCAATGATTAACAAAAATAACTTATCGTGTGAGACTGAACAAGAAATCTTTGATATATTCGCACATGAATTTTTCGGATCATCAAACGTAAATAATTCTAAATTATTAAGCGCATTTAGACTCGATAACGAATGAAAATATATCCTTGACAGTAACCGAGACAATGACAAAATCCAGCATACTTAATACTAAATCAGGCACAATTAGTGAAAACGAACTACCCACAATCTACCTTAAAGGAATGATAGGTCAGCTCGCAGCTCCCCTCACAAATATTTTTCAAAAAATATTCGAATCCAAAGTTTTTCCCAATAAGTGGAAAACAGCAATAGTAACCCCATTATATATAAAAAAAAAGGTAAAATGAATTTATCATCAAACTATAGACCGATTGCTAATACCATGTTTTTAAGTAANGCTCGCAGCTCCCCTCACAAATATTTTTCAAAAAATATTCGAATCCAAAGTTTTTCCCAATAAGTGGAAAACAGTAATAGTAACCCCATTATATAAAAAAAAAGGTAAAATGAATAATAGTAGTTTGATATCTGGCTAACGATTATGGTACAAAAATTCATTAGCATTCGAAAGAGTTGTTAAAACAATATTAACAGAACACCTTGATAAAAACAATCTCTTAACAGAAGCGCAACATGGCTTTCGACCAAACAGGTCCTGCGACACTGCTCATAAGGTCTTAAATAGTTACATCCACAAAACATAGATAAAACCAACGGGAAAGTTCCTGTAGTCTTTGTCGATTTTAAAAAAGCATTTGATTCAGTAAATCACGACATACTAATCAAGCTTCTTGAAGACAGATTTTTTATAGACTCGAATATAGTAATTCTCATTCAAAACTATCTACGAGCCAGAAAAGTCAAAATCAAAATAAACGAAAAACTTTCAAAAGATTATTTCGTTAACATGGGAGTCCCACAAGGCACTATTCTAAGTCCGCTACTTTTCTCACTCTTTGTGAATGATATTCAAAACTTATTCATAGGTCTTGGAGTAGAGATAATATTATACGCAGATGACTTAGCAATCTTTTGCTACGATCAAGACATTAATAAGTCATTGGAAAGAATT
>NIPM01000396.1:7307-19453 GCA_002738285.1 Holacanthella duospinosa | reverse complement strand
AAAAAAAAAAAAAAAAAAAAAAACAATACGATTGAAATCAGTCATATTGTTAGTTTAACTTTCACACATAAATCCTTCAATGTGTAATTATAATGCTGAAAATCTGCGTGTTGCGTAGCGCCTCCGGAGCCGCATTATGTTGGCGCCGCTAGCAATCAAAGTTCGAACTACGAAGTTGGATTTAAATCTTGATTTAATTCGAAGNAAAAAAAAAAAAAACAATACGATTGAAATCAGTCATATTGTTAGTTTAACTTTCACACATAAATCCTTCAATGTTTAATTATAATGCTGAAAATCTGCGTGTTGCGTAGCGCCTCCGGAGCTGCATTATGTTGGCGCCGCTAGCAATCAAAGTTCGAACTACGAAGTTGGATTTAAATCTTGATTTAATTCGAAGAAGAAAATCACTGATATTTTAGATTTTCATTTTTATCCAATAGTAAAACTTTAGAGTATTGCACTGTACGAATATTTAGTATTCTTAACTTTAAGCAGTATTTCTCGATACTTCACCCAAATCGTTAGCTTGTCAAACTTCTGAAATAATTCCGAAACGAATACAGTGGTTTTAGTTTAACGTCACTACCCCTTAATGTCCCACTTCGCTTATTGTCACCCTGTTGGCTTTCCCCCGGCTAAACTCCATGCTCTCATGTACTAAATACTCTGCCTATTGTCACACCTCCTTATGTCAACTTCCGCCTAATGTCATCCCATTTGAAGAGAATGTATGGCACATGACCACACTTTAATGGCAACTTTCGCTTCTCAGGTCCAGAATATACTCGTGTTTGTTTAAATGGTGTAGGCAGGTCAGAGACCCTTGGGGGAACTTTTTCATTAACCTATTTGTTGTATTGTAAGGTAACTATTAAATTCTCGATCGTGAGAGTTTATTTTTTTAAAGACTCCCCCGCAGTCGAGGGTTTATTCCAACCGCGAGTATGCCAACTTTAGATGGGCACATGGTTAGGATTGAGAAACTTAAAGTTTTAATGATAAGCAATATTGGAGATGAAGNATATTGGAAATGAAGAACTTTGCAAACAAGTAACGATAGTTTGGGAGTTTCTGACAAGATAATACCTCAAAGCCATTTATCTGGCATATTGCAAAAAAGCTTGCTGATTACTTTAAGAAGTAATTTGCTTTTAGAGTGTTCCAAATTCAAGTAATAACTTCAAAAACTATAAAATAAATCGAAAAAGGTATCGTATCATAAAATGCGCCTCTAAAACCAGGAACTTCGGTTTATGTCACCTAATCTTCGAATTATCAGTCAGGTGATATTATCGGCTATTGTCAACTCCGCCTACNCAACTCCACCTACAGTCAACCGATTTTTGGCTCCCTCGGAGGTGACATAAGCTAAAACCACTGTATCTGTTAAAAATTTTGTGAATTTAAGGACCTAAGTTGGTTAGGTATCCCAAGTTGGGTAGGGCTTGAGATATCGAGATAAACCAAGTAATATTTTTGGCTTTCATGAGTTAAGCTGTTTATTAATTGTGTAACAAATTAATGTTGAATGAAGACAAGTAATCTTTGTCTGGTTGTATTAGAAATGTAAATCTTATTTTATTAAAACACAAAAGTAAGAAGATTTGATGTAAACAAAAAAATGTTTGAATAACAATATTAATCAAATCAATAATCACATTCGGTTGTACCGATTTGCAAATAGTGGATTTTCTATTGAGTTGAGTATGACTGAAGTTAAAGTAGAAAATTCACGATATGGATTTCCAAGATATTCACTCACATCTCGCTTCTGCCGTCCCATTCCCATTCCCATTGTCATCGTAGGAGTTGAAACTCCTGCTCTATAGCGTGCAATCAATTGCTAGAAATAATTAAATTACATAAAAATTTGATATGTTCTAAAATGTTTTCATCAATAATTTTGTGTATAGTTAGAGAAGAGTTAATAAATAACCTGTATGAGGTCAATGAGGAAAACAGCAAATGTTAAAAATGCGAGTGAAAGTAGTGCAGCTTCTAAGGAGGGGAAGCCGATACCTCCGTGACCATGATGACCTCCATGTCCATGTCCGTCTCCTCGAGATTTGAAAACATCTTCGGCTTTCGTATCTGAAACAAATGTTTTTTTTAATTGGATATTTTTATTTTTCAAAAAAATTAATTTAATTTAATTTAAAAAAAAAAAAAAAACTTACGAATGTTGTTCAACATTTTTCGCTTAATTTTTTCCAACATATCCGTTACGCTGAGTCCTGCAGTAGATGAGACGATTGAGTACAATTTCGATTCCCAGGATTTTGTTCCATTTCCTTCAAATGATTTTCTATCCCCAGAATTAAAACTTTGGAGAATCAATTCCTGTAAATTATCCCAATTTGAGAACTCGGATGAAGTAATATTTTTCAGCGTTGGAAGGATTGTAACGTTGTTGGTAGAACTCTCTTCTTCCAGTACATTTGGATGAACAGTGACCACTTTTGCTTCTGAAAATTCTTCATAGAAACAGATTAAATATACCAAGACTGTAGTTGAAATAAAAACTCTCATCGCAAGATCTTACTAATTAATACTTCATCCAATTAGAAATTGGTTCAAAAAATTTTATCTTAGTAATCAGAAGGTCAGACAATAACTAAATGTCCGAACTGTGCTTTACTAGCAGTTTTATATAAAAAAAAATGTAATACCTTAAAAACATTAAAATCCCAGGTTTCTACTTTCTCATAAATTGACTGATAACCAGCATTTTAAAAAATTCATGTCGATGAGTTGAGTTTATTTCCGCTCAGCCGCATCTTCAACTTGTTAACAATTAAAGTCATTAAACACACGCAATGAAGAGTCATTTCGAGTATGTTTTACTCGAAACCATTTACTCATTCGTCTGTTTAGTGAGACTAAAGGTTTCCCTTGTCTCGACCAGTTTCGTTTTGGTGACAAAGTTGCGTACCGCTTCAAGGCCTTTTGTAACTTTTTCAGTTAGATTAGGTACACGTACTCTCTTCAAATTAACTACAAGCTTTGGGTCTTGTCCTTTGGGTGCTTGGTAAATTCCACGCCCTAATTCATCCACAAGATACTTCATCCATTTCTCAGCACTGAACTCTTCGCTGGCCATTTCCTGTAATGACAACGTAACAATCTGTAAAATTAAATATTTTTTTTTTGAAATATATACCTCTGGAATTGAGCATCGAGCCTGGACGTATCCGTCAGGTGATTGGACAACAATGAGGTTCGGTTTTCTCCCCACAACCCTTGTGACTTTTACTAAAGACGTAAATTCAACATCACTTTCAAACCGTTCAACCACAAATAATGGACCCAATTGGGAGATCTCTCGCAACTCATTGGCGATTCTGGCAGTTTCAAATAAAACTTCGTTCTTTTCTATTAGTCTTTCTGCCTCATTTATAATTTTCTCAGCTTTGAGATAAACTTCATGAGGAAGTGACATCTCGTTGTTGTGAATGCAGTCATGCAGATGGTCAACATGTTCCTTGATGTTATTCCTCGTCGTCGCGTAATTTTGCTCAGATGCAGTCATAAGTTCTTTGAGATCCGTAACAACTGTTAAAACTTCCTTGCCAAAATTTAATGAAGCATTGGCTTTCTCTCCTGTCGTAAACTGCAGCTGATAGACTCCATTTTGTTTCCATACTTTTTTGCCGAGGACGACTGGGAGACGATGCTTTCGGATGTGTTCTTCACACTTTCGCAAATACGTCTGACTAAGTTCTCCATTTAGAATAGTCACCTCCAGTTTTATATGATCCCATGAGACAAATTCTTCATTAAATCGTACAACACCGAAGTTGAGCTTGAGCCAGTGTTTTAGATGGTACATGACATTGTAGCTGAGTCCTCTCCCAATGCGCCGCTCTTGATCAATCATAAATCCAACAATTTCAGCTTTCCGTCTTACTCCAATCTCAGGTATATCCTAAAAAATTTTCCACAAAATTCACAGAATTATTACAATTGGAAAATCAGAACAAGTAATCACTATAGTTAAGCCTCACTGTTATCAGATGTAAAATCCAACCAGAAGGAAGCTGTTTTACATCTTTAATACTAACGTGACGATCATTTTCAAGCTCAATTGTACCGACATCAGCCACAATGGATGCGTTCCCAGGGAAAAACATAGTTCTGTTCAACACCACCCAGTAAGAAGTATCTTCTGGTGACACTTCCTCAACTGGATCACCGTCATGGTCAAAGACCCATTCTATCTGAATAGAATCTTCCTTCGCTTCTAGCTTCGTTTCGAATACGCCACCACTAATATGAGGATTGTATAAAGAAAGTAGAGACTCAATTTTTCTAATAAATACACTTTCCACACTGGACATCATTTGCTGAGCTATTTCTTCACGAAAGACTTTCTTGACTCGATCCATTTCAGTCTGGAACCCCTCACGATCAAATCGCAAATTTAAAGATATAGAGAGCTCATTAGTGGCTTCATCCGTCACACCATATGCGTCGTACCTAGAAAGTCATACCCAACTTGAATGAAAAAAAAAACAACAACAAATAGTACGGTAACATTTACCATTTAAATGCAGTTTGTGCATCAATGATACCACTTGTTTTAACCGCTTCAATCTCCGCTGTTTTAATTCTGGCTAAAGCTGGGAAATCGACAGATAGCATTGGTGGAATTAAGTCATGGTTTGTCGATTTGTTTTTCCGCGAGGTAATGTAACGATGTACCTCATTTTCCAGAATTTCAGCAGTTTCGTCCTTCATCTTCTCAATCTCCGGATATGCGTGTGAAATAGTTGTACTTACTGAGTCGACAACGTCACTCAAAAAGTCTGTTATGTCTGTTTCAGATTCCACTTTTGGTAGGAAATAAGTTTCAATTAGCGAAAGAGAACGATGAATTAATCGTCGAATCTTAATACTAAGAAAAGAAGAACATAAAAGGAAATACATTAAGATTTCATAGTAGTATTTGAGACTGTGGTTACCCTACTTTGTTTGTGGTAAAATTCCATCAGACAACGCAACAGTTGTAGCTCTTATATGATCTGCTAAAATTCGATAGCTCAAATCCAATTCAGACTGAAAGCTTCCAGTATACGCAGGAATTCCAGTTGCCTAGGTCACAACAGTGACTATGTCAATGATTATGATCAGAATAAAAGCAGTTAATCTGCAGACACTAACCCGTTGAATGGTGTGAAAAATAGGGGAGAACAAATCTGTATCATAATTTGATATTTTTCCGTTCATCACTGCTGTTAGACGCTCAAGCCCCGCACCAGTGTCAACAACATGCGCTAAAGGGAGTCTTTCTAGTGTTCCCTTTTCGGTCCTGTGTACACAAAAATACATAATATTAACAATTTAAGAGTACATTTCTGAGTTCAGAAAAAATCACCTGTTGTACTGCATGAAAACAAGATTCCATATTTCTACGACTGACCCAAAGTCTTGGTTGACTTTACTCGGATCGTTATATGTTCCCCTATGGTCATAATGAATTTCAGTAGATGGACCACATGGACCCATGCGTGACATAGACCAGAAATTATCTTTACCAAAAGGCAAAATTCTTGAAGATGAGACTCTGAAAAATACTCTCTTCCTTGCAATGTGATCTAATTCTCCCAGAATTAAGGCTGAATTACCCTAAGTCTTCCCATATCTCCTTGGTTTCACGATCCGCAGGAATTGACTCTCCTCCAGAAAAATATGTTATATAAAGTCGTTGCGGATCCAAGCCGTAAACATTAGTTAATAAATCCCAAGCCATTGAACATGCTTCCTCCTATTCAAAACAAATATTAAGGAAATCATCATATTTTTACATTAAAATATGATTCACACCTTATAATAATTTGAGAAAGACCAGTTTCCAAGCATTTCAAAAAAAGTGTGGTGATACGAATCCGTTCCCACAAGGTTGAGATCATTAATTCGTAAACACTTTTGGCTGTTAACTACTCTTGGATGGTTCGGCCTCCCATATCCCATTATTGTATTCTTAAACTACAAATATCCAAAAAAATTAAATAACCCACATCAGATAATCAAAAATTATTGGTAAGTGACTTTGATAGAATTTTGATAGATGCCACAAGTATTCTTCCCATTATCTTCTTTTGACATTTGCGAAGGTGATAAAGCACCTCATCAACCGAAATCCAAGGTATAATTAATTCTTGTAATATACCTGATTCATTCCAGCATTGACGAAAGCCAAAGAAGGATCATTTTTAGGAATGATGGACGAAGATGGAACAAAGGCATGAGGAAGCCGAGGATGACGCATGAAGTACTGCATAAATGTTTCTCGAACTCTTGCTGACTGCCAATTCATATTCTAATAATTGAGGCTTAATTAGAAACCAAAAATATAAACAAATTATGAACTATTTTTTCTAATTTTTCTTAAAATGCCTTACATCGCACCGCAACCGAGACTTCAAGACGACAGATGGAAACAACTCAAATTCAATCAAAATTAAATTAAAACACGAATAGCAGCATAGCGCAATAGAATTTAATTAATTCTCTCCGATCTTAGAATCTGTGAGGGTGAGGGTTAACAAAAGGTCCGAGGATGAGGATGAGAGAGAATCCGACAGCCGATGTCACAGCTCAGCTGCAACGGAACTGCAGTGATGGGAATTCAGTTCAATTCAGTTCAGTATTTTCCAGTTCAGTTCAGTATTTTGGACTGAACTGAACTGGAAGGAAAGGTTTAGTTGAAATATTGGACTGGACTGAACTGAACTGGGAAGAAGATTTCTAAATACAGTGAGTTTATACATTAGTGTCCCTATAGCCGAGGTGTTTTCGTTTTTGTATGCTTCTCCCATTCACTCAAATGTCGAAAATGGTGTATAGGTACTATATAGGGACTCGGCTATAGGGACACTAATGTATAGATACCCTGTACAATTAGTGAACTGAATTGAAACAAACTGAACACCTTTTCTCAGGAACTGAACACCTTTTCTCAGGAACTGAACACCTTTTCTCAGGAACTGAACACCTTTTCTCAGGAACTGAACACCTTTTCTCAGGAACTGAACTGGATCTTCTTAACTACAGTATTGCGAATGCACTACTTATAGTTCAGTTTTTTGGATTGAACTGAGCTGAACTGAAAAAGGTTCGAAATTAACAAATACCGAACTGAACTGAACTGGAAAAAAATTTTCAGGTAAATACTAGACTGAACTGAACTGGAAAAAAGTTTCTACGTAAAATTCTAGTGTGTAAAGTGACTCTGACTCATCAGTCATGACTCTGACTCTGACTCTCATGATTCTGACTCTTATGAATTAGTTGGGAGTCAGAGTCATTATATGACTCTGACTCACTCCCTGCTTGAGAGTCAGTCATGACTCATAGTCAACTCATCAGTAGCAGAGTCATGACTCTTGTGCATTTCCTGCCCAGAAGCCGATTTTTGGTATTCATGTTCAAACACATTGCATTCATTTTACTTAAGAATGTTTACTCTTTCTGATAATAAATCATCTCTTTGTGTTTTGTGTTCGTCCCATTCTTACGGACTTTTAATTAAGAATGAAGGATGATTGTATTGTGTTAAATGTGGAAAATTCTCCAGTTAATGAAAGTCAAAGTTCATCAACATCGATTCAAGATAATCTAAATTTACAAAAGGAGAGAAAAAAACAAAGTGACGTCTACAATTTATAGAAATTTTGTACAGTTTGTAGAATTTTTCTCAATATTTAAAAAAAGATATTAAACATTTTTTAATTACTCAGAGTCAGAGTCAGAGTCATGACTCAAGAGTCAGCTCGGGCTGAAGTAAGGCAACGGGTCTTGACGCCTACCGCCCAGCAAAAAATCCCATGCCTACCGCCCATGCCTACCGCCCAGCAAAAAATCCCATGCCTACCGCCCAGCAAAAAATCCCATGCCTACTGCCCATGCCTACCGCCCAGCAAAAAATCCCATGCCTGAAGATCATAAGAACCTAACCTAAAAATCCTAAAATAGCGGTTGGCAAATTCTACATCCTGATGTTACATCCCAATGCTACATCCCAGTGTTACGTGCAGTTTGTTAATCAATAAAATATTTCATCAGTATGTGGAAAATGAGTAAAAAAGTAGAGTATACAGTGTATTTCTACACGGGACCATGGTTCGCCTTATTTCACAGGAGAGTTTATATCTCATACTTATTGACCCTGGGTATTAGAGCCTCGCTTGGCTACTGTGAGATTACGAGTTTCCTCACATTTACACACCTGAACGAAATAGAACTCCCGCAAAACCCGCTTCCCAATAACACTGGACCTCCAGTGTCCACTAGCAAGAGTCCACTGTATCCTCTAACTCAGTACAACTAACCTTAATTAAACAAAGGCGACATTTCCAGGATTGTTTATAATTAAAGAGATAAACTAACGGAGTGAGAATCCTGGAAGACCTCGAGAATTCTTGGGGTTGGAGAGATTCGAACCGGTATTCTGCTCGCCATCTTATGTGAGAAATGAATCAATAAGAAGAGTAGCCTATGGATTTCTACACTGGACCATGGGTCTCCTTATTTCACAGGAGAGTTTATATCTCATACTTATTGACCCTGGGTATCAGAGCCTCGCTTGGCTACTGTGTGTAGATGTGAGTCTCCTCACATCTATACACCTGGACGAAACAGAACTCCCACAAGCATTTTGTTATCACGCGAAAGAAATGGCGGCGCACTTCGCGCGCCTCCGATAGCTGTTGAACGAGCCTTCGGTCCGTTCAAACGCCGCGGGTAAATATGGTCTGAATACCNTAAATACCTGAACGTGATATCCGTTAAAGGTACGCAATTAAGCTCAACTAACTCAATCACGATTGTGCATGTTACCGATCCGTGTTTACGTGAGTACGTCTAGGTTGGATTTAGGCTGCGGTTGCCAAAGCTTTATATAACTTAAGCAGGGATGTAGCATTGGGATTTTACACTGGGATGTAGTGTTGGGATATAACGCGGTAGGAATGAATTTTTGCTGGGCGATAGGCNTTGGGATTTTACACTGGGATGGAGTGTTGGGATATAACGCGGTAGGAATGAATTTTTGCTGGGCGATAGGCCCAAAGTACATAGAGCGGGCTAATGAAAAACAAAGATTTTGATCGTGTTGGGTATTGTTAGACTCCTGCTACTCTTTGTAGCATCACTGAACGCATCANTCAGTACAACTAACCTTAATTAAACAAAGGCGACATTTCCAGGATTGTTTATAATTAAAGAGATAAACTAACGGGGTGAGAATCCTGGAAGACCTCGAGAATTCTTGGGGTTGGAAAGATTCGAACCGGTATTCTGCTCGCCATCTTATGTGAGAAATGAATCAATAAGAAGAGTAGCCTATGGATTTCTACACTGGACCATGGGTCTCCTTATTTCACAGGAGAGTTTATATCTCATACTTATTGACCCTGGGTATCAGAGCCTCGCTTGGCTACTGTGTGTAGATGTGAGTCTCCTCACATCTATACACCTGGACGAAACAGAACTCCCACAAGCATTTTGTTATCACGCGAAAGAAATGGCGGCGCACTTCGCGCGCCTCCGATAGCTGTTGAACGAGCCTTCGGTCCGTTCAAACGCCGCGGGTAAATATGGTCTGAATACCTGAACGCGATATCCGTTAAAGGTACGCAATTAAGCTCAACTAAGTCAATCACGATTGTGCATGTAACCGATCCGTGTTTACGTGAGTACGTCTAGGTTGGATTTAGGCTGCGGTTGCCAAAGCTTTATATAACTTAAGCAGGGATGTAGCATTGGGATTTTACACTGGGATGTAGCGTTGGGATATAACGCGGTAGGAATGAATTTTTGCTGGGCGATAGGCATGGGATTTTTTGCTGGGCGGTAGGCATGGGCGGTAGGCATGGGATTTTTTGCTGGGCGGTAGGCGTCAAGACCGCTGACTTACTCCAACCTCAGCTCGCGAAAATATGGGGAGTCAGTCATGACTCCTGAGTCAACTCCTAAACTACAGTAAGTCAGAGTCAGTGACTCGGGAGTCAATGACTCTGACTCAGTGAGATTGGGGAGTCACTTTACAACACATGGATAATTCCACCGACTGAAATCACTCCATATCTGACACACGTTCCATCACATGGACGCAAATTTGAGCAACAAGCATCCTTTTCGCGCCAGGTAGTAAATTACTTGATTCTCTTCAATCAAGACTTTCTGCCACGGATACTCGAGTCCATCATGTCACCCGTTATTAGTTTGTTAGGTTTTTTTAGTTTGTTTTCAGTTTGTTAGGTTGTTAGGGTTATTAGTTTGTCAGTTTGTTAAGAAAGAATAAGAAAAATAAATCCGATGTTTTTATTTCTCTATGTTGGAAAAGAGTCTGGACTCTCAAGTTAGAGATTCATGGGTCTAACTCCTTACCGTAAGGGAGTAAGATTCAACGAGTCTAAATAAACTTAATAAAAATTAATTCACCTTCTCGAATTATGAGCTCTAAAATGAGCCCTTCCTACCCATTTGGCATGAAATGTGGAAGAGAAAACGCATGGTAATTTCGGAGCACCCAAAGTACATAGAGCGGGCTGATTCGTTTTAGGTTTGAGAGTAAAGCAGGAAAACGCATGGACCTTGTTAGTTGCAAAGAATGTGTAGAGCGGGAAGAACAGCTCTGTGCCTAAGAGAATGTGAAGTGTGGTGTGGTGGGTTAATGCTGCGACGGACAATTCCCGCCGAAAGTTAATTCAAAAAGTACTTTATTCGTAACCTTAACAGGCTGTGTATTGAGTAAAGTAATGATTACTAAATTATACATTAAAGGCTACATGCATATAGAGACGCGACAGCGAATTTTACATACGCGATGACAATTTTAGTATTCGCGATTAACGCAAAAGCCTTCACATAGATTCGCGACGAGAGTTATTTCAATCGCGATGTGAGTTTTTAGATATTTTATCGTCTTCAGGAACAATTCGCTCATATCTGTTCGACACAGATATTTTTTGTGACGATACGCGATTTTGTAATGAGAGATGGTGAGTTGAAAAAAAAAAATTCATATCAGTATCCACCTCACTCAACAGAGAACCTGCCGATCCCTCTTTCTCCTTTCTCTACTTTGCTCCATTGTTTTGCATTTAGCTTATGTCCAATCAAAACACATGTTTTGTAACGATGCGCTATTCTGGAATCCTGATAGATGGTGAATTGAGTAAAAAAATTCGAGGGTTTTGACCCCTGTGTCTGTTTCCTCACTGGCTCTGTCTACCCAAAGATGGGAGCCACTGGCTTTGGCACCCTGATATTTGGGAACCGGCTCCGGAGTCATGGCTCTGGCTCTACCTCTGGGTCCCATATTTTTTTTGTGATATTTATATTTTGGCCTTCAAACTGTTTCAAACCACCTCACTCAGGGTTCGAAAAAATCAGTATTTTTTCGAAAAAAATATTCGAATTAATCGAATTATTCACGTATTATTCGAATTATTCTACGAGTTAAAACAAGTTCGATATTTAACTTTAATTATAAAAATCCAATCAGGGTAAGAGAAAAATCGAAGATAGGCACCATAATAATTCCTTTTAGAACTAGTGTTGGATTTCGATTTCCAATTCGGATACCTATAGTTGATTTTCGATTCCGATTTCTAATATTTTACCTCCCATGGGTTCCCGCAGCCCTTCCGCGAATTTCCACAGCCTTCCCGTGGGTTCCCGCAGGCTTCCCGTAGGTTCCCCAAGCCCCCCCCCCTGGGTTCCCGCAGCCCTCCCGCAGTTTCCCGCAGTCCTCCCGTGGGTTCCCGCAGCCATTCCGTGAATTCCTGCAGCCCTCCCGTGAATTTCCGCAGCCCTCCCGTAGTTTCCAGCAGCTCTCCCGTGGGTTTTCGCAGCCTTCCCGTGAATTGCCGCAGCCATCCAGTGGGTTCCCGCAACCCTCCCGTAGTTTCCCGCAGCCCGACCGTAAATTCCCGCAGCCCTCCCGTAAATTCCCGCAGCCCTTCCGTAAATTCCCGCAGCTCTCACGTGGGTTCCCGCAGCCCTCCCGTAGTTTACCACAGCCTTTACGTGGGTTCCCGCATCCCCCGTCCAACGAGGACTCGGGAACAGATAATTTGATATATTCAAATATTTGCACTATTTATATAATTTTTTATTTTCTAAATAATTAATTAACA
>NIPM01000395.1:69044-168246 GCA_002738285.1 Holacanthella duospinosa | reverse complement strand
ATGTTTACATGCGCAGTAACAATATATCGTGCACAATAGATGTTTGCATGTTTATTCAAAAATTATATGCGCAGTGCGCACCGCCCCACCGCTACTCTAATATCCACTGCTCTCCCTACTGCCTGCCTTCCAATTACCGTCACTACCGCACACCTGTTCTTCCACCGCCCTCTTTGCCGCTCTGCCTATCGCTCATCCGCCATGCCATATCAACCATTAGTGGAACCGTAAGGCAAATATTATGCTTTATCGAATGGAATTACATTCGGAATTTTATATTTACAGGAACTTGATCAAAATATGAAATTTACATCAGTCCCTTTTTTTCCGCTGCACCCGTTANGAATTTTATATTTACAGGAACTTGATCAAAATATGAAATTTACATCAGTCCCTTTTTTTCCGCTGCACCCGTTAATTATATAAAAAGTCTAATTGTTTAGAGTAAATATGAAAGAGAAAACAAATTTTGAATTTTGCAATCTCGAATTATTATTTACACATTAGATGCTGGGAGACATCAACAATTTAATTAACTCCGATGACTATAAAATCTATTTAGAAAATATGTTCAAATTTTGTGAAGCTACCGTTTCGTACCAGTTTTGGGGCTTCTTTCCCTTATTTCTAGTTCAATAATTACTTGGGAGTAGCTAGAGCGGTCACTCAGAACTTGATATCTCTTCTGCAAAACTTTAGAGGGTCGTAGACAATTATGGGAGGTTTGTCTGTCTGACAATAAATAATGAAGAGAGTAAATTAAAAATACTTAATCTCAGTGGAAAAAACCGTCAACCGTCGGAATCCAACCCAGTACCACCACTCCGAAATCCTCGCTACTAACGACATAACTTAATCAACTGAACTCTTACAATAGATTTATTTTTAATCATACATACTATATAAGGATAGCAGACAGCCAAAGACACAGATGCAAAGTTGTATGTATATGATGAATTCACACTTAGACACAAAGAGCTGAGCAGAAGCATGTATAAGCATGTCTACATATAGACTAAATTGATATGACAATATAAAAGTGCAAAAAGTTGTTAATATGTAAATCGGATTAAAGACATGCTCCTTATTGTATTTTAGTATCAAACATGTTATTAGTAAGACTAGCGGCATATATGCATAGTATGTCTCGATAATTTCGTGACCAAAATACTACGTACTATTTATGTAATTCAAGAAACAAGTTCCTTTGTCATTTAAAGAGAGTGTGTATGAAAAAGATAAATAGATGTACTCTATTTAAATTTTAATTAAAGGCAAAAGTGAGACTATGTACTGTTTTTAGATAATAATATAAACTCCACTAAACTAATTGTATCATAAATTATACGGTGGTGAATATAGGAACCGTATTTTTTAGCTGAAAGATACGCACAAAGTTTCATAATCATAGGAATAAAATTTATGTCATACTTATAAAAAAAATATTCGTAATCCGCATAGTTGAAAATCCTCAATTGTATAATCAAAATATCTATAAATATAACTGTGACAAAAATTTCGGGGACACTGAGACACAATTTGATTTCAGTTTCCTCCTACTACACACCCAGTATACGAGTAACAATTGACAACGAATTGTTTGGTAACAACAGATATTGTTTAGAAATTATGAAATCCCTAATTTTGTAATGAATAATTATTTTTTAGTAACAATTTCTTATTAAATTATTGATGTGAATGTGCAATGACAAAGTAGGGTCAATTATAAAACTTTAATATTTTAGTGTAATATCAAGAAAAATTTTAAGAACGTTGATCAAAATTTGTAAAATGAGCATTTCTTTTTCGTGTTAGAATTCCTAATTAATTGTTCTCCATAATCTCATCTGAGTCAAGACTGTCGCTCTAAACTTTGCGAGTCATGACTCTGATTCTCTTGATTTTTGATTTTTGTGAGTCGACTCTGAGTCAGAGTCAGACTTATGACTCTGCCTCTAGTCATGTAATACAAACTGTGGAAAATTGGGTCTTGAAACTAATTTTTTTTAAATGTATTTAATAATAAAAATAAATGACAAAAATAAGAAAATTGAGGCCGATATGCTCATTTGCACATTTAGAAAAGAGCCATATGGTTCCCAAGTGTTGGAGTAGACTCTCAGACTCATTACTATGACTCCAGAGTCAAATTCATGAGAGTCAGAGTCATGACTTCCAGTCAAAGTCATGGAGGACAATATTTTCTTGGGCCAAATTCTCGCACGCATACAATTAGAGAAATAATTTTTACCAAATCTGCTGTTGTCTTCGCTTACAACCGAGTGAGTTTGTATACAATTTCTCCTTTTCATGAAACCTAATTTAGTATCAAATGACAATTAAGCCCGAAATCCATAACTCATCTTTTTGGTCATTAGTTATAAACTGTAAACAATGTGACAATTCTTAGACAATTCAAGATAAATTCATGACAAACCACTTTTGTATTAATTTAAAGAAACCTTCAACATGCAAAAATAATTTCAGTCAAATATAACTATTTTTTTTAGTTAGTTGAATTTGGTTTTATTGGCATTAGCCAAGCAGGCGCATCCACCAAAGTTTTGGATATTTACTTTAAGTTATACTAAATACAAAGTATGAAGTTGTAAAATTATTACGAGTTTAAATTGATTTCAGATTATAAGACTAATTAAAATTATTTTTTGTTTTAAGACATTCTGTTAGATACCAGTAAAATGATTTCCAAGTGTTCATGTTTTGTATCTGGTAACTTTCATTTAGAATGGCCACATTAAATGAATACTTTAACCTAATATGTATATAAAAAGTACATTCCAAGAGGTGCGTGAATGAGTCTAATTCTCCGCACCGTGTACATATCTTTTGAGAGAACGAGCCCAGATTATACCATTTGCTTTTGTTGTAAATAGTTGAATGGTTAAGTCTGTATTGGCTGATCCAGGTGACGATGTGTAAGGGTAGAGCCATTATTAGGTGTGGTTCGGGTCCAATACTAGTTTTGAGATCTTTATAATGTGGCATTGATTTTGATTTTGTCGATTTTGTCCTGTCTTCCTCATCTTATGTCTGTGTAAGGCACTTTATTGCTGACTCTCTGAAATAATCAAAGTTATCTTTGGAAGATTTGATAGGTTAAGTTTAGACTTATGATAAGTGTCATTTAGCAGGTTTTCCAGTTGATTGAACCAGCAATATTTGACATCTTGACCGTAGGTAGAAATTAATTTCTGTTCTAGGTACGTTTTATATAGTAAGGAGTCAATTTTTGATTTAAGAATATTTTGAAGGAAGGATAAGGATAGCTTTGCGATTTGTATTTTGATTGAAGGTAAGAAAGTTTTTCTTCTAATGAAATATTTAGGTGTACTTCTTGGTAATTTTAGTAAATTCTTGAAGAAGTTTTGTTGTATTCTTTCTAAATTGTCTCCGTGAGAAGTACCCCAAATTCCAGCCGCGTAAAGAGAGTTTGATATTATAATCGCGTTAAACAGAAGCTTAGAACTTTCGAAGTGGAAAAGTCGAAGTCTTTTGATTGTCGATAGTACCGCCCCTGTGGCAGCTAATCCTTTATTTGTGAAGTATATGACTGTGTTTTGGAATGATCCTGTATTGTAAAACGGTCCTCCTAGGTATACATATGACTTTACCACTTCTATATTATTTGATTCCTATGTAAATGTTTCGTTCTTCGTCTTTCTTCCTCCTTTACAAAAGACTAAAATTTTCTTTTTGATATGTTTGCTGTGAGTCCTCGAATTTTTAGGAATTTTGCAGTTGTGTCAATTTTAATTTGAAGTGCTTCTCTTGTCGGAGCGATGAGTACCATATCGTCCGCATACATTAAAATATGGACTGTTTTGTGCATAAATTAAACTCCTGAAGCCAGGACTGAGGAAAGTAGTTTTTCTAGACCGTTCAGGAACAGGTTGAATAGTGATGGGCTTAGCGGTTCGCCCTGTAGTACTCCTTTCGTTATCTTGATTAGATGAGTGAAGTAGTTGTTTGTTTTAATTTTCGTTGTCATATTATTGTAAATACTGCCTATAATTTTTACAAATTTTGGAGATATACCGATATGCATAAGAACTTGCCATAATTTGGAGTGATCAGGTGAGTCGAAAGGTTGAGAAATATCGACGAAGCAGCAGTAAAGTTTTTGCTTTTTTGCTAATTGTTTTTGTACGAGTGGTGAGTAAAAAAATGTATTCTATAGCACTTTTTTTTTCGGAATCCAGCTTGAAATTCGGAATTTTTGTCGTTTTTTGTTATCCAGTTATTCAAACGATTATTGAGAATCGTGGAGAATAGCTTTTCGATTGTGTTGAGAAGTGAGATGGGTCTAAAGTTTTCAGGATTTTTCTGATCTCCTTTCTTCAGTATAGGAATCACATACGATTGACACCATCCCAACGGAGTGATGCCTTTGTCTAAGATTAGTTGGAATGAGGAACACAGAGTTATGATCATGGTTAGTGTTCTGAGTGACCATACCTCGTTGGCAATTCTATCTGGACCTGTTGTTTGTTAGGTTTCAATGATTTTGTGGCCAATACGAGTTCCAGTGGGGATATATTTTGATCAATGTTCTGATGTGCTGTAATCTTCAGGGATGGTGATACTTGCTGAGGTATAGCTATTTTGAGGATTGAAAATTTCGTTGTAGTGGAAATACCACTGTGATGGAGAAATGTCATTCCTCTGTATATTTGTTCTTTTTTTTAGTCTAGTAAAGGTTTCCCAGAAAGTTTTACTTTTTATGTGATAATGAAATTTGGCTTCTATTGAGGTATAGTAAGCTTGTTATTTGGTCTTCAAGAGTCGTTTGAAATGTTGCTTAAGATGGTAATAGCATTTCATAGAATTTTGAGTAGGGACTGTCTCATTTCTGAGTTCTCTGAGTGCCGAATTTTTTTTTGTTGAAATTCTCGACAAGTATAACTATTAAAATAAAGTGGTCGTATGTAATCATGGACAAAATCAAATTGCGAATTTTTTTTGTGAGTTTTGAAAGTAACTATCTTAAATATTCAAACTACAAGTCATTAGCCACACCCAAACTAACATAAATACGGCATACAGAAGTCTTTCTCATACGTCTACTTGGTATTAGTAAATTATTTGAACCCGCAAAATGTCATCAAAATTTGAAAGTATCTGCTGGAAAATTGGAATATTTTTTGGAAGAATTTCTGGAGTTATCCCACTATCCAAATTATTTAAGGAAAAAAATCCTATTAAAGCAAAGTTCTCTTTACTGTTTTATATCGTAGCAATTTCATTACTTTTGTTTAATTTTGCAATTGCTGTTGTCTATCTCTATATCACCTACCTCTTGGACTCTAGAAAAAATTTGCCAGATTTTCTTGTTTCATACAGTGATAGCATCCAATTTTATGCAGTGGATATTATAATTAGAGCAACTGCAGTTGTGTATTAGAAGGAAACTGTAAAAATTATAAATTTTATTAATTTCCATACAAAATCTCATCCAAACAAGAAACTTTTACTGTTGTGTTTAGCGAATCGAGTATTTGGGAGCAGCTTTTAATATTATAGCGATGATAATATACTACGTTTTAAACAAAGGAACAGAAAGAATAAATCTTGAAGCAGGATATTTCCGGGAAGTTTATATTTGTTGCATGATTACTTTAGAAATGAGTACATATTTTTACCAACTCTACGTAAAATCATTTGTATTCAATGTTGCTGGAAATCTGGCAGATATATTTACCCTGTTCTATACTAAATTTGAAACAGAGTTATATTCTCTTAGAAAGCTTCAGGATGAAGGATCAAAAAATTTTAGTTGCTCACGCAGCAAGCTGACATCAACGCACGTTGAACAATTGCAAACATACGTCAACGAGTTTGTCCGTATGAAAAATTCAATTGGAAATTTTAACAATGTAGCTGGAACATATGCATTTATGGTGATTTTTCAAAGTACATTTTACATTATAGTCAACGTTTTCGATCTTTCAGAATGGGAATATAATTCTGAGAAGGTAGGTTTCTTGTTCATCATTGATTCATTGATTCATATTTTCAGCATCGTTTATTTAGGGTCGTTTATGGCAGAATCGGTAAGTTGTATAAATTACTATATTTATTCAACGAATTATATTTCTAAATTCTAAATTTTTTCTTTTATGTTTTTATTTCGATTGTTATAAAAAAATTGTTTTAAATAAAACTAATTAATTTTTTTTACAATATAATAATTTAAAAATACTTGTATTCTGCTAATGCAATTGATGATCACAAACGAAAGCCATGTTTGATCTGTTTTAAAATATAATTTGCTACAGGAATTTTTGGAAAGGATCTCTCCATTAACATTAAACTGAAAATTCAACTTGTAAACTATTTGTCCATATTCCTAGTCAAAGAAGCAAGTTCATTTCCTTATTTTTCCTCGATGAAAATCATGGATTGCAACGCTAATTGAGTTTGTCATTGGTTAAACCACAATTTATAGCCGTTATAATCTAATTTATTGAATGTTATTCAACATTAACTGTTATTTAAAAAAGATTTTTTGATCATGGGGTTTTTATATTTCTTACAAAGAAGAAATTTTTAATTTCCTGTTATGAGACATCAGTTTATGGGTGGGTCGTTTTTAGAAGTTACGTTCTTTAACTGAACTTTCTATATGATAATTTTTATTGTTTATACGGAACATTCATATTTCCCACCCTTCTTGGTGTGCTTTATGCACTGAATTTTTTTCAAAAATAGTATATTGTGACAGAGACTAAATAATTTGTATTTTTTCATTAGTTAGTCTTTTTGTATTATTATTATTTAATTAGAAATTATGTTAATTTATTATTTGTTAATTAATATTTGTTAGTTTTATTTTATTCATTCAGTTAGAGATAATTATGGCAATAGGATTATCTCAAAAAAATTATGTTTATTAGCTGTATTTTTATACTTGTATTTTTAACTTTTCCAAAAAAAGTTTATGTTAATAATTATTTTGTAGTTGAGAAATATAAATAATGGGCCAATTCCCGTAATTGTATAGAGTGCCTGATAGTATCAAGGCTCATAGTACTTTGAGATTATAGAAAATTTACGAAAAAGAAAATGATAGAAAAGTTGTGATCGAATTAACAGCTTTCTATTCCTACCAAAAAATGTGTAAGGAAGATCATCAACGGGACAACTTAGCCTGTGTTCAATCAGTCACTACAGAGTTGAGAAAATGTGTTCCCATTCCCACAACTCCTTTCAAACAGATTTTGTTTCTCTTGAGTTTGAGTGGAGAGGATTGTATTGAGGGACTATGACATTTATACACGCCTCTGAGTAGATTAGAACTAGCGGGAGCCTCATAGTTTTTTCAACCAATCAGAGACCTCCAAAATGAGTCACGTTTCATAGTTGTATTAATCTCATAGTTTCATAGTCCTACAGTAATATGAAGCGTTCTATACAATTGCGGGAATTGGGCCAATATTTTTTTTCATTGATATCCTTATTAGGATTAACATAAATTATTTTTATAAAATGAATGGAAAAGATAAAAATACTATAAGATAAAAACTAACTTATACAAATTAAATTTTTATAATACAAGAAAAACTAACTAATGACAAAATACAAATTATTTTGTCTCTTTCACAATATGTTAGTAGTGTGTTTTTTATCTTCCTTTTCTTTCAGACAGTACGAAATGCTATGCCAGGTGGGAATTTTATTCAAGAAAAGCTTGCGACAAAAATGATTAATGATAGTAGACATTTAGCGTAACGTTATATGCACAAAGATTGGCCTAAGGAAATTTTTACATATTTAAGAACAAGCCAAAAGTCGAGGGATAGTATGACCCTCTACTTTATCTCACTAAACAGAGAATCTACAAACTTCTCTGGTTGCTTTCTGCATAGCTAAAATGCTTTGCAATAATTATTAAGTTAATATTTATTTCAATCATAGCTTATGCTATGCTAATTTATAACTCCATTTAGCCTGTGATTATACATTCGTCTTTATAATCAAGCTCAAAATTATTGTTGCTACATTCGTAAAATTAACTGGCGCGACTCTATTTGCATTTAGCCCAATGCTTCAGGCTTCGCTTGCCGATGAAACAGAGCAATTGAATTAAAAAGTACAAGCTACCAATAATACGAATAGGATGTGCGAAGCAGTTTCTCAACAATATTTCAATATAACAAACCGAACTTCCCTAACGTGTTTACTTTTCACTTTTCTTCTGTCTATTCCTGCCAGTTGCATTTATTTATGCAGTTATCCAAACTGCTAAAGCCATTCCCACTTTTTCATTTTGACCAAATGTTTTCAGAAGAGGTACAAGTAACAAATACCAAAATCTACAAACAGGAATCTATCCTGTGCAGACTCCGTACTATTATTATTTCAATTTTGGGAATGAATGATGTTTAACGTTAGGCAATATTACACTATACAACTTCAATTATATTTTAAATTAATTAAACTCAATTCTCAACTAAATAGTTCGAAAGGCTTATTTTGGTGAAAATATCTTTCACATTGGTTAGAGAAACCTGTATGAAAGCTATTACTAAAATGAGCCGGATTCAATTGACGCTTTACTTGTTATCATATAAGAGCATATACAAACTATTTGTATGGATAACTGTTATCAGCAGACAGATGTAACTGGCCACATAATAAATTGCAGTCTAGATTAATTATATACAAAGCCGACCAAATGCACTTTTTGCACTAAATCGCATTTTACAACTAACCCTTGATTGGTTTATTGGTAACTGGTTTCTCCATGAATTCTAAAAAATGCAATCGAATGATTTAAATATGTATCGCGTTAATCGCACTAAAACGCATTTTCCAGGGTTGTCGCATTAAATCGCATTAAGTCGCACTAAATAGCATTTTTAGAAATTGCTAACTACAAAATTTAAAATACTTCAGTAAAATTGAGTGAAATAAGATTCGAAATTAGAAAAAAAGTTAAATTGATTGCGCATGATGTCATTTGGCGGTATGGTGGGAGATATGTGGTGTACAACTAGTGTACATAATTCAAGTACATTATCGGCATTCTGGAGTTGGAAATTGGTATATATATTTTAAATAGCTTATTGATCTGAAATTAGATGCTCACTTTGAGCTTTAGCCAAACTTTAGCATTGTAAACTAGTTAACTTGTCGGTAGAGCCCTAGCAAACAGCTAACTGGCCTCCAGCGCAAGGTTAAGGCATAATGAACTTATTGGCTATGTTCATAAGCACAATAGAAATAAAGAAAATTGTTTTCATTTTGACTTTAGGTTACAAATTGTACAACGAATTGTAAATGCGTATTTTATTTGACAAAATCGAAACAATTTATAATTATCAGGAACATTGGCGAATCTGTATTTCAACAGAATTAGCTTCATCGACGAAAAATTTTGGATTTATATATATTATATATATTTAAATATATTCAAAATTGAACACCCACATATAAGCGTGAAACCGAAATTNTTGAAGATGGGCCGTTGTTGAACCATTATTCATAAACAAAGCCGACCAAATGCACTTTTTGCACTAAATCGCATGCAACTTTCTCTAGAAAATGAATCGCACTAAATCTCATTTTTTACGATTTTAATCGCATTTTCTGAGAAATAAAATTGCATTTTTTGGTCGGCCTTGTATATACTTAATATTTTCAGATGACGCAGGCAAAACATCGTTTAGAAACAGCATTGGCTTTATCGAATGTTGAAAATTCTTTTGAAATAGATATAGAACACAAGTGACAAGTAAGTTCTTTCTTCGTCAATCAACGTCTTCGTATTTAATCAAACATATGTTTTAGATTGATGCAGTTGCAAATTTGATGCTGTCATGGAATTTGGAATTTTCCGCACATGGATTGTTCGTAATCAATATTGGTTTGCTACCTTCAGTGAGTAAAGTCAATGCTGGTATAAATAATTAACATTTAAAGCCTTATTTTGGAAATTCAGATTCTCGGTACAACCATGACTTACGTTATTGTTATACTGCATGATTTTAATAGACTTTGTTCTTCTTATCGTGACACTGGTACCAACTAGAAATAAAAGGAAATACCAAAATCACCTTTGCATTTTTTGGTCTTAAACACAATCCCAACGCAAATACAAGTCAAGTCGATTCACCAAAACAAGGAGGATAATTTTAACCCATCTGAATATCTGTATCGCAAACCATAGCTTTTAGATTAAATCAGTTCAGCTAATTTGTACAAAACAACCTTTTATTTNGAATATCTGTATCGCAAACCATAGCTTTTAGATTAAATCAGTTCAGCTAATTTGTACAAAACAACCTTTTATTTAGTTCCATGGTTAGGTATACCATTTGGTTTAGATGTAAACAAATTATTTTAATAAAATTTTGAGTTTAGTAAAGTAAGTCTTTGGTTGAATAAATAAGCTTATTCTAAGTACAATGGCATATGTTGCATTATGGTGATTATNAGTAAAGTAAGTCTTTGGTTGAATAAATAAGCTTATTCTAAGTACAATGGCATATGTTGCATTATGGTGATTATATTCGAGGAAAGTTGCTTAAATTGAATAATCACAATTATCTTGTTTTAATAGCAAAATCAAGTAGTCCGATCTTTGTTGAACGGAAATTGTACGGAGTCGGAATTTTGTTAGAGAATCCGTAAAACTCTTATAAATTTTTTNCGATCTTTGTTGAACGGAAATTGTACGGAGTCGGAATTTTGTTAGAGAATCCGTAAAACTCTTATAAATTTTTTTAAATTAATAACTTCTCTTGCATTTCCAGGTAAAAATTGTATAATAATTTGTGACATAAATGCAAAAATAGGTTTAGAAGTCTCCGTTACGTTTCATAACATAAATAGCAAAGATTTGTTGGTTAGCAGAAACAGATGCAACTTGCTCTCTTGAGTTTTAGAGTTGGAACTGATGGTAGGAAATGGCTTCTTTCTAATCTGACCCAATCCTAGAGATTCAATCCAATGCTCTTGAGACACACAAGATCAAAGAACCACTGAAATATGGTAAACAACCTGGTGATGACACAATACCAAAAAATGTTTGAAAGATCAGTTCTCCGGTTCTTTTGTTATATTTTACCAGCCTATTTCAACTAATTTGATTCAGAACAAATAATTAATAACACAGTCGTAAAAGATTCTTTTTAAATGGTACAAATAATTGCCATAAAAATATGCTTCTTCTACCCGTATATACTTGGGAATTTTGTAAGTGATATGTGCCAAGACATCTTGTGGCGGAGCTGACCCGCCACTTTGAGTTTTGAGACAGGGATTGTTACAAAAATTTGGTCTCTGGTGGGGTATGATCCCACGTCTTGGGTATTCCCGACCCAACGCACTAACCATTTGTGCTACAGAGCCTAGTTTGGCAATCCTGTTCTCAAATTCAATACAACTCCGAAACTCTCCTTCNGTTTGGCAATCCTGTTCTCAAATTCAATACAACTCCGAAACTCTCCTTCCTGGTCATTCATTGCCAGGTAAGGAGTCTACTGTTTCATTTATGAGTACAGTATTGGGGATTGAGTCTTATGCTCAAATCCCCACATTGTATTTGATAAATCAAATATNTTCATTTATGAGTACAGTATTGGGGATTGAGTCTTATGCTCAAATCCCCACATTGTATTTGATAAATCAAATATTTGGAGTAGCTTTTAATGTGACAACCATGATAATACACTACGTCATCTACGAGAGTAAAAATATAGTAAGTCTAGNTGGAGTAGCTTTTAATGTGACAACCATGATAATACACTACGTCATCTACGAGAGTAAAAATATAGTAAGTCTAGACAAAGGATATTTTAGGGATATTTATTTATGTTGCAGGATAATTGGAAAAACTATTGCATATATTTCTAGGTTTTATGTAAGAACAATGATATTTTGTGTTATAAATCTGGAAATTTGGTAGGTATACTTAACCTGTTCTTAGCTAAATTTGTAACGGAGGTGTTTTGTCAAAGAAAGCTAGAAAATGAATCTATNGGTATACTTAACCTGTTCTTAGCTAAATTTGTAACGGAGGTGTTTTGTCAAAGAAAGCTAGAAAATGAATCTATTGCTTCAATTTGCTCAAGAAGCAAACTAGCATCAAACTAAGGTATTGAAAGCTTACGTCCAGGAATTTATGTGTGTAATCATCATTCCTAAATTTAGTAATGTAAATAGTTGGAATATATGCACTTATCCTGATTCTTTAAAACGTATTTTACATTGTATTCAGCGTTTTCCTGATTGGGACTATAGTTTTGGCAGTATAAACTTCTTATTCATCACTCATTGCTTTTATTCATATTTCCAGCATCGTTTATTTAGATTCGTTTATAGTATATTCGGTAATTTCTATGAATTAATGTACTTATTTTAAAAACAAATATTCACTGTCAATATTATTATTGGTGTATTCGAGACTTGGGTTCGAAAAAACATCAATTTTTATATTAAACAAATTTATNCTGTCAATATTATTATTGGTGTATTCGAGACTTGGGTTCGAAAAAACATCAATTTTTATATTAAACAAATTTATCTTAATTTTATCAAACTTTTCGAATTTTTATGTTTCAGTTGTCAGAAATAAAGAAAAAGGATGTTTGGTATAATAAAGGTATTTCTATGAAACAATATATTATTAAATTGAATCTTTTTGGTCACAACTTCTCACTTTAATTATGTGTTTGATGCTCAATATATCCTTTTCGCCAATATTATCCTGATTTTGATTATAAATTAGTCCGAATCATAGCAACCAATTTTTTCCTAAAAACCTTGTTTGAAAAAGAAGTGTATCTCATGTTTATTGATGTACCAGTGGTGAAAATAATTACACGTTTGTGCATTTTAATAGAACAAAAAATTCTCATAATCATCCTTTCTAAAAGGGATTTAAAATTGATTTATTATGATTCCAAACCTACGTGGATAGACTCCTTAGAATGTGCACAGTGGGATGTGAGTCAAATTCTTATCTTTTAGAAATAAACAGTCTAAGTGACGAGTCAGTGAGCTAATCGCTCTTATTGTGTAAAAGTGGGTCATATAATAATAAGGATATAATTTACTCTAATAAGAATATTAATTTAAAATATTTTCTTGCAATATAAAATGTTTTCTTGTAAACAGAGGACTTGCTGGATTGCTTACTGCCGAGCGCGACCATGGAAGTCACTAACATTTTACTACTACCAACATAATTATGCACGCTAATTTTCCTGTTTGTTCGCATTTCTACCGATTTTGGGATGAAGTTTCTTGTCGTCTCTATATGCTTGGTTTTCAAACAGGTTTACCGTCCCCTTTCTGNTACCGATTTTGGGATGAAGTTTCTTGTCGTCTCTATATGCTTGGTTTTCAAACAGGTTTACCGTCCCCTTTCTGGAAACATTTGTCGAAATCACGTAGAGGGTAGTAGACATACAAACATTAAAACATCATTTGTAGACTCCGTAAATATATTACTGTTTTATTTAAGAATTGAGAATTAGTGATGATCTTTGTGCGATAGCTCCATTTATGTAACTTGAGTTGTAATTTTAAGTTTAGTGTGCTTAATTTTCAACTGATTAATTTCCCTATTTTAGATTAGAAGTGGTTGAGTAAGCATGTACTTGTGAGATGGTCAAGCTTTATTTGGAACATTACTAACGTCGATAGAACATATGAAAACTTTTTGTAAATCAGGCTGCTACAAAAGGACGGATGGAAATGTTGAGGATGAATTGCGTGGCTAATGATAAATTTATTATTTTCAAGTAGCTCAATGTAAAATCCGTTTAAAAGCAAGAATGACTTTATCAAACGTTGAGAATAATTTGGAAATAGACATAGAACAAAAACGTCAAGTAAGTTAAATGTTTCTTGTTTCTGAATCTGTGTTCTTGTTTTCAAATACGCATATTTTAGGTTAATTTGGTTGCTAATTTGATTCTNTTCTTGTTTCTGAATCTGTGTTCTTGTTTTCAAATACGCATATTTTAGGTTAATTTGGTTGCTAATTTGATTCTCGCATGGAACTGGGAGTTTTCCGTACAAGGATTATTTGTAATCAACATTGGTTTACTACTCGCGGTGAGATATATCTAAGTTTGTAGAAAAATAGTGAAATTTAAAATTCTTTGGAAATTCAGATACTCTGTACTACCGTGACATATGTTATTGTTTTGCTGCAACTCATATTATCTGAAACTAATAGAATCATTGGAAAGGANTTCTTGTTTCTGAATCTGTGTTCTTGTTTTCAAATACGCATATTTTAGGTTAATTTGGTTGCTAATTTGATTCTTGCATGGAACTGGGAGTTTTCCGTACAAGCATTATTTGTAATCAACATTGGTTTACTACTCGCGGTGAGATATATCTAAGTTTGTAGAAAAATAGTGAAATTCAAAATTCTTTGGAAATTCAGATACTCGGTACTACCGTGACATATGTTATTGTTTTGCTGCAACTCATATTATCTGAAACTAATAGAATCATTGGAAAGGANTGTACTACCGTGACATATGTTATTGTTTTGCTGCAACTCATATTATCTGAAACTAATAGAATCATTGGAAAGGAATCAACTAGAAGCTATCTAAAACAATCACATCCGTTGTTTCTAATCAAAAATAAACAACCCTGCAAGCAATGGTGTTCGATTTTAATCTAATTTTATATCGAGTATCAGCTGTCTAGCCTTCAATTTAATAGAAATTTTTTGATATGTGGAAAAGCAGCTTTTATTTAACAGAATTAACTTACCTTGTTATAGTCTAAAAGTTTGATTCTAATAAAATATAGATGGTTGCAAGGCACAATCATAACCACACATAGTTGTTTAAGGGTCAGTTGCATAGCAAGTTATTTTCTATTCAAGGAAAATTTGGTTAACACCACTAAACGCAAATGTATTGTATAGTTAGTGGCATTAAGTATCAAATATTATTGTAGTCTAGAATTTCGAGTTACTTTGATAAGAATTAATTAAAAACAATAGATTTGTAAAAATAGATAACTTTGTTATACAAAACAAAAGACTATTAAAATCCCGCCTCAAACATTTACAAAAACATAAATTCNAAATAGATAACTTTGTTATACAAAACAAAAGACTATTAAAATCCCGCCTCAAACATTTACAAAAACATAAATTCCCTCTATTTTATATTTTAAAATAATTTCATGCTATAATTTCTGTGGTACTATTGCAACGAACTATTTTTCTTAATAAACAGCTCATCAACCTAAATACATTAATATAGCTCCTGAGCTGTACTCATGCACTGAACTGCATTCAATAGTGTAAGGANCTCATCAACCTAAATACATTAATATAGCTCCTGAGCTGTACTCATGCACTGAACTGCATTCAATAGTGTAAGGAATTTATTGAATTGTAAACAAGAAGTTTTCTGCACAATAGTAAATTTATTAGAGAGGTAATAACTCAAAAGTAACAAGAACATTAAGTACACACTGACTTGAGAGAAAAGTTGTGCTGGGTCTTATATAAGGATCTTTATCATTGGCTGGGATGCCTAATGGTTTCGAAATAGAACAGAAAGGCCACTTGTTCAAACAAAGCGAATATATTTAAAGAAAACGTAATACAAAGTCCAAGGAACAAAAAGTATATGAGTCATAATACCAAAGTCGAGATTGTCTTTTTCCAATACCTTCCCTCAAACTCGACATTGGTTGCTAGGTTTCTATATATTTAGTAAGTCTATGGTTTCTATGTCCACTGTATCATTAGGCTCCTTGTCATCTGAGTTAGAGCCTGTTAACATTGTATTATCTGAATCTATGTTATCTGAACCTGTGTCATCTGTATCTGTGTCATCTGNGTTAGAGCCTGTTAACATTGTATTATCTGAATCTATGTTATCTGAACCTGTGTCATCTGTATCTGTGTCATCTGTGATGTTGATATTGTATTCGATTGATGGGTCCTTACTGCATACATTTGTGAATATTTGGATCCACTCTTTGTTATCGTCGGCGATGTGATATGGGATCGCCTGTATTACTAGAAGACCCATTTTCCACATGGTCATCGCTAGATGAATTTTTTCCATGTCATTATCCATAGAAAAATCCTTTATTTTTATCCACTATCGACACTTCGTCGCCAATTGTTCTACAGCTCCGCCTGCGCAACCTGTTAGAAGTAGGAACTGTGCTTCGTGGTTTTGATCTTCGATTAAACTATTGGCGCTGTGGTAGAGGTGTAAGAATCCATTTTCCTTAATCAAACGAATAATGTACTTTCTTGTCAGTTTAACCTCCAAACGTATGTTGAACTCAGTCTTGTTTAGAACTTTTCCGTCTTTCATGAATACACTCTTTTGGTATAAGCCGATTTCATTTTCTTCTTCTTCACTTAAACAAGGTGGGAGGGCATTCATTATTTGCGTCTTCGCCATTTCATCAGCTGCTGTGTCATACCAGTCAACCATGGTTTCAGTGACGAGTTTCATAAGTTCATTTTGAAAACCTTTCTTCTTCTCAAGATTTCTTCAGCTTTGTGACAGGGATTGATAGTTCCCATCTAATCCAAATAATCCAGAGGTAACCCATGCCTTAAATTCACATTCTCTAACACAGCCTTAGTCCTTACCTGAATTAGTTGTTCAGACAGAAATTTTGCGTAAGTGTTTTCGTCATAGGCTGAGACCGTGATATAAAGAGAGTGTTCTTTCTACGTGTGGGTTTTAAAAACTACACCTTTTGGAATATATAGAAGATAACCTGGACTCAGCTTTACTTCCATAATTAGTTCTCCGAGAACATCATTTCTGAGGGGCCCACTTGAGAACAGCGGAAGTGTTAAGTTGTCCGCTGCTGGTTGGTATAGCTTCCAGTGAGATTTGCTTTCAATTTGTAATATGAAACTTTCTGTGTTTTCGAAAACCGATGCAAAACTTGAAGAATTTGGAGGATTCAAATAGATGTTTTCTCGAGTAGTTGATCTGAAATATTCTTGCAGACTTGAATTGAGCCTCCAGATAGGTTTTATATATATCGCAAGGTTGAACATATGAACGGAGCCTCCACTTGAGTAGTGATTCCAAACTACATCAGGAAGTGCCCTTCCTTCAGGATCGTGTATGTTCTGGAGTCCGTCATTGTATGGAGTTAGCTCAACATTTTGCCCATATGTGAGGACGTTTTTCTGTAGAGTCTCATAAACAGTTGAGGAAGATAGAAGACACAAAAAGTATTTTTCGTCATCATGTATAATAAACAAGGGTCTCTTTTCCCACACATAGTTGAAAAATTCTGCTTTTGATATTGGATTGATAAGGCACTTAAAATAACTTTCGCCTTGAGCAAAACTATTCTCATTTTTTTTTCTCTGACATAAATAGATTGTCACTTTCAGAAATTTTTACTTCCTTATGCTGTTGAATTTCTGTATTTTTCTTTATGATAATAGTATCATATTTTTGGCTTTTTGAGCTCGGTCCTGCTTCTGGCTAATCTTTTTTAGTATCACGGAAATGGAGAGAAAGTTGAGACCTAACTCTGCAAACTCTCAGGACATACAATCGATCCTATTATAAGGCTTTCGCCAGATAGTCCATTTTGTTGATAATATTTCGTTCCCAAACTGTCTTTGACTATCTTGTAACCTTTTTCTGCCATAGTTCCTTCTGAGAACAGATTATTGGCCTCTGGGATATACATCATATCACTTATTGCACACTCTTGCCATTTTCCTTCCATGAACTCTTCTAATTTTACTGTACCACAGCCTAAAGCTTATATTTGTTCTCGGTTAGCGAGATTAACGTTTCTTGGGATTTTAAATTTAAAAAAATCTTGGCACCAGGTTATTTGTCCACATACATGTTGGCTGGCGCCTGAATCACTAAGTCAATTGACCTTTGGATTGAAGGACAGAAGTTGGTCGGTTGCCATAAAAGCATGAGATAGGAGCCCTTCTTGCCTTCCAATGCCGCTTCCTTTCTTTGGTAGCTTGCAATCTGCTTTCCAGTGACCTTTTCTACCACAGTTGTGGCAGCTAGTCATTTTTTCAATTGGTTCAATTTTTCTTCTTGATCTCTGGCATCTTCTGGATTTGTGTTAAGAAATTGCTTGCTATGATAAGCCTGAGTAGTGAGTTNTTCTTCTTGATCTCTGGCATCTTCTGGATTTGTGTTAAGAAATTGCTTGCTATGATAAGCCTGAGTAGTGAGTTTTTCATTATAATTTTCTGTCGCTTCACTTTTTTAATTTTCAAAGTCTTCTTTCTTCAATCTTGAGAGCAGGGCTGGCATAGTCTGTTTTTCTAAGTCAACGCTATCCGATGCCTTTTTAAAAGCATCATATTCTTTTCGGAGACTTGATACTATTTTTGAGATGACCATCTCATTTTCTAATTTCATCCCTATTTTGTTAAGGTTTCGGGCGTATTGCTCCATCTCCATATATGCTTCTACTAGTGGTTGTCCAGATTTAACTTTGTAGTTTAAGGNGTTTCGGGCGTATTGCTCCATCTCCATATATGCTTCTACTAGTGGTTGTCCAGATTTAACTTTGTAGTTTAAGGCCTCTGTCATTGTGTGCTCTTTGTTTCGAACCGAGTCATGTGATTGTATCTTTCAAGCACTCAAAAATATTTTTAGCCGTACTGCACGCGTAAATATGATTAGTGATAGAACAAATCNGTTTCGGGCGTATTGCTCCATCTCCATATATGCTTCTACTAGTGGTTGTCCAGATTTAACTTTGTAGTTTAAGGACGCTGTCATTGTGTGCTCTTTGTTTCGAACCGAGTCATGTGAGNCATTGTGTGCTCTTTGTTTCGAACCGAGTCATGTGAGTGTATCTTTCAAGCACTCAAAAATATTTTTAGCCGTACTGCACGCGTAAATATGATTAGTGATAGAACAAATCATTGATATAAGAAATACAAGCTATAATTTTTAATGAACACAAAAATTAATGAAAAATTATTGATTTTCAAATACCAAAAAGTAATTTCAAAGCATTTTGAATATTGCTGTTGCACTGATACCTCAATAGATTTAGAATTTACATACCCAGGAGGTGTGGAAACTTTTTGGTACAGTCATCTCGGCGGCAACAAAGTGCAAATCGTTTTTGGATAATTTGCAAACATATTGTTCAGTCCTGTCAGTGAGGAATGTTTCTGGTAATGAATAAATAAATTAACTGAATTAGATAGAAAACGCATAAGACGCATAATTGTTGACCCAATACTGTATAATCCCGTAGCAATATTTTGCATATTCCGTGCGTCCCTGCTTATAAGTCACTATTTCTGCGNTCCGACTTGTTTTTAAATTAAACGACTTATTTCCCTTCTTCTCTCCAAACATCGAAAGAATTTCGCTAGTTATTTGCTTAAATTCGTTATATGTTTTAAATTAGCATAACTGCGTTTAATAATTTAGATTATTCGTTGTACAGTGAAACTCGTTTTATATCACACCTGATGACCACTAACTAACTATACACTATGCGGTTTCTAACCTTTTATTGGTTCGTCTCGTCAAATTCGGTACATTGACCTGATGAATTTAACGAGACTAGCCATACGTATTTATGCACACTTTTAGGATACTTGACCGTCCGTGACCTTAAGTGGTAAAATTATTGGTATAGCCCGTGTACGAGCCTGAAATTATGCTTTATGCGCGCTTAGCGTTATTCATAGCATAATAATGATTATATTAGTCCGTGCTACTTCTTAGCACTTAAATGTTAAAATAATTTTGTAATTTGTAATTACCGATCAAGTAGACGAGTTGGGCGTTGGCCGTTTTATCCAAAAATCGACAAAATAGATGGAAGTGACCAAATTACCAAATGGGCCCTAGGTGTGGTGGAGTAGAAAGTTGAGAGCTCCCCTTGCTCTGTTGGTTGAAATCACAGGTCATCTACTTCTCAATTTAAAAACCAAAAACTTTCCAAAAAAAGTCCAAAATATAGGAATAAAGAAGCTTTTTTTTATTCTTCTGACTCTGAAGAAAGACTGAGCTTTTCCAGCATTCTAAGAGCTTAACCTAGATATATAGGGCTATACCCTTTATAACATTTATATATATAAATATAATAATATACTAGAGTAGAACGAGTGTTTGAAGTCGCTAACATGTTTTTTCAAGAGTTATNCCCAGGAGGTGTGGAAACTTTTTGGTACAGTCATCTCGGCGGCAACAAAGTGCAAATCGTTTTTGGATAATTTGTAAACATATTGTTCAGTCCTGTCAGTGAGGAATGTTTCTGGTAATGAATAAATAAATTAACTGAATTAGATAGAAAACGCATAAAACGCATAATTGTTGACCCAATACTGTATAATCCCGTAGCAATATTTTGCATATTCAGAGCGTCCCTGCTTACAAGTCACTATTTCTGCACAGCCGTGTTAGTTAAAAGTTGATTTATAAGTGGCGAGTAAAAAATTCAAAGAAGTCCGACTTGTTTTTAAATTAAACGACTTATTTCCCTTCTTCTCTCCAAACATCGAAAGAATTTCGCTAGTTATTTGCTTAAATTCGTTATATGTTTTAAATTAGCATAACTGCGTTTAATAATTTAGATTATTCGTTGTACAGTGAAACTCGTTTTATATCACACCTGATGACCACTAACTAACTATACACTATGCGGTTTCTAACCTTTTATTGGTTCGTCTCGTCAAATTCGGTACATTGACCTGATGAATTTAACGAGACTAGCCATACGTATTTATGCACACTTTTAGGATACTTGACCGTCCGTGTCCTTAAGTGGTAAAATTATTGGTATAGCCAGTGTACGAGCCTGAAATTATGCTTTATGCGCGCTTAGCGTTATTCATAGCATAATAATGATTATATTAGTCCGTGCTACTTCTTAGCACTTAAATGTTAAAATAATTTTGTAATTTGTAATTACCGATCAAGTAGACGAGTTGGGCGTTGGCCGTTTTATCCAAAAATCGACAAAATAGATGGAAGTGACCAAATTACCAAATGGGCCCTAGGTGTGGTGGAGTAGAAAGTTGAGAGCTCCCCTTGCTCTGTTGGTTGAAATCACAGGTCATCTACTTCTCAATTTAAAAACCAAAAACTTTCCAAAAAAAGTCCAAAATATAGGAATAAAGAAGCTTTTTTTTATTCTTCTGACTCTGAAGAAAGACTGAGCTTTTCCAGCATTCTAAGAGCTTAACCTAGATATATAGGGCTATACCCTTGATAACATTTATATATAAATATAATAATATACTAGAGTAGAACGAGTGTTTGAAGTCGCTAACATGTTTTTTCAAGAGTTATNTTATATATAAATATAATAATATACTAGAGTAGAACGAGTGTTTGAAGTCGCTAACATGTTTTTTCAAGAGTTATTAAACTAAGAATTTATTATTTGAACAATAATTTTTTATGTTAAACGCCATTGAAATTTCGTGCCCCGTCTTTAGCGAGAAGGGATGAGTTAGAACATAGTTGAGAAACTAGGGCAAAGTTATAACAAGAAAACCTTATTTTCACTTTTTCATTTCTGTATTTTTGCCATCCAGCTCAGCCAGTTTCAAATTTCGTTTCCTTTGTGACTCAAAATAGTTCTACCTAACCCAGTGAAAAACAAGAAGTGAACATAAATTATCTTTTGGCGTCGTACTAGGGACATGATCAATTTCAATTTATACTTGTAATTAACATTTTTTTGTTTTCAAATAAGAATAAAGTGCAAGTTTTAGACCATATTTTGGAAGTAGTCTTGTCTGGTGTTTCTGCAGTAAAAATTGATGACTTCATCTACATAGTCGATTAGGAAAAATATAGAATTACGTTTTGAATTAGTTTAACATTCAGTATATGTCACATTCAATAGACGTTGATTCAGGAATTACAATGTGGTAAAAATATTTATGGTTTTTCGTCGGACGAATTTGCGAAGTATCTTTGGTCTCCTAGAAAATTTGAAATAAATTGTCCTGGGCAACCAGAGANTTCGTCGGACGAATTTGCGAAGTATCTTTGGTCTCCTAGAAAATTTGAAATAAATTGTCCTGGGCAACCAGAGACATCAAATTGATATACGTTGATTTTCTGGTATCCGCAGACGATTTGAATTAGAGGTTGCATTAAAGGTACATTTTGGTTGATATTAAATTAACATCGAGTTTTGTGTTATAAAATTTCATTTTCAAGCATAACTGTTTGAAATAAAGTTAATATTAAACTTATGAATATAATTAACATATCTTCGAGACCTTTTGTTTTAATGCAGCAATTTTGTAAATGATTTATTTCTGCAGTCGAGTNTATAATTAACATATCTTCGAGACCTTTTGTTTTAATGCAGCAATTTTGTAAATGATTTATTTCTGCAGTCGAGTCAACATTTTGATGATACAACTATTGTAATATTCCCATTGAAATGATGAAAGAATCTACAGTGCGTTCAAATAAGAAGGCGAAATTTTTGAAAAATGATTTTGCGGAAAATTAAAAATTGAGTATATGTCAAAATTTTACATACATTATGAACTGCTCAAGTTCCTGAAAATCGTTTCTACCAAAGTTTTATTAACTCTTTTTAACTTAAAAAGTGTCACAAAGCTCCAATTTGTGGGATTTTTGAAAACGCTANCCAAAGTTTTATTAACTCTTTTTAACTTAAAAAGTGTCACAAAGCTCCAATTTGTGGGATTTTTGAAAACGCTAGTGCCGAATTTTTACCTTCTTATTCGAACACACTGTATATCACGACAAGTTTGTCTCATTGTTCGTTTCTTAGGAATTTTGTTTATTTTAGTAGTATATGTTTAATTCTGACTAAACAGTTCATTAATTTTTACTCACAGTTAATGATGCTTGTTTTCATTGAGGAGACTTTATAAAATCAAAAATTAACTTTATAAACTTTATAATCAGTTTATTGAAAATGTCATATTATTTATATGGATAATTTCGTTTCATGCGTTAAAATAATACCCCCATATGAAAAAACATTCAACCGGAGCAGATGAGGCTAGCGAAGTGTCCAGTTTAGGAAACCATTCTCTATTGTTAGATCGCTATGCGGTGAACAATCTTTAACTAATGTTAAAAATATTTCATACATTCCAACTCTTTTAGCTTATTTGACATGTCTTATTTAAAACAAATACCATCCTTGGAAAGAAATGTTATATAACTGTCCTTGCGCAACAATAGACTGTTGAATAATTATAGCCAATACAAAATTTCCCCACAGTTCAAGTTTTTGTGCAGTATCCACCAAAGTTTATAATTTAGATGTGAACTGACAGCGAAAACATCTTCCTGCCATCGTGCAGAGTGAAGTTGGTAAATTGTCTTAACTATTATCTCATATATTCCAAGCTGTTTTTTTAAATTCAGGATTTTAATCGAGTTGGATTAATTGATTAATCAAAATTGGATTAACCTGAAAGTGTGGATTAGAGATTATGGATTAAAATTTATAATCCGCGTTCACAGGATTAAAAATTTTGGATTAGTTTTTTAAAGAGAACTTAGCAGGATTACGGATTACGGATTACTAATTTGTTAATCCTTAATCTGGATTATCCCAACTCTGGTAATTACATTGTCACTTTTGCTTNATTACGGATTACTAATTTGTTAATCCTTAATCTGGATTATCCCAACTCTGGTAATTACATTGTCACTTTTGCTTGGAATGACGACAGAGGAAACAATAGTTTTGGACCGGTTGTAGTACTTAACGGTAATTGGAATAAAGCATATAACAATACAAAAAAGATATATTACAAATATGCTACTAATATTTAAATTCCTCATGGTTAATTTAATTGGCGGAGTAGGAGCATCTTTGTACTTATTATACCATAAAGTATCATGTGATCCATACAAGTTATGCCAATGTAACTGAATTCCTGTTGAAGCCAAAATACCAATTTTCCACACCAGTATAATTTGTTCCCAAGAGAAACTTGCGGTGGTAATCATATAGCCTTCAGACATACTAAAAGGGTTAAATTTCTCATTCCCCAAATAAAATTTTTGGGAAGAGTACTTTGTAAAAATTTTTAACTTCGCATATAACTGGACTTCAAAGCCAACATAGGCAACATTGTTGGACTTTGACAGCTCAGTTAAATGATCAATAGACGAATTATTAATAACAGCGTTTGGGAAATTTATAATGGAAAACAATTGTATGGAAAGCAGATGCCGAGGTAACTGCCCGAACATTTTTTCTCTTTCTTTAGGACCTGCGTCATAAAGAGCTTGTATTGTGCTTGTAAAATTCCATTTATTGTAATGCAAAATAAATTGCATTATTCTCCTTCCAAACTCATTCTCAGATTCCAAGTATACTAGCAAAGAATTGTTGGTTGCAGGATTGATGTCATGAAAGAGTAACTCAGAAATTGGCCAAATTGTCCAATTGTGATTAACAGTATCATTAAATGTCTGCACTGCTTGTAAGAGTGAGGGTATAATTAAATAGGTAACAACTAAGGCTTTGTATGAATTTGTTAAAACAATACACATCAAAAGATAGGTGGAAATCGTGAATGTGAAAAATACTTTTGTGTTTAATGTAGTTGAATAATTTGGACATTGCTCTAATAAAGTTCCATAAACAATAGCCCAAGGATTGTCTAGAATTTTTTTAGTAAAAAATGTTATACCCAAGAATAGGAGCAATACGTTTGTAACAAAAAATATACCTAACCAAGCTGCCCATTGAAACGGTTGAAAGTAAAATTCATAATTAAAATTTTCCCGCGTCCGATCACAAGCAATAAAATTGAATTGTTGTTGTTCTTTTGGTATATAAAAACCCCATTGGTATGTTATGTGGGATTCATCATTACCTACAGTCCCAAAATTGTTAATATCAAATACTTTGTTTGAAAGCCGATCATAATTAGGATTATTGTCTTGTATTATAAATTGCTTGATCTTATTTTCAGGACGTACTAAAAAATTTACCAAGAGGCTCTTAAGAAAATATTTGTTGGTAAACAGAGACCAATCTTTCGTTAATCCGAAAACTGGCATTTCGATATATGCTGTATTAACTATATTAAAGGTTAAATTTACATTTTTCAATTTTAAAAATTCTAAGAATTGTGAAACAAAGTATAATCGGACCTCACTAACAGATGTTGAATTTGAGATGTTAATTATAGTTGCAAACTCAAATTCCCAACCATCGTTTTGGAAATTGCCCAATTTCATTTTCCATTGTGGTGGATAAGGGGAATCCATCCAAATTAGCATAAAACCAGATCGTGGATTTTCTGGAGAATGTGTGTTCTCAATTTGATAGAACATGTCCATACTTAGTTTGTTGATCCAGTCATTTGTAGTTTCTAATGGATTATTTCTTCCATATGTGTTGAGAATACTAACAAGAAACAAAATTCCCACAAGAGGATATCTCCAAACTTTAAAATCCTCAACACTGCAGAAATTCGTATACACTTGCTCTCGATAATACGATTTTGCCAATGCATATTCGATTTGTTCATTACGATTTCCCATAATGTTATTCTGATCGAATGGATCAACTAGAACCGTAGCAATGCATTCTCTACGAAATCGTATTTTTAAAATTTTAAATTTTTCCACTTTGACTAATTCACGCGGTTCAATATCATACCAATTTGGCGTGAAAACTTCAACAGGACAACTAAAGGGTGTGTGAGTTCCGAATTCAGAAAAGAAAAATATGTCAATGTAGCAGCTACAAAATATTTCTAAAATTGGATTTAAATTCACCATTGAAACATCAGGGGAAATTGGTGACGAGGCTAAATTTATAAAAAGTGTGAAACAGAAATATAAAATTAAAATGTGTCTAATCGTTGTGATTTTAAAATTCATTCTGTCTTTGTTTAATACTAACATCAGATCGACAACGTTTGGTCTTTTTGTTCTCTTCCACTATTGTAAAATATTAATTTTCCAATTGATGCATAGACCTTTAAAGCCATCAATTTTTTTTAAATTGGCTACTTATTTCCCTTGTCTGATTACGTGTTTGACAAAATTACACCATTCTATTATTCGTCTAATACAAAAATTTAAGTATCCTATTTGTATTTATAGATGTTTATTTTCTGTTTAATATTTCTAGATACATCCACTTGGGACTGCAAAATGAAAAAACAGGTTGCTTTATTAATACGAGTGAAATTGATAAGCGGCAAATGGAAATGAGAAATTTCTGACATGGTTTGTTTATTTGAAACACAATAGTATATATTATTAATATGTTTCGTACACGAAATTTTAACCTAACATAAGAATCATGGTTGTTCTACTTCATGAAGCATAATGTGTGACCGTGAAAGCGAAGGTGATCATTTTAAGGCGACAATAAGTGATTGATCTGAGTGTTGCCTTTCACATTGACTTGAAATATTTATTTAAATTTATTTATTAAACAAAATATTTAAAAGTGGGCAATTTAAATTTGACAATTAATTTCACTTCCACAAAAGTTCACCTTGGTTAATTGTTACTTAAAAATTTGTAAACTGATTAGTAGATCCTAAACATTAGAAATTAAAAAATTTTGTAACAAAAAAAAATTGAAAAAACAAACAAACAAATAGAAATTCCTTTTCCATAAAACCTCACAATCCCCTACCACAATTCATGCGCACCTGATTTCTTGTACGAAATCAACTCTTTCCACACTACTTGGCTCACTATTCACACTATAAAAGATGTTACTTAAGGTTACTTCAAGATTCAACTTTCATTGTATCGGCTCATTTTCTGAATCAAGGAAAATTGTTTGAGTGTACTAAATATGTATGTTTCAGCAGGGGTTGATATGGCTATCTCTGAGGCATATTAGCGAAATTACTCTCTGGATTTTAAAGAAATCCTGCTTGGATATTAGGAACCATTAGTATACAGGGTGGTTTAGCTTGTTTTTCATCCTAGAAAGCACACCGTAATTTTTCCATGTCATGGAGAGGCTTTACTACAATATTTAGTCTGTTAGGACATAATGTAAAAATTTATTTGCAGGAACTCAAATTGAAATAAGAAATAAGTATTATAAAGCGGAGCAGCAAACTAGTGTTCTCCTTGACTCCCAGTTTGCCTGACAAAGAGTCCGGACTGTGGACAGTAGAATCTCAATCTTTCTACTTTGGGAGCTGATGCTCGGAATCATGATGATTTTACTTCTTTATACTAGGGAGTTGACTCTGAGTCGGGAGTGATGCAATACAAAAAATGGAAAACCTAGTTGAGTAATTTAAAATTAAGTTTGTTATTATTTATCGGTGTACATAACATGCTGGAATTCAGCACAAAATTCAGGTAATTTCATGAGAGAAGTCAACCCAGCAAAATGTAAAATCTTCAGATTAGTTGGAAAATGATATGGAATTTCTAGAGGACGTACACAGCCCCATCTTGTTCTCATTCCAACTGAATGGTATTGTAAGGAGACGGCGACACAAGAGCCTATACACTTTCAATGCGAAGTTGCAAGTCCAACTAACAGCCGTAACTCCTTTGCGGTTTGGAGTTAGGTTAAACTCAACGTCAAAGTCAGAGTCAGAGTAATGGTGTACATTAACAGGAGTTAACGCATTACTTTTTGTTTCACCTTCAAGATACAGAACTTATTTGCTTATCTATTATGATGAAAGTGATGATTTAGTCTTCAAAATCCATCCTTCGCGACAGAATTCTCGAGTAACTATAAAACAAAAATTTTTTAACAACTTGCATATTTGAAATATTAAGAAATTTAAACCAAAATAGATTTTTAATACAAATTAAAAGTGATAGTTGAATCAAATTTAGCGCAGATTACGAATCTGATATCCATCGCTGGCGGTCAAGGAAAATTAAAAAAAAAAGGAGATTTTATAAGAAAATATGTAACTTACTTTATTATTTAACAAACTAACAAATTTCTTTTTTATNAAAAAAAAGGAGATTTTATAAGAAAATATGTAACTTACTTTATTATTTAACAAACTAACAAATTTCTTTTTTATTGTTTTTAGGTTTTCATTTCTAATGTCTTTTTTGGGGTAATTGAGTATAATTTTTTACCCAACGTTATTAAACTCGAACCAAACTGGTAGAACTATACTATTGTGAGGATTTTTATTTATTACTTAATTTACTTTCCAAATAGTCTATTATTTTGGTGCATAAATAGAGACATCCATTTTCTATGTGTTGCAAACAGATTATAGTTTTGTCAGTCCATCCGTCCGTCGGTGCTCAAAAACAAATTGACAGACCGGGATGGGGTTAACCGTATCCGTTAACTCTGACCTAGTTTTTTTATTATTCTCCCGAAACTCAATTTTTGCCTTAAGGAAATTTGCATATTAAATAACAACTCGACTATTTCGATAACCTTTGGATAGATCGATATGGGGTTTTCACTAAGGGATATCACATGCCTCAAACCCACAGCCTAACAATACTAATACTAACAACCTAACAATCCAACAATACTAATACTAACAACCTAACAATCCAACAATACTAATACTAACAACCTGAAAATCCAACAATACTAATACTAACAACCTAACAACTTAGCACTACCATCCATCTGACATTACCCTACCCCGGACACTACCTTACCCCCAACATTATTCTGCCCCTTGAGTTACTCTAACCCAAACATTACACAAGTCCGGGTATGACCCGGCCCCGACATTACAATATGCCAGGCATTACCCGACCACGACTGTGAGAGGAACAATCACGATCTGAACTGTCAGTTTACATTACATATTTAAAAAAAGTTTTTTTGAAGCTATGAAACTCAAAAAGTAAAAAATTGGAAGGAAACAGAATCTTCAGGAAGTATGCATAAATTCAATAAAGTATTGCAAACGCGATAGAAATTCGAATTCGCAATAATCATTTTCATGCAAAATACNTGCATAAATTCAATAAAGTATTGCAAACGCGATAGAAATTCGAATTCGCAATAATCATTTTCATGCAAAATACAGAAACTTATTGTTTTCAATTTACAAATTATTGATATAAGACATACAAGCTATAGTTTTTAATGAACACACAAATTAATAAAAAATTATTGATTTTCAAATACCGTAATGTAATTTCAAAGAATTTTGAATATTGCTGTTGCAGTGAAGCCTCAACAGATTTAGAATTTACATACCCAGAAGGTGTGGAAACTTTCTGGGTACAATCATTCCGGCGGCAACAAAGTGAAAATCATCTTTGGATAATTTGTAAACATTGTCCGTTCCTGTCACTGAGGAATGTATCGGTGTTATACACTGGAAATCAGAATTTACTACGCATGGNCAACCTAACAATCCAACAATACTAATACTAACAACCTAACAATCCAACAATACTAATACTAACAACCTAACAATTCAACAATACTAATACTCAGTGAGGCAACAACGATGAGCCCGGCCCTGGCTTATATATTTTGAAATTGACGTGATCATTATTATTTTTAATTTATTTTGAAAAGATACAAAACAGACAATTAATTTACATGATTTTAACCTTTCGTGCCTTTTCCCTTGAGAAATTAGTTACAATACTAATACTAACAACCTAACAATCCAACAATACTAATACTAACAACCTAACAATCCAACAATACTAATACTAACAACCTAACAACTTAGCACTACCATCCATCTGACATTACCCTACCCCGGACACTACCTTACCCCCAACATTATTCTGCCCCTTGAGTTACTCTAACCCAAACATTACACAAGTCCAGGTATGACCCGGCCCCGACATTACAATATGCCAGGCATTACCCGACCCGGACTGTGAGAGGAACAATCACGATCTGAACTGTCAGTTTACATTACATATTAAAAAAAAGTTTTTTTGAAGCTATGAAACTCAAAAAGTAAAAAATTGGAAGGAAACAGAATCTTCAGGAAGTATGCATAAATTCAATAAAGTATTGCAAACGCGATAGAAATTCGAATTCGCAATAATCATTTTCATGCAAAATACAGAAACTTATTGTTTTCAATTTACAAATTATTGATATAAGACATACAAGCTATAGTTTTTAATGAACACACAAATTAATAAAAAATTATTGATTTTCAAATACCGTAATGTAATTTCAAAGAATTTTGAATATTGCTGTTGCAGTGAAGCCTCAACAGATTTAGAATTTACATACCCAGAAGGTGTGGAAACTTTCTGGGTACAATCATTCCGGCGGCAACAAAGTGAAAATCATCTTTGGATAATTTGTAAACATTGTCCGTTCCTGTCACTGAGGAATGTATCGGTGTTANAAATCATCTGTTTGTGTTTTGTGTTCGTCCCATTAATTAAGAATGGAGGATGATTGAATTGTGTTAAATGTGGAAAATTCTCCAGTTAATGAATGTCAAAGTTCATCAACATCGATTCAAGATAATCTAAATTTACAAAAGGAGACAAAAAAGCAAAGTGACGTCTACAATTTATAGAAATTTTATACTGTTTATAGAATTTTTCTCAATATTTAAAAGAAGATATTAAACATTTTTTAATGACTCAAAGTCAGAGTCAGAGTCAAAGTCATGACCCAAGAGTCAGCTCGCGAAAATATGGGGAGTCAGAGTCATGACTCCTGAGTCAACTCCTAAACTACAATAAGTCAGAGTCAGTGACTCTGGAGTCAATGACTCTGACTGAGTGAGATTTGGGAGTCACTTTACACACTACCGAGGGCTACCTTCGTCGTGTATTTTTGAGGTCGGGTCTGGTGCTTTAATGGTCGGTGTTGGGGTTCGGAGTAGGGTATTTTGACTGTTTTAGTTTCAATTGTGGCTATTATTGTTCAATTACTGGATGTACATTTCTGATTTCTGGATTCAAGATCTCATCGTCCTTTCTGGAATTATTTAATATTTAAAAACTTCCAGCAGTTCAACTACAAAAGGCTTCATTGTATCTTTTCATCAAGTTTGGAGGAAAATCTGACTGGTAAATAATTTATTCCAAAATTGTTGGCAAAATTTAATTGCGAAATACCTATTTTTTCGAAATTATTTTTAGCAACGTCAAACCTAAAGACTGAATTATCTAAATTCAATCCTAAATGGTTGAATCACCCAACTTTTCTAAATTTTTTTCAAAAAAATGTTTTTTTCATTTATTTTTGCCGTATCAGGACATTCTGAGAAGCGATTCTGAACATTTTTCGAAAATTTTCCAAGTACAAAATTTGAAAATTTATTTCTAAGTCCAAAATTTTGATTTTGGGTTTCACCATAACCCAAAACAATTTTTACACAAAAGTTGCTCAGAATGAAAATTTGAACAACTTTTCCAAATAACAATTTTGTCTGTGGTGACCCATTCAGATCAAAAGTCAGGTCAAAAGTCAGGTCAATTTACATTGCTCTTATGGGTGGGGGCAAGGTAAAATTTTCAAAAAAAAAACAGAAAAGGTTTGCCCCACTATGGGTAATTAAAACCCTAAATTTTCATTAAACAGTGAAGTTTTATAACAAAAAAAAAAGGCTCAAACTTGGTTTAGTATTTTCTTTATTTTTTTTATAAAAATGTGTTTATGGTTAGAAAACTTTCACCATGCGTAGTAAATTCTGAACTCCAGTGTACATCAAATAATGTGACATTCCAACGCGTGCGTGATCATCCTTCATTTTGATTAACGTGAATCACTAGTCGAAGTTAGTTACAGATCAGTTTAGTCATTTCAAAGTTACTTATACACTTGTTCCTATATGACGGGAAGGGATTGATTTTTCTTGTGAGTATCCTTGGCTATATGAAGTGTTCAGCAAAGGTTATATAAATGAAACCCTACACTGAGCTGATCGGATGTCCTTTTGGGCCCTATTTCTTTGGATTTCAGTGGCTTCCATCTGTGATTATCATAAGGATTCTCACAGCCACATCGTTTTGAGTATAATTTTTTGTTAACTTAATGAATCCTGAGTTTTCTTTCGACTTAGGGAACCGAGTAACAAAGGCGACGAGATTAAATGCGATAAGTGGACCACGGAAAATATCTTCAGCCCTTTGACGTTCAATATCCACAACTGAAATAAAATGTGCTCTACCAGCTATTAGTTCTGCAACTAAACCTTGCCATTTTCTGTTTTTATGACCCTGGCACCAAAAACAGATGTACGCAAAAAAACCAATCTCAACTGTAGTATTTAAGTAACGTGTGACTTCATATGCTGATACAATAACATATTGTGTGATGTTTTTTGTTATAATGTAATCGTCCAAATTGGATTGTTGGTTATCAGCAATCGTAACAAGTCGAAGGGGTCCATATTTCCCATAATTTCGCCATTTGCTGTATAAAAGGTTTCCTGTTGTCCCATGTCGTGGCGTAACTTCAAAAGGAATCGTATTATTGGTGGAAACTTCCACATGTGTGTCAAAAATATAAAGTCCAAGGATTAACTTTTCATTATATCAGACTTCTGGAGTGAACATAGTAAATGATTTATGATGGGACGACGATTAAACTACAACTAAGTTGAGCATCTTAGTCACAACCAGTGGTACGTTATGTTTAAAATATGATTTCGGCTGACTTCGTGTGTAGATCAAATTGTAGCTTCCAAAAATTCCTCCTGGTATCAGGTCCATAAAATTTTCATTGAAACTATGTATACGTGAACTATGGGTTGATAAGTTGTCTGTTATGTTAGTAAATTACAAAACTACATGGTTCAGAAAACCGGATTCAAAATAACTCTGAACTTGAAACTTTCAATTAAAGTCGGTTGATGAGTTTTGTTTAAAAGTCAATCAAAATTTTAAGATTTTCGTCGGGTGGTGTTGATAAGCTTGGAATTATTAAAGCAAAATCTTCAACACATTCCGATACAATTATGACGGTGCATTTTCTGATTTTCTCTGCACCAATTGCAGTGATGGCGGTAGAAAAGGTCAAATCTAATATTGTTTGATTGCTATTTGTTTGGCTTTAGCCTTGGGAAAAGCAAAGCAATAATTGGATTGTAATAAGCGGTATTCTACAATCTTTAATTTATAAACTTGAGAATTCTGGTGGCTTAAGTGAGCGTGCCTGCACCATGCTTTAAGTACTGATTGAACTTAAACAATACAAAGCATATGGTAATTGTCAAAACATTTAATTTTTGTTTACCGTATTTTTCTCCACCATTTTAACACTTTGTTTTAGATAATGTATATAACTAATGCAACTTTTGATGATGGTTTGCAGATAAATGTTAGAATGTTTCCAGAGCGATAAGCTCGAATTATGAACCAGTGCAAAGGGTGAAAATGTTTTATAAGAAAGTTTTAAGGAAATTGATTTCAATAATATTAGAATTTCTTTGTTCTGGCAAATGAAGAAAATTTATCTCGTTTATACTTTTGAGTATATGTCATTGTTTTGTCCAAACAGAATTTAAAAACGTTATAATAAAACAAAACGTTGCGTAAAAGTAATACAAAATTTATCTGACATGATTTTCTTTCTTTGCACCAAGTAAAATCAATTTTTGAATTAAAAGCTTGCTTTAATACTTATGCTTGTTGACAGACAATTCGTTTATTTTAATTCGTGCATTGTTTGGTTATTTTGTTCGGTAGAACAATAAACTAAAATACGTCCTCCATTGTGTGGTTTCTCCATGATCAAGATCATTTTCTCGATAAAATTATCACCAGTCTCTAATAATTCATATCTAATAATATATTTAATAATAATCTAATAATTTTTTAAGAGTTATAGGGAAAATAAGAAATTTGGGAAACCCAACGAATTCCTGAATTAAGAGATATTAATTATAATGTGTCTAAATCATAAGAACAAATGGTTTTCGAAAACTGTTCAAGTGAGCGAAGATGATAGATTTAAATTGAAGCTGAATACTGTTCTCGGCAATTTAGGAGTCTTGCGCTTTATATGCCAATTTATTTTATTGTCAATTATAAGAGCACGAAAAACTTATTCATATTATGGTCCAAAAAATACACAAATACTTTTTTAGTTTATTAGTTAGATATTATTACAGCATTGGTTAGTCAAGTTCAGAATTAACAAAACTTTTTCGAACGTTAAGCACTTTTTTCGTCGTTAAAACTTAAAAAAAGTAAGCTTTAAAATAAATAAACTAATTTGAGAAAATTTAAGTAAATAAGTAAAGCAATAAGTAAATAAAGTAAAAATTAAGAAATAATTTCATTTTTTTTAATTTTTAAACTGTTTAAGTCTTAGTTTTGTACTTTCTTTAGTTTTATTCTTTAGCTGAGTTTTGAAAATTTGCCTTAATTAAACCTCAAATAAACAATCCGGCAACATTTGGGTTAATTGTTGAACCAATCTTTAAATATAAATAAAATTCAAGTCAATATAGCCGAAGCCAATTCTGAGCTCTTACATAATACACAACCTCGTCGAAAACTTCCAGTAATATAGGTTCTTCCAATAAACAGTGCCTACTCGATCGTCATAAAGGGTGAGTTTTTTTGTTGGTTAGGTATGATTTAGAGTATTTTATTTAAGCTCTTCTAATTTAGAACTTTTAGTAAATGATTTCCCGGTGTTTTTAACTCAGCCGATTTTGTCGAAGGACTCCGATAAGATATAGTTATCTTGACAATTGTGAGTAAATTATGTTCCTTTTCATAAAACTTTAGTAAACTATTTATTACAATTTGTCATTTCATAGTCCAAGGTGTCAATTGACATAAACTTGGTGTTTGTTTTTTAAATAATGCTAAAATGAACATATTTTACAATTCTACTAGAAGTTTTTACAATTGTCAAATAAGAGATGAGAATCAACTGTTCGCGCCAAAATTATACTGAAACAGATAAAACATTTCTAGCAAAATTACGTTCCACTTATGCTCAAGTTCGAATAGAAGATTTTCTATAAAGCTAATCTTATCCTCATGCATAACACTTGTTTTACGAAAACTAGCCTACAAAATCACAAAGTTAAAGAAAATGTATCTACTATTTTAGTACTAAAAACCTGAACCAAATTTGACCAAGATGGAGAGATGCCTTGACTCCCTCTAACATATTATTCTGACATTTGAATATACTAGCAAAGAATTGAAAACTTACTGACAATCGTCGAAGCTTGACTTATATATTGATTAGATAATGATAACGATTTTGCGTCGATGTCATGGGTTTATCTGCATTTCTGATGGTTACATTTAAGATGGTGATTCGGTTTGAATGAAGTTGAATATTAATATGAATTTTAAAAAACAAAATTTTTACAAGCACTTTTTCAGCACTTTTTTTGCAGATTTTATACAACTTTTTAAATACTTAAAACAATAGTTTTTAGCACCTTTAAATCCGATTCCTGGTTATTAATGCTATTCTTACTTATACAAGGATATTCATCAAATTTAATCTTACAATTAACTTTATGCTTCAGAAAGGTTTTATTCTAAACCATTTCTCTTGCAAACTATAGAAAAAAAGCTAATCAAGATGATAAATTTTTTTTTATTGCTTCCTACCTAAAATTAAATCTGTATCAGTTTTTGCCTCTAACCATGTAGGTATTTGATAAAATTTATAAACAAGTGCGTATACTTTAGTAAATGATTTCAACAAAAATAAATTACTAACCACAAAATTGTTATTATATTACGTAATTCGATACTTGTAATCAAATTGAAAGTAATTTGTGCAACTATGGTCCAAAATTGTTGCATGGTGTTGAAACTGTGAATATGTATGGTAAGATGCTACTAATTGGGTTTCAATAAAAATTTTTTTTGAGGGAAAGAAGCCTAGAGTAAAAAATATTCAAAAACCATTAACTACTTCTGCCTTCATGGGTTTANTTTTTTTTGAGGGAAAGAAGCCTAGAGTAAAAAATATTCAAAAACCATTAACTACTTCTGCCTTCATGGGTTTAAGGGCTACCATCGTTTAATATTCTCATTTTCCCAACACACTTTTTACCTCCCAAAATCAACCAACTAATGTTATACACGGAAACTTAATATATGCAAACAGGCAATATGCCCTAAAGAAAAATTAATGATAAACCTGTGTTTATATTAACATAAGACAGCGTTCACCATTCAAAAAGAGTTGTATAAAAATAAAGCACTCATATGTAATCATACATTAAAATCAAATTGGGAATTTCCATTGTGATATTTGAAAGCAACTGAACTGAAATATCAACGACATGAGTCAAGACTACACCCAAACCTATATAAATACNTGTGATATTTGAAAGCAACTGAACTGAAATATCAACGACATGAGTCAAGACTACACCCAAACCTATATAAATACGGCGTTCTAAGGTATTTCTCACTGTCCGCAAGTTGGTATTAGCAAATTATTTGAATAACCCACAAAATGTTATCAAATTTTGAAAATATCTGCTGGAGAGTAGCAATATTTTTTGGAAGAATTTCTGNAATAACCCACAAAATGTTATCAAATTTTGAAAATATCTGCTGGAGAGTAGCAATATTTTTTGGAAGAATTTCTGGGGTTTTCCCAATATGCAACATATTTGATGGGAAAATTCCTATTAAAATAAAGTACTCTTCACTGTCTTATAGCTTTGCAATTGTATTGNGCAACATATTTGATGGGAAAATTCCTATTAAAATAAAGTACTCTTCACTGTCTTATAGCTTTGCAATTGTATTGCTTTTGTTTAATTTTGCAGTTGCTGCTGTCTATCTCCATGACTACTACTTCTACGCCACTAGGAAAAAATTGTCAGATTTTCTTGTTTGCTATAGCAATAACGTCCAATTCTTTGCAGTAGATATAATTATTAGAGTAACTTCAGTCGCTAATTGGAAGGAAATTGTAAGGATTGTAAATTTTATATATTCNGTAGATATAATTATTAGAGTAACTTCAGTCGCTAATTGGAAGGAAATTGTAAGGATTGTAAATTTTATATATTCGTGTTTAAAAATTTCTACGAACAAGAAACTTTTTCTGTTGTATTTAGTAAATCAAGTATTTGGAGTAGCAATTAACATTATTTCTATAATATCATTCTACTTCATCTACAAAGGTACAAAAATAATAAAACTTGAAAAAGCATATATCCGAGAAACATACATTCGTTGCATGATAATTTTAGAAATTATTACTTATTGTTACATTTTTTATATAAAAACAATGATCTTCTACATTGCTGGAAATCTTATCGGTATACTTAACATGTTCTACACTAAATTTGAAGCGGAGTTTTATCCTTATAGAAGACAACAAGTTGAAGGATCTAAAAAATTTAGTTGCTCACGCAATAAGATGACTGAAGAATTGCAAACATACATTAACGAATTTGTACGTATGAGATGCTCCTTTGAAAATTTTAACAAATTAACTGGAGTATTTGCATTTCTGCTTATTCTTCAAAGTGCATACTACATTATAATCAACGCTTTCGATCTACCAGAATGGGAATATAATAATAGAATCATAAACTTTTTGTTCATCATTCATAACTTGATTAACATTTTCAGCATCACTTATTTAGGGACGTTTATGGCAGATACGGTAAGTTTTATCAATCACTATATTTATTCTATGAATTATATTGCTACAAATTTTAGGATTGATGTGAGTGAAAGTAGGGCCTAAACAGTCGGATCGTAATAATCGAATTTTTTTGATGTCTGTTTCAATTATTAGAAAAAATGATGTCTGAAAACTCAAGAAGTAACCACCATGTATGGTCATCTCCAAAATAATCCAAATTAGGCTTTTCTAGTAGGATTACCATTATTAATAATATAAATATAAAAATTTCCTGCTGGGTCACAGGGTCAATGTGACAGGGCTTTGTTCAATAGCTAAAAACGTTTTTCGTTACAATAATAAAGATGTTAATATTAAAAGTGCGTTTGAGAGGCTGTCATCTCAATGAGGTGTAGTTAGCGCGGTGGTGTAAATGAAACGGTTAGCGTTGCTTAATACCGGGTTCGATTGCTACCTTTTTCATAATTTTTTTTCTTATAACTTTTTTTTCATACTTATGCCAATCATATTCTATAAATCTAATAACATGCATAACGCGACAAGCGGTAACTTGAAATACAAAATTTGTGACCTGGTTTGATTATTTAAAGACAAAATCTTATAAATTATTAATATGTTCGACATCAATAAAGTTGAAGGACAAAGCTGATAACGGGAAACATTAAACATTAAAGAGAAGCCCAAACTTGGTAAAATACCTAACTGCGATTAAGTATCAAAAACTAGGTTGCATAACTTTCTTTCAACAAAGTAGTCAAAGTAGTAGAGTTTACAATGACTATCACTGTCTGCTTGTAAGATTTTTCCTAAATTCTTGTACTAGTTAGGGAGAAAATAATCAATTTTTACCTCTAAAATTTGAAATGGATACGAGTAAGAAAATTTCAAGAGTTTCATGAGTATGTAAAAACTTTGTGCCAAAGCACAACGATACTAGATAATCAGAATCAAATGTGTTTTGTTTGCTTTATTACAGGTTAGTATGGATAATCCAGATGGCACTTCAGGCGGACAAACAAATAGAAAATTAGAGTCATAAACGGTCAAAAACTACGTTGTTTCAAACGGTTAAAAAATATTTTAATCTAACCTAAGAATTAATGTTTTTCTACATTAATATGCATAATATGTGACCGTGAGGCCGAATTTAGTCACTCATATCCTTAATAAGTGATTGACCTGAGTGATGATTTTCACATTGTTATTCTAAACTGTTTTTTTTTTAAATAAAATATTGAACAATAGACAATTTTTATTTTACGATTAATTTCACTTCCACAAATGCTCAACTTCATTAAACATTGCCTAAAAATTTGAAAACTGATTAGTAGATTCTAAACCTTAGGAATTAATATTGTTTTTTTGTTATAAAAAAAAAAACAAAAATAAAAAGAAGATACAACTTTTAGTTCCTACAAAATACCATAATCCCCAACCACAACCCATTCGCAAGAGTTTCTTTTTTGTAACAAATGAACTCCTTTCACACTACTTGTCTCACTGTCCACACTGCAAATACAACTTAGCATACCTCAAGATTCAGTTCTCATTGTCTCAGACTATTTCCTGAATCAGAGATAAATTTATGGTTTTGCTTGGGTATTCTGGGTATGTTTCAGTGGGAATGACTATGCCTACCTCTAGGTAAATTAACGAAATGATTGCCTGGATTTTTAATGAAATTCTGCTTGGATATTAAGAACCGTTAATATAAAGGTTGTTTTGCGTGTTTCTCAATCTAGAAAACAAACCCAAATTTTCTTATGTCATGGCTAGTGAAATAAATCAATACTTGAAACAGATAAGATTACCTCTGTGGATCTTGTCACAATGTTAAAAGATACTTTTTCTATACACAATTGGGCAGAGTAGCGGCCTTTTGAGAACTGTGTTTATTCCATAAAAGAAANAAAAGATACTTTTTCTATACACAATTGGGCAGAGTAGCGGCCTTTTGAGAACTGTGTTTATTCCATAAAAGAAAGGAGTATTTATACAAAAATTTAGGAGACTTTTTAAATCTATCCTTGTCCTCTTGGACTTATGATTCAGTGCATATTTTTGATATTTGAATATCTTAACTAGTTCATACTATTTAGAAAGGGTACATAAGGGCACAGCAAAAGCATGACTCAAGATTACTCAGAATTATATGAATCATAGGTTTAACATTCAACGTAAATTCTATTTCCAACAGCTAGGCTTTACTTCAGGTCATTCAAATGAAATTTATGAACAGCATCGGACCAGTTACAATCTGGAATTTCGTATCTATCCGATTTATTCAAAAATAATCAGATTAGAAAAAATGTATTAACTGAATACATACTAAATTAAACTTGTGCCAGAACAAGANTATTCAAAAATAATCAGATTAGAAAAAATGTATTAACTGAATACATACTAAATTAAACTTGTGCCAGAACAAGAATACCAAAGGGGTCAGCTAATTTTACTTGAACTTTTCAGTCATTAAATTGTCGTGTCTGAAAGGGAACCCTAATGCAGTTGATCAGGTTGGAATGATTTTACTCAAATGCGGTNTCATTAAATTGTCGTGTCTGAAAGGGAACCCTAATGCAGTTGATCAGGTTGGAATGATTTTACTCAAATGCGGTTGTACTGTTTTATTATGTTAAAATAGTCCAAGTCTGATGAATTAATTTCAATTTTCGATCTAGCAAAAATGTGCAAATAGTGAAATATTGTCTGTAATTATTATGTGTTAAGTAAGTTGACCACATAGTGTTTCAATTGGGTATTTCAAGAAGTGGTGTTGACTCATTTACTGGTTGAGAATTATAACTGGATTGACAGTTTCTCAAGGGAAGCANTATTTCAAGAAGTGGTGTTGACTCATTTACTGGTTGAGAATTATAACTGGATTGACAGTTTCTCAAGGGAAGCACTTTCCATTTTGGCTTATTCAAACATATCCAAGCAATAGTAAACTAAAATCAAAAATGTTTACTACATGAAAAATCTATTGTATGTGGTTTAGACANACATATCCAAGCAATAGTAAACTAAAATCAAAAATGTTTACTACATGAAAAATCTATTGTATGTGGTTTAGACAGATATAATAATTTTTCGCTTACGCCAATGTAAAATCCAGTGAAAACAAAGTAGCACGTTTCAAATATATAAACCTGGAGATGATCGTCAAATATAAAAATTTCCATTTTCCATTTACTCTACTATCGTGTGATATGATATAGCAAATTTTCTTTATGCTCATAAATAAATTAACTGCCACTCTTCCTTTCAGTTGAAGAAAATTTTCTTATNTATAGCAAATTTTCTTTATGCTCATAAATAAATTAACTGCCACTCTTCCTTTCAGTTGAAGAAAATTTTCTTATCTACATATCAGTAAACGGCAAAACAGTTATAAATTAAATTAACCGCAGTCTGTAATTAGGTGACAAGGGTACCCTAGTCACAAAACCCTCTGATCAGCTCAATTTCAATTGGTGTATTCTAATTAGATGAATGCAAACATTTCACTTATGTAAGTTTAGTGTTTACGGCTTTATTTTACTGGAATCCAGGGCGACGCCGCAGGCGTTATAGGCTAACCATGCACATATTTAGTGATTACAGTTATTTGAACTGTTTTAATACTTTGAGACAAATTCTTTGCAAACAATTCGAATATGATTGTCACTTATAGAAACATTAATATCTATAAGAAAAGTCGTACTACAAATTTTTAAACATACGGACAAACAGCACCATTCGCTGCAGCACCGCGTGTAAACTTTTTTGCAAGTAATAAAAACCATGTGCAAAAAATTTTTGCACACGAAAAGCAGCGAGCACTAAAACAATTTTTTAAAACTTTTCACAATTAGCTAAGATGTCCCTATAATGATTTGTGAACACAATATGAATTAAACTGTCCGGTTTAATCTAAAAGTCTGTCCGTCTTTGGATCATATCAACAACTTGATGCATCTGGATCTTGTTTCCAATGATATGTAGTCCGACTACCAGAGAGTGAATTAGTTATTGCGATGAGTTATGTGAAGTCTGAGTCAGGCAGTTGGAGTGCTTTCCGAAACTCAATTTTGCTTCATGGGAATGAACATTTAAAATTCTCATTGCATCACCCAAAATTTCATCATACCCTGTGTCCATAAAGTCACTACGCAATTCAGAAAATGAGTTCCCATCCCCACAAACTACTCTCAAAGAGAATGTGTTGAGTTTGATTGGAAAGGATTGCATTGAGGGACTAACCGCANTGTGTTGAGTTTGATTGGAAAGGATTGCATTGAGGGACTAACCGCACGGGTTTTTTTTTTGCTCCTGTTTTCTTAGCAATACTTTCTCCATTACGTAGTGACTTTATGGATACAGGGTAGAATACTCAACAACGTATCTTGAATAGCGCCACACGAATTCGGAATGTAAACANTGACTTTATGGATACAGGGTAGAATACTCAACAACGTATCTTGAATAGCGCCACACGAATTCGGAATGTAAACAAAATATAAATTATTAAATGCCTACTTCTATCATGTCGTTGTAAGTTAATGTTTAGTTATCAAATTAGCGACCGAGTAACAGCAACATAGGTACGATTCTGGGGCTGAACCACGTCCTAGGAAATGTGAAATTTTAGCAGCTTAATCCAACTATCATATTCAGGCAATCAAAAATCAACCTCAACATTAACTGAACAGTGAAAATTTGGTAAGTTTTGTGAAACAGTCAACCAGTCGCTGCGACTCGCAATGTGTTCTGGGCCCGACTATTCATATTAGTATTAGTTGCAAGTGACTAGCCGGCCAGAAGACTTTAGTAATGCAACTTCTACTTTTATAACCGATTTGGTCTACTTGTCACATTCGACGGGAGCAGCCAAACGTTACTTCAATGATTGCATAATCAGCGCTAGTTTTATGACGTCGACTAGCAGCGGTAACAACAAGTATTTCATTCAATTACTTTTCGCAAGCGTTTTTAATGCAAACAGTGCCTCCCATGACACGCATAAAACTGGTTACAAGAAGTAAACAGACTAAGCCATGGGTACCTACTCCGGTCTAAATGTACTNCATGACACGCATAAAACTGGTTACAAGAAGTAAACAGACTAAGCCATGGGTACCTACTCCGGTCTAAATGTACTAATTTGGTATTATGCTGCGATATCATTTATATACTTATTATACGCTGTATAATAAGTGCCGAGCTGTCCCTCGGAACTTGATATCTCTTCTGCGAAAACAAATTAACTTTAGAGGGTCAGACAATTATGAGGAGGTTTGTCTGTCTGTGGGTAAATATAATGAAGAGAGTAAATCAAAAATACTTAACCTCAGAGAAAAAACACAACAGTCGGAGTCGGACCCAGTACCACCACTCTGAAAGTCTCGCTACTAACCACATAACTTATTCAACTGAACACTTACAATAGATTTATTTTTAATCATACATACTATATAAGGAGAGCAGACAAACACACAGAGGCAAAGTTGTATGTATAAGATGAATGCACACTTAGACACAAAAAGCTGAGCAGAAGCATGTATAAGCATGTCTACATATGGACAACTAAATTGATATGACAATATAAAAGTGCAAAAAGTTGTTAATATGTAAATCAGATTAAAGACATGCTCCTTATTGTAGAATCACACGTTGATATTTTAAGTATCAAACATGTTATTCTAGTAAGACTAGCTGTATATATGCATGATATATCTTGATAATGTCGTGAGCAAAATACTACGTAACTATTTATGTAATCCAAGAAACAAGTTCCTTTGTCATTTAAAGAGTGTGTATGAAAAAGACCAATAGATGTACTCTATTTAAATTTTTATTAAAGGTAAAAGTGAGACTGTGTACTGTTTTTAGATAATAATATAAACTGCACTAAATTAATTGCTTCATAAACCATACGGTGGTGAATATAGAAACCGAATTTTTAGCTGAATGATAGGCACAAAGTTTCATAATCATAAGAATAAAATTTATGTCATACTTATAAAAAAAAAGTATTTGTAATCCGCATAGTTGAAAATCCTCAATTATAGANAGAATAAAATTTATGTCATACTTATAAAAAAAAAGTATTTGTAATCCGCATAGTTGAAAATCCTCAATTATAGAATCGAAAATATCTATAAATATAACTGTGACAAAAATTTCGGGGACACTGAGACACAATTCGATTTCAGTTTCCTCCTACGACACACGCAGTATACGAGTAACAATTGACAACGAATTGTTTGGTAACAACAGATATTGTTTAGAAATTATGAAATCCCTAATTTTGTAAAGATTAATTATTTTTTAGTAACAATTTCTTATTAAATTATTGATGTGACTGTGCAATGACAAAGTAGGGTCAATTATAAAACTTTAATATTTTAGTGTAATATCAGGAAAAATTTTAAGAACGTTGATCGAAATTTGTAAAATGAGCATTTCTTTTTCGTGTTAGAATTCCCAATTAATTGTTTTCCATAATCTCATTTGAGTCAAGACTATCGCTCTAAACTTTGGGAGTCATGACTCTGACTCACTTGATTTTTGTGAGTCGACTNTCATTTGAGTCAAGACTATCGCTCTAAACTTTGGGAGTCATGACTCTGACTCACTTGATTTTTGTGAGTCGACTCTGAGTCAGAGTCAGACTTATGACTCTGACTCCGAAGTCATGTAATACAAACTGTGGAAAATTGGGTCTTGAAACTAATTTTTTTAAATTTATTTAATAATAAAACTAGATGAGAAAAATAAGAAAATTGAGGCCGATATGCTCATTTGCGCATTAAGTCATATGGTTCCCAAGTGTTGGAGTAGACTCTCAGACTCATGAATATGACTCCAAAACACTAAGGAGTCATCAAATGACTCCAGAGTCAAATTCATGAGAGTCAGAGTCATGACTTCCGGTCAGAATCATGGAGGACAATATTTTCTTAGCCAAATTCTCGCACGCATACAATTAGAGAAATAATTTTGACCAAATCTTCTGTTGTCTTAGCTTACAACCGAGTGAGTTTGTATACAATTTCTCCTTTTCATGAAACCTAATTTAGTATCAAATGACAATTAAGCCCGAAATCCATAACTCATCTTTTTGGTCATTAGTTATAAACTGTAAACAATGTGACAATTCATAGACAATTCAAGATAAATTCATGACAAACCACATTTGTATTAATTTAAAGAAACCTCCGACATGCAAAAATAATTTCAGTCAAGTATAACTATTAGAATAAAGTGCTCGTATGTAATCATGGACAAAATTAAATTACGAATTTTCTTTGTGAGTTTTGAAAGTAACTATCTTAAATATTCAAACTACAAGAGCCGTTAACCACACCCAAATCAACATAAATACGGCAAGAAGTCTTTCTCATGTTCGTCTACTTGGCATTAGTAAATTATTTGAACAACCTGCAAAATGTCATCAAAATTTGAAAGTATCTGCTGGAAAATTGGAATATTTTTTGGAAGAATTTCTGGAGTTTTCCCAGTATCCAACTTATTTAAGGGGAAAAATCCTATTAAAGCAAAGTTCTCTTTACTGTTTTATATCGTAGCAATTTCATTACTTTTGTCTAATTTTGCAATTGCTGTTGTCTATCTCTATAGCAGCTACCTCTTGGACACTAGAAAAAATTTGCCAGATTTTCTTGTTTCATACAGTGATAGCATTCAATTTTATGCAGTGGATATTATTATTAGAGCAACTGCAGTTGTATATTGGAAGGAAACTGTAAAAATTATAAATTTTATTAATTTCCATACAAAATCTCATCCAAACAAGAAACTTTTACTGTTGTGTTTAGTGAATCAAGTATTTGGAGCAGGTTTTAATATTATAACAACAATAGTATACTACGTTTTCCACAAGGGTACAGAAAGAATAAATCTTGAAGCAGGATATTTCCGGGAAGTTTTTATTTGTTGCATGATTACTTTAGAAATGAGTACATATTTTTACCAACTCTATGTAAAAACATTTATATTCCATGTTGCTGGATATCTGGTAGATATATTTACCCTGTTCTATACTAAATTTGAAACAGAGTTATATCCTCTTAGAAAGCTTCAGGATGAAGGAGCAAAAAATTTCAGTTGCTCACGCAGCAACCTGACATCTACACACGTTGAACAATTGCAAACATACGTTAACGAGTTTGTCCGTATGAAAAATTCATTTGGAAATTTTAACAATGTAGCTGGAACATATGCATTTATGGTGATTTTTCAAAGTACATTTTACATTGTAGTCAGCGGTTTCGATCTTTCAGAATGGGAATATAATTCTGGGAAGGTAGGCTTCGTGTTCATCATTGATTCATTGATTCATATTTTCAGCATCGTTTATTTAGGGTCGTTTATGGCTGACTCGGTATGTTGTATAAATTACTACATTTATTCAATGAATTATATTTCTAAATATGTACATTTGTGTCATTGAGACGAAAGATCGATAAGAGCTTTTGTAAAAAAAATTTTTTTGAGTAAATTTTCTTTTTCAAATTTAAATCGAATTTTTTTTTGATGTTTTTATTTGAATTGTTATAAAAAAATTGTTTTAAATAAAATTAACTCGATTTTTTTTATATAAAAATTTAAAAATACTTGTATTCCGCTAATGGAATTGATGATCACACACGAAAGCCATGTTTGATCTATTTTAAAATATAATTTGTTACAAAAATTTTTGGGAAGGATCTTTCCATTAATTTTAAACTGAAAATTCAACTTGTAAACAATTTGTCCATATTTCTAATCAAAAAATCAAGTTCATTTTCTTCTTTTTGCTCGATGACAATTATGGATTGCAACGTTAATTAAGTTTGTTATTGGTTAAACCAGCAACCTATAGCGGTTATAATCTAATTTGTTGAATGTTATTCAAGATTAACTGTTATTTAAAAAAGATCTTCATGAGAGATCAGTTTATGAGTGGGTTGTTTTTAGAAGTTACCTTCTTTAACCGAACTTTATATATCACAATTTATATTATTATAAGGGGCATATTTCCCACCCTTCTTGGTCTGCCTTATGCACTGAATTAAAAAAATAGTCTATATTAGTAGTGTTTTTTTTATCTTCCTTTTCTTTCAGACAGTACAGAATGCTACTCCAGGTGGGAATTTTATGCAAGAAAAGCTTGCGATAAAAATGATTTTCTGATAGTAGACATTTAGCGCAAGGTTCTATGCACAAAGATTGGCCTAAGGAAATTTTACATATTTAAGAACAAGCCAAAAGTCGAATGATTTTATGAACCTTACTCTACCTCACTCAACAGAGAATCTACAAACCTCTCTAGTTGCTCTCTGCATAGCTAAAATGCTTTGCAATAATTATTAAGTTAATATTTATTTCAATAATAGCTTATGCTATGATAATTTATAAGTCCATTTAGCTTGTGATTACACATTCGTTTTTGTAATCAAGACTCAAAATTATTGTCGCTACGTTCGTAAAATTAACTGGGGCGACTCTATGTGCATTTAGCCCAATGCTTCAGGCTTCGCTTACCGATGAAACAGAGCAATTAAATGAAAAACTACAAGCTACTAATACTGCGAACAGGATGTGCGAGGCAGTTTCTCAACAATATTTCAATATTACAAACCGTATCTTGCATCGACCGAAAACACGCGAGGTGTGCAAGAGACATCAAGGACGGTGAAAGAATGGGAAGGGAGAATTCAACTTCGAACTTTTCCCTATCGTTTTTCCCAGGTGTATTTGCTTATGCCTTTATCCAAATCGCTAAATCCACTCCTATTTCCCCATCTTGACCAAATGTTTCCAGAAGAGGTACAGGTAACAAATACCGAAATCTACAAACAGAAATGTATCCTGTCGAGACTCCATATCATTATTATTTCAATTTTGAGAATGAATGATATTTTATGTTAGGCAATATTACACTATACAACTTCAATTATTTTTTAAATTAATTGAACTCCATTCTCAACTAAATAGTTTCCTTAGCTTTTTTTGGTGAAAGTATCTTTCTCATGGGTTAGATAAACTTGTATGAAAGCTATTACTAAAATTAGCCGGATTAAATTGACGCTTTACTAGTTATCATATAAGAGCATATACAAACTATTTATATGGATAACTGTTATCAGCAGATAGATGTAAATGAGCAAACAATAAATTGCAGTCTAGATTAATTATATACTTAATGTTTTCAGATGACGCAGGCAAAACATCGTTTAGAAACAGCATTGGCTTTATCGAATGTTGAAAATTCTTTTGAATTAGATATAAAACAAAAGCGACAAGTAAGTTCTTTCTTCTTTAATCAACGTCTTAGTAGTTAATTATGCATACTTTTTAGATTGATGCAGTTGCAAATTTGCTCCTGTCATGGAATTGGGAATTTTCCGCACATGGATTGTTCATAATCAATATTGGCTTGCTACCTTCAGTGAGTAAAGTCAATGGTTGTAAAAATAATTTACATTTAATGCCTTATTTTGGAAATTCAGATTCTCGGTACAACCATGACTTACGTTATTGTTGTGCTGCAACTAAAATTAACTGAAACAAAAACTAAACTAAAACTAACAAAAATCAACTGAAACTAAAATTAACTGAACAATAGCTGACACTGGTACCAGCTAGAAATTCAAGAGAATACCAAAATCACCTTTGCAAATTTTAGTCTTAAGCAGACAATCCCAATGCAAATACAAAAGTCCAGTCGATTCATCAGAACAAGGAGGCTAATTTTAACCCATGTGAATATCTGTATCACAAACCATAGTTTTTAAATTAAATCAGTTCAGCTAATTTGTACAAAACAACCTTTTATTTAGTACCACGGTTAGGTATACCATTTGGTTTAGATGTAAACAAATTATGTAAATAAAGTTATGAGTTTAGTATCATAAGTCTTTGGTTGGATAAATAAGCTTATTTTAAGTGCAACGGCATATGTTATTTTTAAAGGAAAGGAAGAGGGTATTTGATGTGATCAAAATTTAATTGGAAAATTTTTTACTGAAAAATTTGTTACCGCTGGTTCTGGGACTCGAACCCAGATACACCGTTTTCCGGACAGTGTACACACCATATGACCACGGTGGTCCCTGCTGTCTTGGAGACCAATTTTTTAGTAACTTGTGTTGTTTGTTTTTTGACTTTGTGAGAAAAATATACATTCAATCTAAATTGAAGAGTATAATTTTCTCGCAAAGTTTTTGTGACTCCACAGAAATATTTTGTCACTTAAACCAATTTTTCGAGTGACGACTTGTTCTATTGCTGCTAATTGCAGAACAGTCGCATGTACAGCGTTTTGTTTTACATATTTAATGATGCCCAATTATAACAACTAGCATCAAATAAAGTGTAGCAATCTAAAGTGTGAGAAAACTCCCATAAACTAAACAGAATCATGAAATCTTACCAAATCAAAATGTAATTGGAAATCATATTAGTTTTTTAGAGTAAAATAGAGGTACACGGAAATAGACTAATCCGTCAATTTAGTACATTATGACCTATGGTTCACACGGACTGGCGATACTAGGTATGGGTTAACGCATCACCCCGTCGGAACGAGAATAGGGTAAAAAATTTCCACTTCAGTTCACTGGTTGAGTTTCTGGTTGCGTGGCTCTGATACATTAACGTATAATTGTATATATACATTCATACTATATATATTTATGTTAGAAGTTTATTCACAAGTGTCATTATCAAATTATAATAAAGTATTGAAGTGGTAAGTGACTTTTGAAATTTCACTCACTCAACCAATGCACAACAGAAGGAACTCAAATTGTTTAGACCGAAGTAGGAGATAAGACAAGTGGTGGTTCCAGGTTAATACAAACAATAGTTTGGCAATACATTTAAGTAATTTGAATCATCCATTATTCAACACTTTTATTGCAACCTAATATAAGAAAGTCTTCCAACTCTAAAAAGAGTTATAATCAACTGCATAAAACTTATGTACTCGTGTGTAATCATGGTCTAAAATCAACTAGGGACTTTCCTGTATCATTTGAAAGCCATGCGTTTACTAAAATATCAATCACATCAGTAACAGATATATCGAACACTACGTAAATACAACTTAACCAGGCCGTTTTCTCATTACATTTTGTTGTTAGCGAATTAATTGGATAGTTTGAAATATGTTTTCAAATATTGAACGAATGTTCTTGAAAGTCGGATTTTTTTTTCGGTAGAATTTCTGGAATTTTTCCAGTATCCAACATATTTAAATAAAATATTCCTGATGGAATAAAATACTTCTCACTGCTGTATAGTTTTGCAATTGCAATAATTTTGTTTAATTTTGCGGTTGGTAGTACCTATCTTTATGTCAGCTATATCTGGTATGCAAAAAGAAAGTTACCAGATTTTTTTTCTTTCCTATAGTAATATCATCCAATTCTACATAGTTGATATTATTATTAGAGTTTATTCAGTTGTAAATTGTAAGGAAACTAAAATTATTAATTTTATTTTTTCAAATTAAAAAATTCCTACAAACAAGAAACTTTTGATGTTGTATTTGGTAAATCAAATATTTGGAGAAGGTTTTAATGTGACAACCATGATAATACCCTACGTCATTTACGAGAGCAAAAATATAGTAAATCTAGGCAAAGGATAGTTTAGGGAAATTTATTTATGTTGCATGATCATTGGGGAAACTATTGCATATATTTCTGTTTTATGTTACAACAATGATATTTTCTTTGTTGGAAATTTGGTAGGTATACTTAACATGTTCTATGCTAAATTTGAAGCTGTTTTGTTAAAAAAAGCTAGAAAATGAATAAATTGCTTCAAGTTGCTCAAGACTCAAACTAGCATCAAAACGCACTAAGGTAATGAAAGCTTACGTCTAGGAATTCATATGTGTGAAATAATCATTTCTAAATTTTAATAAAGTGGTTGGGATATATGCACTTATCCTGAATCTTCAAAACGTATTTTTCATTGTATTCAGCGTTTTCGAATTTCGTGAATGGGACTATAGTTTTCGCAGTATAAACTTCTTATTCATCACAAATGCTTTTATTCATATTTCCAGCATCATTTATTTAGGTTCGTTTATGGCGGATTCGATAAGTTCTATGAATTAATGTACTTATTCTAAAAACAAATATTCACTGTGAATATTAATATTGGCGTATTCGTTACTTGGGTTTGAAAAAAAAACACATTTATTCTTATACAGTGGAATTCGTTTAATGTCACACCCAAGGGAGCCCAAATTTTTGGTGATATAAAGCGAAGGTGACATAATGCGATATTGGCAACTTTTTTAATTTTGGTGTTTAACATAGTGTTTGGTGACAAAAAGCGGATTTGTGAATCTTGGTTTACATATTAATTTTACTATGGTTAACTCAGTGTTCAAAATTACACCAGTTTGACCTAATGAAAATAGTAATTTTTTTCTGCACACAACAGGATTGATTGATTGATTGATTGATTGATTTACATTTTATTCAAGCGTCAAAGGTATCATTTCTAATACAAAATGGTAATTTACCGAGACACCCGATTACCGATCACGGAAAGAAAAAACAAAAAAAAAAAAAGTATATTGTGGTTAAGTAGATTCTAAAGATGTTATAAGTATTAGACTTAATCTATTACTCAAAGCTCAAAATCCACTTTTTAATTTTTTGATTTTTGTTTGTTAGCGATTGGTGGTGAAATCGTTGAGTCTATGTTTGATTACAAATTTCGCTGACCTGTCTTTAAATTTGTTGAAATTATTTACTAAAATAAGATTATATCTGTTTAGTAGAATAAAAATCTTTCAAATCTTAGTGGCTCTATATACAAACGAACTTTTGAAAGTTTCGGATAGGTGCCTTTCAATATTGAGAAAGGATTCTGTGATACTTGATCTATCTTTAATTTTGAAAGTTAATTTCTCGGTTAGAATTTCTCGTTAGGAAAATGTTTCTTTCCCCATTTTATTAAGGTGTAAGTTGAATGTATACAATTTGGAAAAAAATTAAGAAAAAAGATCAATGAAATTCAAACTATGGCACGAAAGTTGCCAATAAAAGAAGTAAACTTCCATGTGTGGGGTTGGAATGGGTGACTCAAGATGAAAAATGACATTAGGCGAAGTGACATAAGGCGACCTATTCTTACCCTTAAGTGCATGGGCATCCGCCGGGAATTTTTAAATTGGTGATACAAAGAGACATGTGACAGAAGAAGGAGTGACATAAAACGAATTCCACTGTATTAAATAAATTTATTTTAATTTTATCAAACCTTTCGAATTTTATGTTTCAATTGTCAGAAATAAAGAAAAATGATGTTTGATAGTTCTACGAAACAAAACATTATTAAATTGAATTCTTGGTGACAACTTCGAACTTTAATTATGTGTTTGATGCTCAATATATCCTTTTCGCCAATATTATCCTGATTTTGATTATAAATTAGTCCGAATTAAAGCTACCAATTTTACCCTAAAAACCTTGTTTGGAAAAGAAGTGTATCTCAATTTTATTGATGTACCAGTGGTGAAAAATAATTACACGTCCGTGCAATTTAATAACACAAAAAATTCTCAAAATCATTATTTCTAAAAGGAATTTAAAATTGATTTATTCTGATTCCAAACCTACATCGATACACTCCTCTCAGAATGCACACCATCTAGCATTCAAACTGTTTAGTTAGGATTGTGATTATCACAAAAATTTTTTTTCGGATTGCACATTCGTCAATGTAATCATCATTCAAAACTATATGGTAGTCGTGTTTATCAAATTTAGCTATCGCGATACTATGTGCGTATGGTCTAATTATACAAGCTTAGCTTGGCAAAGATAAGGATTAGAGTATCGCATGGCTCTGACCGAAAAATCTACTTTTGTCTCTACTCTGCCTCCAGATTGGAGATTTGTCTTTGACTATAACTGACTCATTGAAACGAAAGAGTATGATAGTCGGCTCTGTGAGTTGTGTATCTGACTTATCAGATAATGCTATGTGCATGTGGGATTAGTCAACTCAAGAGTCAGATTCTTACCTTTTAGAAATAAACAGTCTGAGTGCCGAGTCAGTGAGCCAATCGATCTGATTGTGTAAAAGTGGGTCATATAATAATAAGGATATAATTTGCTCTATTAAGAATATAATTTAAAATATTTTCTTGCAATATAAAATGTTTCTTGTAAACTGAAAGAACTTCCTGGATTGCTTACTGCCAATGCGCGTTCTAGCGCGACTATGGAAGTCACTAACATTTCACTACTACCAACTCAATTATGCACGCTAATTTTTCTGTTTGTTCTTATTTCCCCCCGATTTTGGGATGCAGTTTCTTGTTGTCTCTATATACTTGGTTATTCAAACATGTTTACCGTCCTCTTTCTAAAAAAATTTCTCAAAATCACGTAGAAGGTAGTCGATATACAAACGTTAAAACATCACTTGTAGACACCGTAAACATATTACAGTTTTATTTAAAGATTGAGAATTAGTGATGATCTTTGTGCGACAGCTCTATCTATGCAACTTGAGTTGTAATTTTAAGTTTAGTGTGCTTAATTTTCAGCTAAGTAGTTCCCCTATTTTAGATAAAAGTGGTTGAGTAAGCATGTACTTGTGACATGGTCAAGCTTTATTTGGAAGATTACTAACGTCCATAGAACATAAGAAAACTTTTTGTAAATCAGGCTGCTGCAACAGGACGGATGAAAATGTTGGGGATGAATTGCGTGGCTAATAATAAATTCATTATTTTTAGGTAGCTCAATGTAAACTCTGTTTAAAAGCAACAATGGCTTTATCAAATGTTGAGCATAATTCGGAAATAGACAGCATAAGCGTCAAGTAAGTTAAATGTTTCCTGTTTCTGAATATGTGTGTTTGTTTTCAATTACGCATATTTTCATATTGATTCAGTTGCTAACATGATTCTTGCATGGAACTGGGAGTTCTCCACACCAAGATTTTTGTAATCAACATTGGTTTACTACCCGCGATGAGATATCTAAGTTTGTAGAAAAATAGTGAAATTCAAAATTCTTTGGAAATTCAGATACTCGATACAACCGTGACATATATTATTGTTTTGCTGCAACTCAAACTATCTGAAACTAATATAATCCTTGGGACAGGAATCAAGTGGAAGCTAATCTACCACAATCACCTCTGTAGTTTCTAATCCAAAATAAACAACCCTACAAGCAATGGTGGTCGATCTTAGTCTAGTATATATATCTAGTATCAGCCGTCCAGCTTTCATTTTAATAGAAATTTCTTGATATGTGCAGAAACAGCTTTTATTTAACAGAATTAACTTACCATGTTATAATCTAAGTTTGATTCTAATGAAATATAGTATGGTTGCAAGGCAAAATCATAGCTATGCATAGTTGTTCAATGGTCAGTGACATAGATTGTAGCAAGTTATTTTCCATTCAAGGAAAATTTGGTAAACACCACTAAACGCAAATGTATTATATTGTTACAATCCTGCTACCTATATAGAAGAATTTTCTAAACTAAATGTGAACTGTAACTTTAACCTTTCAGATTTCTCTAACAATAAAAGTACAAGAAAACGTTATTTTAATTTTCAAGTCTTTATTGTCAAAAAGAAAACCTTTTGGTAGCGTACAGAACTGAGATCTGAAGGAGCTCTACCAAAATACTGAATACCTTGGTAAAAATTGTAGAGCTTTATAAGTCATAGTGCGGACTTTTAGCAACCCCGACCTGGGTTAAATTTAAATTAAACTTCTAGAATAAATGTAAATTAACAACAGATAAACTTTTCTTAGAAAAGTTAAAAATACAACTATAAAAGTAATACAAATAAAAATAATTCCTTTCCGATAATCATATTAACATATTTATCTCGAACTAAATGAACTAAAATTAAGATATAACAAATACTAACAACAAATTATAAATTAACATAATTACTAATAAAGTAATAGTAATACAATGTAACTTACGACAAAATAGAAATTTTGTCTCTGTTACAATATAATTAGTGGCATTAAGTATGAAATATTAGTGTAGTCTAGAATTCCGAGTTTCTTTGATAAGAATTAATTTAAAACAATAGATTTCTGAAAGTAGATCACTTTGTTATTCAAAACAAAAGATTATTAAAATTCAGGCTCAAACATTTGCAAAAACATAAATTCCCTCTGTTTTATATTTTAAAGTAATTTCATGCTATAATTTCTGTGGTACCGATGAATGCATAAGTAGTTCCCGTTTTTTTGAATATTTTTTTTTCACTCCCGTCTTCCTTGCCTCGATTATTTTTTTTGCTGGTACCGTAAAAACGCATTAGTTGCACCACGCTACTGTTCGAATTCAATGTTTGTAAAATTATAAGCAAATGTATTCCTGGAGGATTTGGGTAAGTGATACGTCAATCGATCCAAAACCTTGCTTTCATTAAGAATATGGTTTCTGTTGTTGACACTCAAATCAGAATTTTCGAAAATTCTACAAATCACACTGAAATTTTTTGACTATCGCAAAAAATCCCGAATGCAATGGAATTTGGTTAGGCGGTATTTCAATCGGTAATCCCACGTATAATACGAGTCTGAAATCCATTAGTGGCAGTGAAGCAAAATTTTCGAAAAATATTTCAAAATGCCTAAAACATTTTTTAATTCACTATCAAAGACTACCAGGCTAAAAAACTTTGATTTCATATACAGTGGACTTTACTAAAGTAAGGCAGAGAAAGGAGAACTTACTCTCACATGTACTAGCAAAGAATTGAAAACTTACTGACAATCGTCGAAGCTTGACTTATGTATTGATTAGAAAATGACAACGATTTTGCGTCGATGCAATGGGCTTATCTGTATTTCTGATGATTAAATTTAAGATGGTGATTCGGTTTGAATGAAGTTGAATATTATTATGGATTTAAAAACACAAAATTTTTATGAGCATTTTTTAGCGCTTTTTTATACTTAAAACAATAGTTTTTAGCACCTTTAAATCCGATTTCTGATTATTAATGCTATTCTTACTTATACTCATATATTATTGTAATAAAAATAAACCACTCATCTGTAATCATACATTAAAATCAAATTAGGAATTTCCATTGTGATATTTGACAGCAACTGAACTTAAATATCAACGACATGAGTCAAGACCACACCCAAACCTATATAAATACGGCGTTCTAAGGTATTTTTCACTGTCCGCAAGTTGGTATTAGTAAATTATTTCAATAACCCACAAAATGTTATCAAATTTTGAAAATATCTGCTGGAGAGTAGCAATATTTTTTGGAAGAATTTCTGGGGTTTTCCCAATATGCAACATATTTGATGGGAAAATTCCTATTAAAATAAAGTACTCTTCACTGTCTTATAGCTTTGCAATTGTATTGCTTTTGTTTAATTTTGCAGTTGCTGCTGTCTATCTCCATGACTACTACTTCTACGCTACTAGGAAAAAATTGTCAGATTTTCTTGTTTGCTATAGCAATAACGTCCAATTCTTTGCAGTAGATATAATTATTAGAGTAACTTCAGTCGCTAATTGGAAGGAAATTGTAAGGATTGTAAATTTTATATATTCCTGTTTAAAAATTTCTACGAACAAGAAACTTTTTCTGTTGTATTTAGTAAATCAAGTATTTGGAGTAGCGTTTAACATTATTTCTATAATATCATTCTACTTCATGTACGAGGGTACAAAAATAATAAAACTTGAGAAAGCATATATCCGGGAAACATTTATTTGTTGCATGATAATTTTAGAAATTATTACATATTGTTACATATTGTTACAAGTAAACAATGATCTTCTACATTGCTGGAAATCTTATCGGTATACTTAACATGTTCTACACTAAATTTGAAGCGGAGTTTTATTCTTATAGAAGACAACAAGTTGAGGGATCAAAAAAATTTGGTTGCTTATGCAATAAGATGACTGAAGAATTGCAAACATACATTAACGAATTTGTACGTATGAGATGCTCCTTTGAAAATTTTAACAAAGTAACTGGAGTATTTGCATTTTTGCTTATTCTTCAAAGTGCATACTACATTATAATCAACGCTTTGCCAGAAGGTACACTATGAAGTATAATCATAAAGCGTTTGGTTGATATCTCAATTTTATCTAATACTTTCATTCTAAACAATTGAACATTCCTAAAGCTCATTTCAGAAGGAGACAAACCCAAGTGGTTGAGAAATACTTGAAGCAATCAGTTTTAGCAGCTAAAGATCCTCTAGTTAGATTGAAATTAACAATTATTCATTTTCTCGACAAGCAATTCAACTTTTATCTATAAATGAATGAAATAACACCAACGGTACAACAGTGGCTTCGCTTCATTTACTATGTACTATCGGCTAGTGATGCAACCGTTTCGTTTTAAAACGAAAAGAAAACCCGTTTTCCGTTTTATTTTCGTTTCTGTTTTTACGTTTTTATGAAACAAATTATCCGTTTCGTTTCGTTTCGTTTACCGTTTTGGAGGAAAAAACAAAACAAACCGAAACGAAACGAAACGGGAAACGGTCACGTGGGTGTGCGACAAGGTAATCTGGCTTTGGAAATTTTTTTAATTTCTTAACTCTGCAATCATCTGTTAAATTTTAACGTCTGATTCTCAAACGTCCAAAATTTTACGCATCGCTTGCGAGAACATACCATGGGTCCATAATTTAAGGTTCCCTATTTCGTCTAACTCTTACGTGTCCTTAAATCTGGACACAATTCCACTACCTAACTAAGTATTACCATGCACTACATGTCTTCACGGTTTCTTTATGTTTCGAAGACTCCCACCCCAGCTGCTATTTATAATTGGGCAAAATTAGGGTACGGGATTAAGAAAGGATTTTGTTTTCAAAAGATTCAATGTTGGTTGAACCTTAACTGTGGGTCGCTAGTCACGTGGTAATTAATTTTAGAAATAATTATCGATAGAAGATTCAGACAACTATTTTATTAAACGTTGGAGTAAATGGACAAAATTATTGATTTCGAAATATTTGTAGAATTTGGGTAATACATCAATACATCAATCAGCCTAAATAAACCTATCGGTTTTTGAGCAAGTTCTACAACGCATATCCAGCAGGTATGCCATATATCAAGCATCCGGTAATGCCTGGTTGCCGGATATAGGATATCCGGGAAATTTGCTTACAGAAACTCAAATTGGATATAATTTTTGTCAATGAAAGACGCTTTTTGTGACACTTATCAAGCAAACGTGCAGCATTCGATTTTTAGACTCTTATTTAATAAGACCACGTGTAGTACTTCGACTTTTTAGTTCTCATTTGTTAATATTAATAAAATTATTGATTCATTTTCTAAGATTTCTGCCAAACACTTTTTCTAAAAATTATCCAGTACTAGGCGTTTAACCTATACGGTGTTGCGTTCAAGGAGATCTACTTCATATTAGTTTTATAAAAAAAATTTATTTCATTTAATGTATTAATTATATTCCATACCAAGTGGTAGAGAGGCACTAGGAACAAGAAAATTTCGTGGGCAAGGAACAAGGAGACCTTGGGGGTATGGCAGTTTTCAAGGAACAATAAGTCCTTGAGAAAGAAACAATATGACCTCGCGGATAGTTCTTCAGTTAAGGTTCAAGAAGACCTCTGCTGAAGCACTGACCCTTACAGAGAAACTTGCTTCCTACTTATACTTTTCTAAGGTCCTCTCTTAACATTAAAGGTATTAGGGTAATACTTAACCTAGGCTCTTCAAAGTATTTTCATGCAATTTAAGAATTTATGACACTCAAAGTGTCCCTTAAAAGTTAAGTGTTTATTGTAGTCATAAAAATGTTAAAAAAGGTACACATAAAAAAAGAGTACATTTCTAACAATATAATTGCAAGATTTTTTTTTTAAATATAATTTAGAATTTAATAATTTAAGCGATACATCCGGCAGAATTTTAGTGTAGGTAATTCGGACCATCCCAAATTGTAAGTTTTTAACCATTGAACCCAAAATTCCTCTATTTATAATTATTCTGCAGTAATAAATTGATTTGCTCAACGAAATTTTCTTACCGTTTTCCGTTTCGTTTCGTTTCGTTTCCGTTTCGGTCCGTTTCTTTTCCGTTTTGTCTACATTTATACCGTTACGTTTTCGTTTTTATCTAATCCGTTTCATTTCCGTTTGTTCTAAAAAACGAAACGAAACGAAACGGTTGCATCACTACATCGGCTATTTACTATTTGTAGGCAATGATTTGATTATTTTATTTAAACTAGGTAAAAAGAGCAATGTTAGTTATATTAACGAAATAGTTTGGTATTGCAATTGATATCAGACACGCATGATGTGGTATTCCTTTGTTCTTTGCTTTAAATGTTTACAGGCATTAATATTAGCAACAAATATTAAATAATTATATAGATTCATTAACAGCTTTTATTTGCAGTTGCACCATGTGATGTGGCGTTTTGCAAGTGTCAGACATTGCCCAAAATATTGATACATTTTCGAAAATAAGGTACTACCCTTAATCTAATTCAACAACATGAAACTTTAATTTGGCAAGTCATGTATGCAATTTTTTGGAATCGGAATGGATTTGCCCAAAATGGTGGCAACGGAAACATCCTAGTGCCAAGATGGTGAAAGGTTTTGGTTTTGGGCATTTCTTTCCATTGTACAGGTGATGCAGCAAAATAGGTTTTGTGAGCGAGTCGTCTCGGTTTCGGTGATTTGTCGGCGAAAGGAGAGTACTTGTGTTGTGGTGAGTTAAAGGGTGGGATTTTATGGATCGGCTGACGTCTTCTCCATGGGTTGGCGAGTAGCGGCTAAAATTAGAAGGGACAGCATGGAGTGGCAGTTGGGACAAGTTTAGGCGGAGGAAATATAGGAAAGACATGTGGACTTTGCCAAATTCATGGAAATAAAGAAGGAAGGTTTGAAATACCAATGGATTTGACGGATTTTGAAAGTATGGTGATGTGGGCGTTGTAATGACTTTCAAGTTCAACAATGTATATAAGCTATTTGGTGGGGCCAGCAACGGGTGGCGTTTGGTTTACTGCTCTCTTTCACTTGTCTCTCCTTGAAGGAAGAATTCACCATTCGCCGCTTGGCTTTTGTTATGCCTACCGAAAACTCTTTCAGTGAAACATATTAGCAAAAGTATATCAAATGGAAGAAAATCTCGCCCTTCTCTGAGCTATTCTTCACAAATGAAGAAGAAAATTGCTCCGATGGGGTATTTTCCAATCACTCTCACTTTATTTTTTGAGTAAAAAAAATTTTTTTTTTCGATTGAACTAAGGAATTCTTGCCATGAAAGATAAGTAGAATTCGATTCTATTTGTCGAACAAATTTCTTTTTAACATCACTTCCTATAAAATAATTCAAATTTGAAAATAGAAAAAAAGTAAATTTCAAAATCTTTACAAAACACCTATAATTCAAATTTTGGCGATCCCGACTGTGTTAAGCTTAGTACACAACTCCTGGCATAAACTTTCACTATGAAAAAGTAATTATGTTAATGCGATTGACATAATTACTTTCCTAGTGAAAATCACTGGTAAATAAAGTTAGCCAATGAAATTTTTCTACCCTAGTCCACAACTAGTCACTGCAAAAAATTAATCTACTCAGCCTATTTCCGGTTCTTCTCCCCTGTGTTGATTATTATCAGAGCAGGTTTGATTACAGACAAAATGTAATCAGATTACTGATTACATGATTTCAGTCAAAAATGAGTAATCGATTACTAATCATGATTATGATTACATTTTGGAGTAATCATAATCATAGATTAGAAATCTGTAATCAGTAATAATATGATTACAATTTTTGATTACTTTGAAATTTTTTATATATTGAATCAAATTCTAAAATAGAGTTTTTTTTTTCAAATATTATTTTTTTTGTTGGTTTCAAAAACTAATACTGCAATTTCAACTTATAAAACTTTGATTTGATGAAATTTTTTGGTAGACGCGATAGTGTATCCATTATTTATGAGTGTCCGTATACAAATTTCATGACTCTTGATCATCTTTCACAAGATACTTTCCATCCGAACATAGTTGCATTTTGAATCATCATGTTAATGCTAATGTACAGTCCCCACCGAGAATTTGGTTCCCCTAAAACTGTCCGCACGTAATTATGTTCACCAAAAATTTAATTAAATCTTGCGCAAGAAGTTTTATGATGTGATTGGAGGACAAAAGGAGATGTAGTTACCCAAATGTTTCATCTTCCAGCGACTGTTGCTTAAGCTAACTTTGCCCTAATCTTAAATCTTGCTGTTTCCCTCGTAGCAGAAAATTCTCACTGTGAGAAAGAAAGCCCGAGCCTATTATAATTTATCATCGTGAAAAAGAAAGGTTTTTTTCTCACAATGATAATTTATCACGATGATAAAATTTTGAGTTGTGTATTGCATCGACATAATCTATTGCGAAAATGGAAATTATGTCGATGACGAGCATTATCATGACCGGTTGTATACTAAGCTTTATACATATGAATGAGCTGATGAGCATATGATTCCTGGGTATTTCCCTTCCAGGAGTATCTTGCGTTATTTTCGTTCAATGGAAATTTTCACTCTACAACATAGCCAGGTGAATTAAGAGATACATTTCGCAAGCCACCGGGCCAATTCACTCAATCCGTGAGGGATTTTTTTTGAGCGATAAGAAATTACCTAAAACCACACGGGTTATGTGGAAGGATGCAGCAATAACCCTTCACAATGTGTTTGAATCCAAATTTTTGCCTATCTCAAGATTTTGTATTGATTGACTCTAAAAAATATATTCCGCAAGCCACCGGGCCAATTCACTAAACCCGTGAAGGATTTTTTTGAGCGATATGCAGTTACCTAAAACCACACGGGTTTTGTGGAAGGATGCAGTAATAACACCTCACAATGTTTTTGAATCCAAATTTTAGCCTATCTCAAGAATTTGTATTGACTCTAAAAAATATATTCCGCTAGCCACCAGGTCAATTCACTAAACCCGCGAGGGATTTTTTTTGAGCGATAAGGAGTTACCTAGAACCACACGGATTATGTGGAAGGTTGCAACAATAACACCTCACAATTTTTTTTAGTCCAAATTTCCAGCCTATCTCAAGATTTTGTATTGATTAGCTCTAAGAGAAATATTCCGCAAGCCACCGGGCCACTAAACCCGTGAGGGATTTTTTTAAGCAATAACGAGTTACCTAAAAAAACACGGGTTATGTGGAACGATGCAGCAATAACACCTCACAATGTTTTTGAATCCAAATTTTAGCCTATCTCAAGAATTTGTATTGATTGACTCTACGAGATATATTCCGCAAACCACCGGGCCAATTCACTGAACCCGTGAGGGATTTTTTTGAGCAATAAGGAGTTACCTAAAACCACACGGGTTATGTGAAAGGATGCAGCAATAACACCTCACAATGTTTTTGAATCCAAATTTTTAGCCTATCTCAAGAATTTGTATTGATTGACTCTAAGAAATATATTCCGCAACCCACCGGGCCAATTCACTAAACCCGTGAAAGAGTTTTTTTGAGCGATAAGGAGTTACCAAAAACCACACGGGTTATGTGGAAAGTTGCAGCAATAACACCTCACAATTTTTTTGAATCCAAATTTCCAGCCTATCTCAAGATTTTGTATTGATTAGCTCTAAAAGAAATATTCCGCAAGCCACCGGGCAAATTCACTAATCCCGTGAGGGATTTTTTTGAGCAATAAGCAGTTACCTAAAAAAAACACGGGTTATGTGGAAAGATGCAGCAACAACACCTCACAATGTTGTTGAATCCAAATTTTAGCTTATCTCAAGAATTTGTAATGATTGACTCTAAGAGATATATTCCGCAAGCCACCGGGCCAATTTATAAACCCGTGAGGGATTTTTTTGACCGATAAGCAGTTACCTAAAACCACACGGGTTATGTGGAAGGATGCAGCAATAACACCTCACAATGTTTTGAATCCAAATTTTAGCCTATCTCAACAATTTGTATTAATTGACTCTAAGAGATATATTCCGCAAGCCACCGGGCCAATTCACTAAACACGTGAAAGATTTTTTTTGAGCGATAAGGAGTTACCTAAAACAACACGGGTTATGTGGAAGGTTGCAGCAATAACACCTCACAATTTTTTTGAATCCAAATTTCAAGCCTATCTCAAGATTTTGTATTGATTGCCATTAAGAGATATATTTGGCAAGCCACCGGGCCAATTAACTCAATCCGTGAGGGATTTTTTTTGAGCGATAAGCAATTACCTAAAACCACACGGGTTATGTGGAAGCATGCAGCAATTACCCCTCACAATGTGTTTGAATCCAAATTTTTAGCCTATCTCAAGATTTTGTATTGATTGACTCTAAGAAATATATTCCGCAACCCACCGGGCCAATTCACTAAACACGTGAGGGATTTTTTTGAGCGATATGCAGTTACCTAAACCACATGGGTTATGTGGAAGGATGCAGCAATAACATCTCACAATGTTTTTGAATCCAAATTTTAGCCTAACTCAAGAATTTGTGTTGATTGACTCTAAGAGATATATTCCGCAAGCCACCGGGCCAATTCACTAAACCCGTAAGGGATTTTTTTTTGAGGGATAAGGAGTTACCTAAAACTATACGGGTTATGTGGAAGGATGCAGCAATAACACCTCTCAATGTTTTTAAATCCAAATTTTAGCCTATCTCAAGAATTTGTATTGATTTACTCTAAGAGATATATTCCGCAAGCTACCGGGCCAATTCACTAAACCCGTGAAGGATTTTTTTTGAGCGATAAGGAGTTACCTAAAACAACACGGGTTATGTGGAAGGTTGCAGCAATAACACCTCACAATTTTTTTGAATCCAAATTTCCAGCCTATCTCAAGATTTTGTATTGATTGGCATTAAACTGCACAGCCGCCCTCTCCCAAACTTTCTCCATTTTTTTATAATTTCTCGAAACTAGGTACAGGTTGCCAATAGCAAAATCTACAAAGATTAATTTGTAAGGTTGTTGTTTTGAGAATGATAGATGCTAAATTTAACTTCACGTTTGTAATACTTGAATTTAAATTTAATTTAAGTGCGCTCAATTCTCAACTGTACAGTTCTCAAAACTATAGCGAAGTAGTTGCTTTATGTGTAAAGTTGGTTGGATAGACCTATACAAAATTTACTTCTAAAATGGACTTGGTTTACGCATTACGCATTAGTAAATATTAATTATGAACGTATGCAAACTATTTAATTGGGAAGCTGTTAAAGCAGACAGATGCAATGGGGATAGTTTGAGTTGTGTAGTGTAGGCAAATTATATGCAGAATATTTTCAGGTGAAACAGTCTAAACATCATTTGAATACAGCTATAGCTTTATCGGTTGTGGAGAATTCTTTGGAAATAGATATACAGCATAAACGCAAAGTAAGATTATTTTCGTAAATCTGTGTATTCATATTTAATTATACATATTTTTAGGTTGTTGCCGTTGCAAATTTGATTCTGTCATGGAAGTGGAAATTTTCTGCACATGGATTATTTGTAATCAACTTTGGCTTGCTGCCTTCTGTGAGAAATACCAAATTTTGTAGAAACAATTCACAAATTTATAAACTTTTTGGAAATTCAGATCCTCGGTACCACGATGACTTACGTTATTGTTATGTTGCAACTAAAATTATCTGAAATCAGTGCTTTAGCGGATACTGATGTCAATTAAAACTGCAAAACATACTGCAAACACTTTCGCAGTTTTTAGTCTTAAACAAAATCTTCCATTTAGGAAATACAAAATCCAATTCGACGTCTGATAACAATAGAAGACAATTTTAATTCATGTGAATACCTAGTGTTACCCCTGCAGTTTTTAATTTAAAATAACTCACTTAATTTGTCCAAAACTAGTTTTGGGACATTTTGCATTGCATTTTTCATTTTGTTTCATTTCAAGAGCACTTGTTACACCAACTGTTTAACTAAAACTAACAAATTACAAGAAATACATCCTCTATTAATAAGAATATTTGCCATGTCGACTATCATATAATTAATTTTGTGTTTCTATTAGAAGTGAGGAGATGTGTATCAAAACGACGAGGTATGAATGAGGACTGAAAAATGAGTGAAGTTTCAAGAAGGATGAGGAGTGTATAGTGAGAATTAAATATGCTCTAAGGAGTGAAATATTATGCAAGAAAAGTTTTATTTAGCTAAAATTCAATCAATACAAAGAATATTATATCCTTAAACAGATGATTTGAAATAGTTTCAAGAGTGTATCCCATAGCTTCTGTGCGTTAATTTTATTTTGTAATTTTTTTACTAAAATTATCGTATACAGATGATGTAAGTTGTATTCATCATTTAACAAGAAATACTTCATAAACACGGTTCGAGAAAGTTAGACAAAGTTTTATATAGTTAATCTGGAATTTCTGTCCATGCTGCTTGCACCATTTCTTTGCGGTTATTCAGCTTCTCACGTTACTTCCATTTGGAATAAATCCTCGTTGCCATCCAGCTGCAAGTTATACTTGGTTTATGCAGCAGTAATGAAGCTATTGCTGGTTTCGCTCAAAATGTGCCGTTTACTGTCCGTGATAGTTAGCGTTCTCTTTGCTGCAATGTAACAGACTTTTTTGTGTTTGAAGTAGCGTTCAATATTAGGATTAAATTAGGACCTACTTAATTTTTTCGCAATTGTTTTGTCAGAAAGTTCATTTACTTTTATTGTTAGGGTCTCTCAAATTCGGAGAAAGCTTTTCCTGAACCCATCGTCCTAAGTAAATATAAAGTGTTTATAAAAATAAAATAGCATAGTGCTATGCTCTGAGAAGTTGACTAATGATTTATGTTGGATTAGTGAATTTATTAATAAACATGTAGTAAATATCATTTCAACTACTATGGCATCTGTGGTACTTTCCAGCCAGTTGGAAGGAAAGTAGTTTGTGTAAATTGTAACAACTCATGGAAACTGCAAACGGGAACAACCTACACTAATAGTCATGTTCTTTGATCACTGTTCCGACACAATTGAGACTTAAATACTTTTACTTACAAAATTCAGCTAAATCGATGTTGAATAAGTTTGCAAGTTCTATTATTTATTTAACATATATGCAGTTATATAATATTGAACAACTAATAGAAATACATTTGTAATTGCCGACCATATCGCATCTGAACCAGATTATCAATATATATAACACTTGATTAAAATATTATCTATACAAAAATAAAATATTATAAAATATTATAAGATGATTTATAAAATATTATCTAAAACATTATTGGTGTTGCTACTGTGGATGTTCATTTTTACGGTTACCATTGACTCCTGCTGCCTTGCTTGCACTAAGCTGTGGCGAACTTGGCAGTATATGATTGTTGGGGTTATCGGGCTAAGTTGTTGAAGTGCTGGGCTTTATTGTCGGACGCAAGGTTTTCTAAAATTTCAGTAATGTACACAAGAAAAATATTTTTAACAAAACAACAACCTGTAAGAAAATCAAATCAGATTTACATATGAAATAAATATAAACAGCAGAAAAGCAGCCAAGCTCAAAAAAGTTTGGAAGCAACAAACCTCATAAAAGCCGGAAAAGGATGTGAAATTAAATAGTTGTGCACTGGAATCAAAAATTATAACTTAGGCCTGGGGTATTTTTGGTTATAAAATGTCGAAATATCTACATAAATATGTACCGAGATCTTTGAAATACATGCCAAAATAAGGACCATATACCAAAAGTAACTTCTATAGAGTCCAATAATGCTTCACACACTATACTAGATTGAATAATTAATATTGTATTCAAATTTGCAAACCTTCCACATAGCAGAAATTTATTGAACCGATTCAGCAGACGCACGCAGTTTCCGAGTTTCTTTTATAGTTGTCAAGCTGATTCCTTGTTGAAATTTATAAATTATGTCGTATAATCACCAAATTATTTTATTGGAAATTATTTGCTGTAAAACGAAAATTTATGTGGGATATGTGCAATAAATTAAAAATGCGTAAATATGTGCCAAAATCCGAAAATAATTATAAAAAACATGCAATATCAAACTATAGAATTCGGATCAGAAAGGTCAAATTCTCGAAGATCGGAAGTTTGAGATGGATCAGATTAAGCAAGTAACGATGTAAACATGAAGGGATTAATGATAACCTTGTGAACGTATATCTACTTGATATAATCCATCAATATCATCCATAGCAATGTCATCTAACAATTGTCATGTAGACAGAATTTTATAATTTTTGGTTTGACAGTGAACAGGTTTACGTGTACTTATGGGAACTATATTTGCTTATATTGCAATTATACTATATATTCTTTTTACGTTTTCATAAGCTGGAATCGTCAAATTGGTATGGTAACCTTTTTTATAAATAGCATTACCCAACCACTAGTTTTGTCCAAAAATAAACCAACTTAATATCATAAGCAGTCATGTGCAGTTATGCAACGTGTAATAAAAAATAATAACAAACATGTTTTCTTATTTCTATAAAAAACCTTCTACGTCCAAAAAAAAATATGAAAATAAAGCTATGATTTTTAATCAGAATAAAAATCAAATTGAAAATTTTCTTTCAGCTATTTGAAAGCCACTCTGCTAAAATATTAACTAGTTCAGTCATAACCACAAACAAATCCATTATAAATACTGTATATGTACAATTTTCTTACTGACATCATTTTGTCACATGTAAATTATTTGTATAGGTCCCAAAATATTACTAAATTTTTGAAAGTATCTGCTATAGAATCGGAATAATATTTTGGAAGAATTTCTGCAGTATTCCCAGAATCCAACATATTTAAAGAAAAAATTCACATTGAAATAAAGTACTCTTCACTGCTTTATAATTTTGTAACTGTTTTTACTACTTTTGTCCTATTTTGCAATATTGCAGTTGCCTACCTCTGTGACAACTACTTTTGTCACTCAAGAAAATTGCAAGATTTTCTTGTTCCCTATACCAACGATATGCAGCATATATTTCTATTAGAGTAATTTCAGTTGCTAAATTTAACCGACGGTTTTATCGGCAATATAATCGTCTGTTCTCGAGACTGTCAGGGACGTTTAAAGCAGTAAGACTACTTCTCAATTCTCAAACACAAAATTTATCATAGGTAAGCAAAATAAATACAAATTTGGTAAAATAACCGTCAAATACTTCGGTTTAATGGTCACCCCAAACCATTGCACATTAATGCTCATAAACAAATTTCACTTCTCATGCTAAAGAAAGTTAATGTTTTGTTGGGAAAGCTTTAGAATTTAGGTTTGAGTTTCACTAAGGGTGGAGTGGTTTATACAGTCCAACTAGTATTTTTGGGACGACTGGAAGTTACTTTTGACCTATGCAATTTGCTGGAGAAAGGGGTGCTCCAAAAATTATTGCCAGTAAGACTCCTTAAAGTAAATTTTTTTAGATGATACTGTTTACATGTTTCAGAAAGATTATGCGAAAGTAGAGAGGAGAATTTTTTTAATCAAGTCTCTGCGACATCTAGAAAAAAAGTTACGATTTTTTGAAAATTGTAATTTCGGAACATTCGTTTGGGACACCTAACTTCTCATGTACATTGTCCCTAAAAAATGTTCCGAAATTACAATTTTCAAAAAATCGTAACTTTTTTTCTAGATGTCGCAGAGACTTGATTAAAAAAATTCTCCTCTCTACTTTCGCATAATCTTTCTGAAACATGTAAACAGTATCATCTAAAAAACTTTGCTTTAAGGAGCCTTACTGGCAATAATTTTTGGAGCACCCCTTTCTCCAGCAAATACCTTGGGTCAAAAGTAACTTCCAGTCGTCCCAAAAATACTAGTTGGACTGTAGTCACGCAGTAGTAGAAGCCTTTGCATTCAATTTGCAAGAATTGGATTATCTTTTAAATTGTTTATCTGATATTTGTAGAAAACCATGTGGACCTTAAAAAAGTAAGTTATGAAAAAAAATTGTTTAAGGACCATAATGCATTTAAAATATATGAACCAATTGTGCTCAGCACCAAAAGTATTCCGTAAAAAGTATACTCAGAAAATTAGATTTAAGTTTTGAAAGAAAATTATTCTTGGTATTACTTTATTGTTTAGCCCAAGGTTGCTATGAGGAATGATCCAAAAGTCCTCTAAGAGGTTAGCCCATAACTATTATTTTTAGGAAAATTATCAATTCTAAAAAAATAACAAACCTTCGCTTTTGTAAACAAATTTAATTATTTTTACTTTCGAATTTTAAATTATTAACAGTTTTAAAAATATAATTATTGAAAAATGTCGACCTGCATTATTAAATCTTGTCGAAATAATTTTTAGTGTTAATAAAAATACACTAATAAAAATTTAATCAGTAAAATTAATATTGAAATTAAAAAATTATGTCATAGTAACATAGTTTGAAATTATACTGGCTGACGAAGCGTCAGCCAGAAAAAAAAATTACAATTAAAAAAAAATAATAGTTATGGGCTAACCTCTTAGAGGACTTTTGGATCATTCCTCATAGTAACCTTCCTTGGTTTAGCCTATCATGAAGCAGATATACTTAGTTCCAAACAAAATTTTTAATATGTTTTTCCAACAATAGGATTTTGGGGTTTATCAAAAATTCTTTTTGATTAACTTGTTCCTTTCCAATTGAATTTAGTTTTTTCTTCCAACGCTAATAAATGTAACTAAAGTTTGAAATTTAATTGCAAAAAGCAAAATCAACAATCAAGGAGACAGTGCTGCAAAACTTACATCCTCATGTATTCCAGTATAAAGGTCGTCGAGACGCAAATAAGTCAACTAAAGTGGTATAAGCTCAATAGCGTGAATTCCACATACCATTTCCTCTGATGTAAAAAGTTAAAAAGTAAAAATCCCATTTCTTATGCTTCTACCATACTTAAGAATTGAACGGTCAGATTCTTAAAATTTTAGGATTTTCGTAAGATTTCAGCTACCATACATGAGAATGAGAATTGGATTTTGAGAATTGGAATTGAGAATTAAGAATTCGCTTGTGCGGTATTTCGGAATTGGGCTACCATACTTTCTTCCGCGGCGCAAGAATCAGATTTGAGAATTGAGAATTCACAATTCCGAAATTTAAGAATGTAGTTACTCTACTTTGGATTAAGATTTGTTATTCGTAAGAATCTCCGCCCACTTTAGGAACTGGAAAGTTTTCAAATATTTGAAAACTTTCTGAAGAGAATGTTGAGAATTGACTCCACTTGCCCCATTTATTAGAAGGGACAGGCGCGCTAACTTTTTGTTACAATTCGAACTTAAATTGAATTCTCAACTTATTCCTAAGTATGGTAGGCAATTCCGAAAGTAGACGAGGACTTCGGATTTTAGATTTCAGAATTCGCCAATTCTAATTCCGAAGTATAGTGGCGCCCTCTAATTCTTAATTCTTAATTCTGATTCTTATTTTGAGAATGAGAATTTGACATCCTTAAGTCTAGTAGAAGCATTAGTGTTTGTGCCACAATCTGTTCGAGGAAATGGAAATCAAAATAAAAAATGGAAAACAAAATTTGTGTTGAATATTGTAAGAAAACTTCAATAAAAAGTATTTTAAAACTGTTTATTTCAAAATAAGTCAGTTTGATATTTGGGATAATTCAAAATTTGTTTGAATAAAGGAAAATTATAGTAGAATAAAAATAAGTAGTTTTATTGTCTAGATTTTGCTTAAACTTTTTATTCTTGCGATTTATTTTATCTGTAACAAAGACGAAGATAGAATCTTCATACGGGTTTAAGTATTATGCATTTTACTCAAGTCTATTGATAATTGCTCCACAACCAATCAAATTCTCAATTATTCATTTTTATGACAATATGCAAAAATATAAAGTATGTACGTTTTAATTCATTTCGACAAACCTAGCAGCTATGAATACAAACAGGTTCCAAGAATTTTACAGTTTATTCGGTCGATATATTAGATATGTGTATTATGGTGGGAGTATCATCTACTTTTTTAACTTTTTCCTCTGTGAATCGGAAATACGTGTACAGTGCCCCTCCTACAAGAGCAACAAAAATTCCTACTCCATTCCAAACAGTCACCAAATTTTGGAACAAGATGATGCTAAAAACTACTACAAAGGGGCGTTTTGAAATACTCAGTACAGCATAGGAAGTCGGTGTAATAAGGTAAAGAACGTTGAATGCTGTCACACTCTGGAAAACGTTCACTAATCCATCTGCCATGAGTAATCCTAGAATTTCCAGCCAATTCTCTCCAAAAATCTCCTGCAAAAATTAAAAAGATTTTAAATAACTTTGGCAAACATGGTGCAAATATTGTAACGTCGACACAAAGCATTAAGCATTAAGTGACAATGTCTTAAACTTTTCGTGGAACCATTATGCCGAAGTCATTTCATTCTTAGCATACAAAAATCGCTTACTTCAGGATTATTAATAAATTGAAGACCATCTATGGTAAACCAAAACGGAAGATAGAGTAGGGTAGAAAACCAGATCAAATAGGCTTGAAGTTGGAAACTATGGACTTTTGCATCTTTCATTACTTTCTTGTTAAAAATGTTTTCTATGCTGTTAAATAATATGAATACAATGTTAGAATTCATTAATAATAATAACATTTGTCTCAAATATTCTGTAATGCCTAGATTAGTGCATTCGTAAAGATTCATACCCTCACGGTTGTCGGACGAGGGTCGACACATACAATAATGTATAAGCATAGTCGAACAATTGCACTTTTTGCATTTAATTGCATTCTAAAAATAAATCTTGCTAGATGTATTGATAATTATCTTCTTCTAGAATCATTATAGATTCAATAGATTGGTGTAAATATTTATAGTATTAATCTCATTAAAATGCATTTTCTAAAAGATTAAGTAGAGTTTTTAGTAATTAAGAGATACAAAATACAAAATATAAATATAATAAATTAAAATTGTTGATTTGAGAAAAAATTGGGCACTAGATTAGGTCAAATTAGGTTAGGGCTGAGGATAAAAACCCGGTATCACCATTCAACTACAATGTGTTCCAACAAAACATACTAAGCCTAAACTTAACCATTGGTAAAAGAAAATATGGTGATGATGAATGTATGATTGATGGGAAGTCGGGAAGTCAGTCAAAATTTAATGCAAAATTTAATGCAAAATTTATTTAAATTAGGAAAACCATTAAATCAAAACGTCGTTGTAATTTTCTGATTTGTTGTTTACAGTTTGTTGATCAGTTTGTTTACTAACAATCGAAAAACGTATTGAAAAAATTGAATTCTAATACCAGGTTTTGACGCTCAATCCCTCAATTATAAAAATGGGTTTCTTATGACCTGTTGCTGTATTGAGAAACAAAGACCATGAATGGTCATACTTCTTGATTCAAAGTGCATTTACGCATTTTAGGTTTGGATTTTGGTAGTTAATTACAATTTTCTCAACAAATTAACTAAGCTAAAAAATTTCAATCATCTTAACTTTGTATTTTTTTGGTTGAACCAAGTAAGTAGTTGTTAACCAGAATAGTGTTTATGCATAGATACCTTACTGGCTACCACAGCGCTTGTCAAATTTCTACTCCACCAAAATCAAACACCTTATCAATTGGTAAACAATAGGAAACATTCAAGTAAGCTTGTAATCGACCAAAGTATTTCAAACTCTGGCTCAACAAGCAGGAAAGTTGAACAGCATTGTAACCATTGTAAACAGAAAGTAATTTATCCCAGGAAACCGTAATTAAGTGCACATTAGACAATGGAAGCACAGAAAGAGGACAGATAATGCTAGTTTTCATTATGAGTTTGATGTGAAATTTATGCAACAAAATGTGTAATTAGTACCGTATTTCAAGAAATCTATTCAATCATGCCTTTATCCGTCTCAATCTTTTTTAGACCATAATTATCACGAACTGTCACGAAATATTTTAGGAATCACAGCAATGAAATATTGGTTATTTATTCCAAATTAATACCACACACACCATGATTCTGAAGATGAAACGGAAATGACGACGAACCTAAGTAGTATGTTGGTTTAATAGTTCACATAATTCTACTGTCCTTTGGCACAAGGGTAGTATATAACCAGTAAATTAGTCACAAATTTCAAGTTACCTTCAGCAACTATTTAAATTGTTAGATCTCATTTTCTGGTGTAGGAAATACTTCTTTATAGCCATTTTTTGTAGAAATTTTTTGTTTTATATTTTGTCATACAATCCGTCGCTAAACTATAACGCTATAACTATTTTTTTTTGTAACCTCAATTTAAACTTCTTAAGTGAAGCCAAACTAGTTGATAAGTTGTTCTAAGATCAAAATTTTCGTTTGTGCTGAGTCTCATTTCATTTTAACACGGACGAGTAAGATTTTTCAATGCTACCAAAGATGCCACCTGGAGGTAACTGGTAATGTCTTACAGAATTCTGCTCCATTCAAACATTTTTATATAGTCAACATTTTCCTCCATGCTATGTCTCGTCGAAATGTATCCTGGACGACAGATTCCTATTGTTACATTAGGCGAAATCACAATGTCACGGGTATGGTGGTAAAGCAGTTGTCTCCATTTAAATTTTATTCTAAATATAAAGATAAACCTCCATAAAAAGTTTAGTCGAAATCCAGTAGGGGCCAATGATATTTCTTTTATGTTAGGTGACCACTTGAGGTTAACTGAAAAGTCGTACGTGATTTTACCTCGTAACATTGTTTCTAAAAATAAATTCTGGATGTGTGCCGAGTAGTACTGATTTCCGGTGCCCTACTGAAAGATTTGCTTGTTACGTTAGATCAGCTCTGCAGGTTACATATGAGGTGGATGAACATTTCGCCTAGTTAATTCTTGTATCCAGTGGCAATATCATCTCCGTACCAAGTCTCATAGAAACATTACCGGAACGCTTGGACAACCCTAATTGTGCAACGTACTTTAGTTGTTTTTTCTCTTTGTCGTGTATTGCAAATCTCCAAGTAAGTCCAACATCAGATTATTCTCTTCCAAGGTATATCAACCTTTAGTAGTTACTCTAGTTTTCAAAATTATGCCTCATTTATCTACAATTTATAGCATGCTACGAACCGTTAATACTTTAGATATCAAGGGATGATATCATAGCAAGTCACCTCTAGTATATCATCCACCATAGACTGATGCATCCGCTCTAAAGGGTTGTTTTTTAATGAACAAGTGGTTCATACCTCACATATTCACAAAGTCGCGGTACCATTGCTTGCAACGGTTTATACTCAAGCTATTAGTTGATAAACCTGTCAACAACGATTGACATTTAAGCATTTTAAGTTTTGATGGTTCCGCTATCACCAATTGATACCTCAAGTACAGACAATTCATAGTATCGTGATCAGATTCATTTACGTCTACTCCACAAGTTTCCATAATATTGTTTAGTTTGCGGGTGGAAATATTGTTGTTACTCTTGTCACAGCAACCTTGCGCGGGGTATTTATTGAGCATATAACATTCATGTGTTTCTACGCCGTCTAATACACTACTGAAACCAAAACTTGGATCAAATAATATAACAAACGAATTTCCCTCGATTGTAACGGTATTTCAATTATTTGAAATTATTGAAAATAAATATGTGGATTAAGAAATTTGTACCGAAGTGATTCTAGTTGATTAAGATGAGCTTAGGCAAACCTGAGCATGGGCGAAAAAATAGTTCTTAATTTACGATCAAATAAATAGATGACCGCTTCATCTAGCAATCATCAAAAGCATCAATGTGACCTTAGTCCTCAGGCTCTTAAGTCCATAAGATTTGATAAAATGTTACAAGAGTATTAATTGGTATATGTCACAGCAATTTTTAGACGGATGGTGTGATTCTGTCTCAAAGATATAACTATTCCTTGAATATAATGTATCCATAAATTTTTATTATTCAAATCCTCCGGCTACTTAAACTTTATTAATGTTTTGTGAGAAGTATGCTCTTTTGCAAACAATCTTCTCGAAATAGATGACAGGAGTAATGTCCTTAAATATGCAATTACAATTATTAGCAGATTGTTTCATTTAGTGGTCTGTGATTCAGAATTTTATACCTGATGATTTGATAAATTATGTTTATTGATAATTTTGAAAAAGTCTAAAAACACAAATGATTAAACCACAGAATGCAACCCATCAACATCAAAACTTTGTATAGAAAAAAATATTCAACCTTTAAAAGAATTATGAATTTGATAACGTAATATTCAAGTTGAAGTTGTATAGGTTTAAAGAATTCTTATAATTTTTCTAGCTTTTCTACGCACACTAATAGTAAAAGTTGGATTCTTCTACTGTCAAAATGATGATGTCCAAATCTAAACTATTTCTTTATATTTTATATTATTTCTATATTGTCATCTCTAAATTTTTAAGTTTGTTAAAATAGGTTTAGATCTAAAAAATAAGCATTTCAATTATATAAAAACTTCCAATAAACACGGATAGTTTTATATTTTAATTATTCGCCAAATTTTATCTTGAAAATTGGCGTAGAGAATAACCAAAAAATCGCCTATTCGCGGGCAAATATTCGCGACATCTCTACTTCGTAGCAATGATTTTCAGTAACTTCAGCAGTCTATAATGTGTCAAAGTGTGTGACATACAATCAATTTTTAATTTTCCGCAAAATCATTTTGTAAAAATTGCCCCTCCTTATGTTGTATTTATTCCTTTCAATGAAATTATTTTTTAAACTAAGAAACATTTATTAAAAGCTCTAAAACAATCATGTAATAGGGCTAAAATAAACAATATTCAATTTGCTTCTGGCAATGAATAGATAAATTAACCAAATTAGGTAGAAAACGCATAATTGTTGACCCAAGACTGCATAATCCTCCAGCAATATTTTGCATATTCAGAGCGTCCCTGCTTATAAGTCCAATTTCTGCGCAGCCGTGTCACTTGAAAGTTGATTTATAAGTGACGAGTAAAAAATTCAAAGAAATCCGATTTGTTTTTAAATTAAGTGACTTATTTCCCTTCTTCCCTCATCCAAACATCGAAAGAATTTCGCTTAGTTACTTGCTTAAATTCGTTATATGTTTTAAATTAGCACAACTGCGACGTGCGTTTAATAATTTGGATTATTCGTTGTGTATTGATTGTGAAGAAACAAACTAAGTTCACAGGAATATCGTAATCGGAATCAACAAAATTCGTTCAAAAGGACAGATGATCATTAAAATCTAAGTGAAATCTAACCTGAAGTAAAACTTATCACTTATACAAGGTTACCATTGTTTCAACTCTCATGAATGACGCCAAGTGAGCCCTTAATTGTTCCTACTTTGAGTATTTGTAGAGCAGATGGATTATTTCTTGGAAATTAAGAACTCAACACAGATAACATTTTAAGTCATCCACTGACCCTACTGACCCTACTGACTTATTAGTTGACTCAACTATAAGTGACACTCACATGTAATTTTCTTCCTGAAAGCCCGTAATGATTGTAAACTTAAAGTTATTGGTACATAGCTTTAGTACAATACCAAATAACCTTAATTTACTACTCCACCAAAATCCAACCATTCAGAATCTATTTTTATATAATAGACAATATAAACAATTTTCGGTAGTCATATTGTAATTAGCCGCACTTATAATCAATTATCACTTCAAATTGCATATACTTGAGTCAGCTTCAAAGTTTGCTCACCTTATCATCGATGTAGCGGCAACCCCACACAACATACCAACTAAATTAAACGAAGATTCAGTAAATGTCGCTATGGAGACTCCAACAACAATCGGAATGAGAGACAAATAGACTCGTACACGGTAGACAGTATGGAATAAAATTCGTATTAAGACAACCGTGAAAATTGGTTGAGTAGCCCTTACTGAAAATAAAAACGAGTTATTAAAAATAATACAACCACAAAATAGAGAGATTGGTATCGACCAAAGTGCTGTCCAGCTTTTTTAGAATGTTTTTTAACGGTTTGACATTTCTCCATTAATCCAAGGAATAAAAGGTATGATTGAAAATGTTGTTAAGGTCGGCTGACTTTTACTTTTCCGGCACATATTCCTCTACAACACTAACTAACTAACTAAATAACCAGTGATAGTGTTAGTTAGTTAGTGTTACTGTTTGCTTAGTTAGGTTCTTAGGTTGTTAGTTAGTGATAGTGTTAGTTAGGTTGTTAGTGTTAAGTGTTAGTTAGTGTTAAGTGTTAGTTAGTGTTATAGAAGAATATGTGCCGGAAAAGTAAAAGTCAGCCGTTAAGGTCTACATTTGGTTGCTATTAAAATCTAACAATAATCCTTACCTAGTTTTTCGATATTACTTTAAGGCTTGACAATTCGTGGAACAATTCAAAAAGATGTTAAATTGCAATTTCAAGAAACAAATTTTCATTTTCTTCATCCCCACTTTCACTTTCGGTCGATACTAACCCATAAAATTTTCTCGCTTACTGATTTGTTGATAAGACACTGTAACCTTCCAAAGCGCAACATATCCCAGAGACGTTGAGATGACTAGTAAGACGGAAATCGGTAGCACAAATCGAAAAATGTAATACTTTGAGAAACAGTTGAATTTTAGTTTAGACAGATATAAGATTGGAACTAAGTAAATAGAGATTGCGAGGAACTTATTCATCACCAGTGTTAGCGGATATCCAAACCTATTTAATATATATTTTGTTAAAAGTGCCTTGATGAAGGCTGAGGAATACCATACTGCTGTCAGGAGTACTGTCAGCAAAATTTTTTTAATTTTTCGTTTTTTTTGTATGTCATCTACAGAGTTCACAGTATTCCTGTCCAGTCCAATCATTCTCAGCAATTGAATTTCCCTTTACTGTAATCCTGTTGGTAAAAAAAAATTTGTTTTTGAAATTAAGATATACAGTGAGCCACAACAAAACCTACTCCATCAACAAAATCTTAATTACCTTGAAAATTTAAAATCAAAAAGTTTCATGAGGACCTTTCGGAGACCTTAGGAGATGAATACTGAAAATATTTTATTACAAATTAATTAAATTACTAAATAATTGCAACAAATATTCGAAGTATAAAGAGTAACCAATTCACTAAGTTGCTGTGCACAACTGTACCATTTTCACTTCGGCTAATTTAACTAATCAAAACTGATAAATCTAACAAGTTGAATTACTGAAAATAAATGCATTAAGAATTGAATGAATTCATCAGAATGTAAGGAAATATATTCAAATGGTATCTGATTGGTTTTCCTCTCATAATTTATGTTCAGGAATGCAATTGCCAAGGAAACATATATTATGCTGGGGAGGTTTCGTTAAGGAGCTCTGTATAGCAAAATAATTATAATTTTGAGGTATTCTCTCTGCTACAAAAAAATACAGAACAGTGCTTTATATGTAGCAATGTTAAAAAGTGATTTTTGTCGTTTAGATAAACCAGGTCAAATTTTAAAATCTAAGTACTTTAGAGATAACTACACCAGTAGGAATTGGAATAGTTGATAGTAATCGATGATGAATTTAAATACTAAAATTTCTTTAAAAAAGTCCCGCTTGTTCTTTCTCCACTTTCTCTAAAACTGGTAAAGATAAGCCAAAGGCGAGAAAATCAAGAATGGAGAAAGTGAAGTTTTTCCACAAGAACAATTGGAATACTGTTCCTACACGATTTGTTGTTATCAAACAACTTCAAACCCTCCACTTTTTGATTTTAGAGCAGAAAGTTCACACTGATTTTACTCAACTTTTCACCATTTTTAGAGAAAGAGGGTGTGGGATTTGGTGAAATACATTGTACATAGTTAGAACAAACTATTTGATCCATTGTCGTAACTCCAAGACTTTAAAATATATTATTTGTATGTATTTTAATTTTAATTTTAGAAGTATTAGGTATTAGATTAAAGTAAATTCCAAAAATTTGTGTACCATTAGGCTAGTTTATGCGTAATCAATTTTTACCTTGCAAACCGTATACTAAGCTTAGAATTTGGTAATCCGCAACCAAATACAGTTGTTTGAAAAGTACATCTACTAAAAGTCTATACTACTCTGCAACAATATTTTTTTTTGTAACTTATGGTTATATTTTATAAAATTAAAAAGTTTTTTGTTTCTATTAACACAATGCATTTCAGTGCTATATTTACCTTTATGCTGAGTACTGTAGAAATATAGTGTTATTGAAAATACTTGAAAGTGCTCTTCCTAAGAGCGTCGTATTAAGACTAAAGTAATAATGCTCATTGGCAATTCATAAGAATTGTGATGGGAATCATATATATAGTGACTATAGAATAAAGACGACCATTTAAATTTAGACTTATTTGTGGTTTTTTTTTTTGCTATTTAATTGCAGAGCTATGGCAATTTGGGTTAGTCCGTAATGCGTTTTTCTTATCAATAAAGCAATATTAAAAGGGAGTTCAACCCATGACCTTTATTCTCATTCTAGGTTAATGTATTTTTCTCATGTTTCACATCTCCATTGAGTTATCAACTTGATTGAATGCTCACAAGAAATATCTCAGCAAGTTCGTGTACAAAGAAAAACTACAAAGTTAGTTTTAAAATGTTGTCCTGTATACGGAAAACCCCTAATAGTGATAATTTTCATGATTATAAATACTATATTTCATATAAGATTATATAGTTAGATGACATAGAATTTGATATTTCTTTTTATTATCAGTGATTTCATGTCATTCCTCTCTCACGTCATTTCTTCCAGCGTCATTGAATGTGTAATTTTCCTCTAAACTACAGTTTCACCAAACATAAATTTTTATCATGTAGTTGTATTTCAAGCATACTATTTATAAACCATAATTATTTGTAACCGATTTTGCATATTTTGGATTTTAGTTTAGTCACCAACCAGTTGATTTACTTAGACTTCACTTGAGCTATCAATCTCCAAAAATGAATAAATCATTTGCTCATGATTTAACATATATTTTGAAATGAGAAATTTATTGCTGTGTGAATTTTTTAAACCTCAATGTGAATATATAGAAGAATATTGCTACTTTCTAATTGGATAAAATAAAAAAGTGGAATAGTGTGTAGAGAGAAGTAAAAAAAATGTGTAGCAATCTGAAGAAAGCACAAACAGGTTTAAAATGGAAATGGAGACAGATAAAAAATAAAATTTTTGGAGTATAAACACAAAACATGAAAAATTTAGTTCAACATGAGTTAACAACGTTTAGATTGTGAGGTTTAATCGAGATTGATAGGTAGACACTGCTAAGCGTTTGGCAACATAGTCAATCAGTTGAAATTGAAAGTTTGGAACATTAGAAAATTGTGGGAAAATGGTAAATAAGATTCTACAATTCGTGGTATTCGTGTGTGAACCTGAGATTTCCATCCTGTAGAACAACAAAAAAGGAATTGATTTAACCCAGGTCAAAGAACCCAATATGAGTTGTTTTGACCTGGGATTAAGATACATAGATGTTTCATATTATCGAAATGGAATACGGTAAAACTTACATAAACCCGAACTCGATTAAACAAACAAAAAAAAATTCAATTTAAACAAAATATTTCGCGGTGCCGGTATATAAGTCGCTTGTGGTTTATCTCGGTTAAGCCGAATCTCGGCTACCACGAACCAAATATTCTGGTGCCTCGGTGTTCAACTTATGCGGAGTTTACTGGAATTGGATTTTTTTTCAATAAATTACAGCATTTGACTCTTTGATCCAGCGCTCTGGGTTTCTAGATTTTTTAGTTTTTCAACATTTTTTTGTAAAAAAAAAAGATTCTGTAAGGAGCATAGGCCAAATGTAACTTCTATCATGTCTCATATGGTTTCCCAGTCTATACTAGATTTGAACCATTAATCGTCTTCAAAATTTCAAACTTTCCACGCTTCAGAAAATATCTTGGATGGATTCAGGATGACGCACAGAGTTGCTCAGTTGCTTTAATGGTTGTAGTCTTATTGGCTACTTACCGAAATTTATTAATTATATCCTACAATCATCAAATTTATGAAAATTATTTGCGATAAACAGTAGATTTATGTGGATTATATGCAATAAATCAGAAAAATGTTAATAAGTGCCAAAATCGAAAAATATGAAGAAAAAAGTATGTGGTATTTAATTGTAAAAGTTGAGTATGAATGAATGGTCAATTCAAGAAAGATCAAAAGCTGAAGATGTATGTTGGAGATCATGAAAAATATAAAATTGTGCAAGGTTATTTGTGAAAGGCAAATTGTGACTGATTAGGTCATTGACAAACCTGTTCATAAGGTTATATCTTATCATCCTGACAATTCTTTTATTGTTTAAAGTTACTGGTGACCGATAGTTACCACTAAAAACTCCGTTGACTAGTAACAACGAAGTGTTAAATTTGAAATTACTAATCAACCTACTTGTATGTGTTGATTCAAAAATATTTCAGTAAAAATTTTGTTTGAAAGAACGATGTTAGATATTCAACATATTTTGTTTATAAACATCGTTTTTTTGAGTATGTGTAATTTGGTAAGTAGGACATCCTATGTAGGTAGTATGGCACCCATAAATATCTTTTTATGTTGCCAGAATCTACTTTTATAGCCGAACGTCGAAGAAAACGTAAAACTTTACTTTTATAAAAACTGTCCCTGACGAGAATGGTAGCGAGTTGCTCCAGTTAGCTTAGCCATAAGCCGAGCCGGCAGATTTTCCAACTCATGCATTCGTGAGCCGAGCTGAGCTTAAATTTAAGCTAGCCGAATTGATCCAAGGAAAATTTCGGTTCCCTTTGCTCGTTTGTATACCTAATAATCAAGGACGCCGTTTCTGTGCATTTCCATAATCGCAGCGACGCAACACTAATTGGTAATACTTAGTATCTTCACGATTTATAAAAAATTGAGCCGATTAACTCAATGTTAATTCGCATATTAACGCATAATCTCAACGTAAACGCATAATTTATCTTGCGTCGCACTTTTACAGCTTTTAGTACATTTTGTTACATCGTAAGAGCACATTGTTGTTTGAACTCCGATAATTTGATGTTTTTTTTTATTTATCAAACACATTTAACCAATTTTATTTCAAAAATTTTGCTAAATTCAGCAATAGCTGGGTGCGTTTCTTTGTCGGGGATACTAAATTTTTGAAATTCATGGCTCTAATTCAACTTGTTTTTGATAAAAAAACGTCCGTGGTGCTCATATATGCGCACACAAATTCTTTTCAACGTTTTGATGTGCATCAGCAGAAGGTCAATATAAGCTTTTAAATCACCACACTTAATATCACATAATTTTTTTGTAAATGCCGCATAATATTTTTAAATTTTACGCATAAAATGGGAGTCCTTGCTAATAATTCATGACGCATTTCCAATTAAACCCGAAACAAAAGAAATCAGAGACAAAATCGTAGCAAAACTTACGGAAAATGGACAATGGAAATTTTGTGTGATATTAAATATGAATATTAGATTAGTCATAACATGCTCCAAATTTAACGGCAGAGAAATCGTAAAATGTACTTCTGGCTTATCAACAAAGGGTTCACGGAAAAGTGTGCGGAAACAGGATACATTACGCAAAATGTATTAGCAGCGAAGATATGAAACTGAACCTAGGTAACTTGGTCGCATTTTGCAAGACAAAGCAACCGCAAAACTTACACCAAACACATAGTTGCGTCTCCGTGAAAGGCAATTTTACTCCAACTACGAAAATAATGGCAAAACATATTTGTGATGAAATAGCTTCAGAAGTAACGAATCAAACCTATCAGAATTGTAGGATACTAATATTTCCCATTACTGCTCAAGGCATCCTAAAGCCCCATCTTAAAGAGGTATTAAAATTTTTTAGACAATTTGCAACAGTATATGCAGTCAGGAACCAGAATAATCAAAAACACCCAAAGGCTTATGTTTATTTGGAGCAAAATCTAGCATAAATCAGCGATGGAATTGGAAGCAACGGCAAAGGGATACACATACAAGATCCTCAACAATTTGGATTCGAGATGTGTGATTTTAGAAAGAAGTTCAGAGTTAATATACATAACAAACTCTCGAGCCTAGAGTAGCCCTACGACACATTTTTCTTTTGTGTCGTTCGGGTTAAGGAGTATGTTACGGTTATCAATCTTGGATCGGTGCCTTTCCCTGGTCTAGACTAACAATCTAGCACTGGTACAACAACTGTTTCTGCTGTTTTTTCAGTTGTGTAGCACTTTGACTCGACCTGGAACCAGACTGTCTGTAATCTTCATGATTAGGAGTCTGGACCCAAATCTGGCCATGAAATGCAAAGATGCCAATAAGGTTTCCCAACAGAGTAACATAAATGTCAATAGCTCATCCCCTTTCATGTAATGCAGGTAAAGTATGTGTAATAGTAGAACGACGCTACCTGACCTAAATTTTATCAATGGCAATGTCTAACAATTTTTACATCACGGCACTCTGGTACCTTAGACGATCATTCATGGCAACTTTTATTTAAGTGCGAAATTTACAAGTAGACGTTTCCTAGCACTTGAGAAGTTTCCTAGAACAATTCCCTCACTTCAAATTTTGCAATCAGCTATTTCTACCCCTACCCACTAATGGTAATAAGTCGTTTTGGTAGTTCTCAAGACGATAGTAGTATGTATACTACCGTACTACGGGTTATTTTCTATTAACCCGTAGTACGGTAGGTAATTAAAAAAAATTTATTTGAAAAAAAAAATATTTGAAAAAAAAAATTTGCAAAAAAAAATTTTGAAAAAAAAATATTTGAAAAAAAAAATTTGAAAAAAAAATTTGCAAAAAAAAATTTGAAAAAAAAATTTTGAAAAAAAAATTTGAAAAAAAAAATTTTGAAAAAAAAAATATTTGAAAAAAAAAAATTTTGAAAAAAAAAAAATTGAAAAAAAAAATTTTTGAAAAAAAATTTGAAAAAAAAAATTAAAAAAATGAAAAAAAAAACTTGAAAAAAAAAATTTGAAAAAAAAAATTTGAAAAAAAAATTTGAAAAAAAAAATTCAAAAATAGGAACTGAATGATTTTGAAAAGTGAATGATTTTGGAAAACCTAACTCGTTATTTTATACTAAAATTTGAAGGACAAGATTGCCGTCGAATTACTGTCGCTTTATTTAAAAATCTTAAAATAGTAACCTGTGGACAATTTCATGGAGAAAGGAAAGTAAAACTACAAAAGTAGAAAAATAGACCTTCAACGTATCAGAAAATTCAATTGTATTACCCAAAAGTTAACCTTGTTGATCTTTGTGTAGTAATGTCTCATCTCAAATCTCAAAATAGAAATAAAAAGTTTCGAAAATTATCTGAATTCTTAAAAATTCAAAACATGTTTGTTTGATTCTGACAATATTTTACGCTTTTGAAGGTCTATGTGTGATATAAAAAGCACTGGTCTAACTTAAAGTTTTTATTTGATATTAAGCATCAGCTCAACTTTTCGTGTTCCATTAGTGAGACAAACTTTTCTTTCTTATAAAATATTTCTTTACGGTCGGTCAACCCTTCTAGAAATTTTAAGACAGTCCGAATTTTTTTTTTCAATTTTTTTCATCCTATATTAAGGCACTAAAACATCTTTACAAAAGTTATTCCCATTAGTGATACAAACTTTTTTTACCCATAAAATTTTTCTCTGCGGTCAACCATTCTAGAAATTTTTAGACAAAATAAATTTCGAATCAAAATTTTTTTCCCAAGTTTCTTAATTTTTTTTCATCCTATATTAAGGCACTAAAACATCTCTACAAAAGTTATTCCCATTAGTGATACAAACTCTTTTTACCCATAAAATTTTTCTCTCCGGTCAACCATTCTAGAAATTTTTAGAAAAAATGAATTTCGAATCAATTTTTTCCCGCGTTTTTTAATTTTTTTTCATCTTATATTAAGGAACTAAAACATCTCTACAAAAGTTATTCCCATTAGTGAGAGAAACATTTTTTACCCATAGAAATTTTCTCTACGGTCAACCAGTCTAGAAATTTTTAGACAAAATTAATTTCGAATCAATTTTTTCCCGCGTTTTTTAATTTTTTTTCTCCTATATTAAGGCACTAAAACATCTCTACAAAAGTTATTCCCATTAGTGAGACAAACATTTTTTACCCATAGAAATTTTCTCTACGGTCAACCATTCTAGAAATTTTTAGACAAAATTAATTTCGAATCAATTTTTTCCAGCGTTTTTTAATTTTTTTTCATCCTATATTAAGGCACTAAAACATCTCTACAAAAGTTATTCCCATTAGTGACAAACTTTTTTTCCCCATAAAATTTTTCTCTGCGGTCAACCATTCTAGAAATTTTTAGACAAAATGAATCCCGAATCGAATGTTTTTCCCAAGTTTTTTAATTTTTTTTCATCCTATATTAAGGCACTAAAACATCTCTACAAAAGTAATTCGTATTAGTGACACAAACTTTTTTCCCCATAAAATTTTTCTCTGCGGTCAACCATTCTAGAAATTTTTAGAAAAAATGAATCCCGAATCAAAATTTTTTCCCGCGTTTTTTAATTTTTTTTTCATCTTATATTAAGACACTAAAACATCTCTACAAAAGTTATTCCCATTAGTGAGACAAACTTCTTTTACCCATAAAATTTTTCTCTGCGGTCAACCATTCCTGAAATTTTTAGAAAAAATGAATCCCGAATCAAAATTTTTTCGCGTTTTTTAATTTTTTTCATCATATATTAAGGCACTAAAACATCTCTACAAAAGTTATTTCCATTAGTGACACAAACTTTTTTTCCCCATAAAATTTTTCTATGCGGTCAACCATTCTAGAAATTTTTAGAAAAAATGAATCCCGAATCAAAATTTTTTCCCGCGTTTTTTAATTTTTTTCATCCTATATTAAGGCACTAAAACATCTCTACAAAAGTTATTCCCATTAGTGAGACAAACTTTTTTCCCATTGAAATTTTTCTCTGCGGTCAACCATTCTAGAAATTTTTAGACAAAATTAATTTCGAATCAAAAATGTTTTTTCAATTTTTTTTCATCCTATATTAAGACACTAAAACATCTCTACAAAAGTTATTCCCATTAGTGAGGCAAACTTTTTTCCCCATAAAATTTTTCTCTGCGGTTAACCATTCAAGAAATTTTTAGACAAAATGAATTCCAAATTAGAAATATAATTCAAAACCCACAATACAGAGTGTGACTATTGTTCACAAAGACTTGGTTATCATTCAGTTAAAGAAACTATCAGTTACGTTGGATCGTCCTATTGCAGTTGGAGCTGCTTGCCTAGAAATTAGCAAGCTCATAATGTTTCAGTGGTTCTACGACTATTTCCTCATAAAATATCCAAATCTAGATCTAGTGTATACTGATACTGACTCTCTGTTGATGTTCATCACAACAGAAAACTTTTATCAAGATTGTAAAGATAATGAAGAAGAAATTTTTGACATGAGCTGCTATGATGTCAATCATCCATATTTTGGACAGTATTATAGCCTCAAGAACAAGAAGAAGCTAGGAACCATGAAGGATGAGTACGCAATGTGTGTTTTGACTCACGCTTGCGTAAATAAACCAAAATTATACGCTCTATGATACGTAAAAGACGGAATTGATTCAGCGACAGGACTCAACATAAACACAGTAGAATTTAAGAAGAAAGGAAAAGGAATTCCACATCGAGCATTGGCTCGTGACTGTTCATTTGACGACTATGTCAATGCAATCGAAAACTCTATTCAAACACGCGTTACAAGTAAGTCTATCCGAAGTTTCAAACATAAGTTGTACACGATCGAATCCACAAAGAAAGCCATCAACGGATTTGATATTAAGCGGTTTATTTTACCTGATAATGTAAATACATTGGCATTTAACCATGTTGATATAAAAAATCTTTATAGTTAGTTTGAGTAAACTATACAATCTTCGGGAAATATGCTTGAACGTATTCTAAATCTGTCATCTTGCTGCAAATTTAAATCAATAAATATATGTGAATATGGTTTTCTCAAAACATCTTGATACGCTAATTCAAATGCAGCATTGTTTTTTCCTCCGTTTAACTGTCTGCCAAGGCAAAAAGCTTGAGTAGAATCTCTAACGTTTTTCATTAAAATCAAATATTTTCAATTTATAGTTAGAATTCGCAATCCTTTTTCAAAAAATGATTGCGTGAGAAAAATTACACTAATATTTCTGTGATGGGAAGTTGTGGTAAAGAGATTGCCAATAGTTTTAAATTTGCAAATTTATGCCAGCAAATCATCAAGGACAAACAATTGAGGAGTATCCAATGGATCAGTAAAATCTTCTGGGAGACCTTTGTGAAACTCTATAAAATGTACTTTTGATTTCAAATCTTTAAAAAATTTCAATAACAGTAACAATATGTAATTTTGTCAATTGGAACATCAATAATTTCGTAACGTCTTTCTAAGATTCTACTCGTTAAAGTACTTTTTCCACTCTGAGAACTTCCAGAGATTGTCATTGTGAACGGAGCAATTAACCGAAAATCAAAATCAATTGTTTCACAATCCATTGCAATAAATGAACTAACTTCGAGTTTATGATTACAAGTCATGATATATTGTTTATTTCAATCAAAGTTATTAATCAATATTTCACCAAGATAAGATTTTTTAAACATATGAAGAGCGTTCAAATGGGGAATAAGTATTTTCATCGAATCCTGTTCCAAGCAAAATACAAGACCAGTCGCGTCTTGTTTCCATGATGCAATTAATGTTGGAACAACTTCTGGAGGAGGATATATTACAAAAAACAAATAGTAATTAGTAAAACGCGAGGCTCTATCGCGCAAAGCGCGATATTTCTATCGCAGAGCGATATTCCCTATCGCACATAGTGCGATATCTATCGCGTTATGCGCGATAAGACTATGCCTTATGGGCATATGTACGACCCAAAGGGTCGTAGGGCGGGCGGGCGGCACTCACCTTTTTTGATTCCCATGAGTTGTTCCAATTTTTTCTTCCAAGTGGTAAGTTTAGCTTGCCAAGCATGCTTTATAATAGCATCTTGCTCAGTTAGAACTTCCATATTTGCTTCTTTACATAACTCAAGCTTTCGTAGCTTTGCATCAATAGATGACAAACATTTTTCTGAAAGCGAGGTCGAAAAACAACTATCGAGGTTATCCATTTGAGACCGAGGTCAGTTCTTGGGTATAAAACCAAGACTCATTTCCTTTTGAGTTATCCAGTCGTTTCTCTTTACATTTGACTACAAGTCTTCTAAATTACTAGCACCTTAAACCCTAGCAACTCTGACTAACAACATGGACGACATGGACGACACAGAGCTAGCACAAGAATCGGAGTCTGCAGAAATTACTTTTAACCGTTCTTCAGGTTCTGAGGATTATGAAGATGGCTATGAAAGAATACGACGTGAAGAAAAAGAGGAAGCACTACGCTTTCAGGAAAATTCAGATGTTTAACACTATGAAGTTTGCGAATACACGCTTAGATGGGTGTCCAGGATTCAAACTTGTAAGGAAGCCTTCAAATAATTTGAAAGTAGGACTATTTCCGTTAAGTGATTATGATCCAGAAACAAGATTTCCATACACAATCTTGTGTAATCACGCTCCTTGTAATTTATCAAGCGAATACGACTATTTCCTTTGTCGTGTTGTGACGGATAAAATAATAACTTCCAGCCAACTTGAATTGCTTCGACCTCGTGCAAGACACAATGTACATCCAAGTGATGTAGACTTTGATTCTCAACCTTGTTACAGACAAGGACTACTTCCTGCAAAATGTTGTGGCTTTCAGTTTACTTATGGTAGACAAATTGAGAGTGCTATGGATAACGACCGTCGAACCATTTTTAGTGGAGTGGACTGGAGACCACACAATTGGATTCCGCACACTACACAATGTACTCATCATCCCTGTGACCGTGCAGGAATATCAAAATGGATGTTAATGAAGCTTTATGCTTCAGATTTATTGGATGAATTTTCTCCAGATAATCCACTCATGCAAGATATGTATATAAATCCAAGCTTGTTTTAAAAATTTTAACCTTTCTAATTTTTTTTTCTAGATCTATTCACTTATATCCGATACAAGGGACTTGGAGATAGTTTAATTTTTTTAGGAATAGCACCTACTTGCAATATTACACTTGGTCAATACAATAGAATTAGAGCAAGAAATGAGGATAGATGGATCTGGACACATGACAGCATTGCCTTTGACTATGACATTGCTAGTGAAAATGCAAAAGTGTCTACAATGGCAACACTTACTCTCACAAACACAACAGTTGGAAATTCTACACAAACTACTACAAAAGTTCAGAATCTACCAGAACCTCCCATGACTTCCACAGCAGTTAGGAATCAACCAGGGTCAAGTAGTGTTTCGAATCAACCTGGACCAAGTCGAAGACTAAACACATTAGATTATGAGGAATTTAAACTAAAATGCTGGTTTTCAAAAAACGGTTCGGGACCAGCGATGGTTAATATGAAAAGGTAATAATAATATGATTTTTTTTTTAAATTTACCAATTATATCTCACAGGAAACCTAGAGTCTCCAGCAATGGACAAGATCTCTATGTTAATTTTATTATGGAGCACGATGTTCCTAAACTAATGAACCAATTATGTCGCTTTTGGTTCAAAAATCGATTTGCTGCAGCAGAAATGCAAAATGTTGCACAATTTATAACTGAGCTGGTTAATGAAAATTATACGCCGCCTACTCAACGAAGACGTTTGGAATAATTTTTATACAATTACATTTTTATTCACTTCTCAAAAAAAAATATAATAAATTGTACATATGTAACTTTGTATTAGTTGTGCTGATTTATTTCCAAAGCTGAAATCATTGTAATGATTCTAGTGAATTTTCAATTTTTTTAAGTTCTTCAATCAAATATTTTAGTTGATTTTGTCTGATACTAATCTTTCGTCTGGAATTTCCCAATTCTACTCTTGTTTGATTCTTCCATTTTTTTAAACTTACTACAGGATCATCCACAATACAGACGCAGTTATGACAACAGAACAGCTTTTGAAGTCTGAGATTTATACGAACCAAATCTATGAGACACATTCTCAACTAATCACCACTCTCCACTAATTCCTGATGGTAGTAACATCTAGGTAATATACCATTTGAGTTACGTATACGATAAGTAACTGGAACCGTGTTTAATATTTCAACAATTTCGTATACTTCAGAATCAAATTTTGTAGAATAACCTTTTTCAAATGTTTGCTTTAAACGTTTCGCAAAGACTTTTGTTCCAATTGGATATACTTTTTTGTTTCTTTTAAATTTTCTGCTCATGTACAATTGTTTCCAAACATCTGATACTACATCTGGAGTAACTGATGATGGTGTCCTCTGAATACTTCGGTGAAATGAATTCTGATATGCCTTTTCAATGTCTGGAATTATATGTATAAATCGTTTTGTATTTTTTTCTGTCATAAAACGTTCGATCCTCTGTCTTATTGTTCTTATAAATCTCTCAACATAAGAAACTTTAATTGGACTATTTGTGACAAACTGTTGAATATTATTATCCATACAATATTTTTTCATTTGCTTTCCCATAAATTCTGTTCCAGAGTCACTTTGCAGTCTAAGGCATTTACCTCCCGATCGTGAAATAATTTTGTCTAGTGCATCACGAACTTCAACGCATGTTTTCTGTCGAACAGGTTCTAACCAACCCATTTTTGTAAACGGATCTAATACAGCTAATATATATCCTTTCTGATAGTTTGATTTTCTATATTTTTGAATATCGATGAGGTCTACGAGAAGAATCTATTAGCTATATGCTATAGTCATTCAAACTTTTTTATCTTACCCATTCCAAATTGATCAAATGGTGCAGAAGTATACACGAATCTTCGCGGTATTCTTTTATTTGAAGGATGGTGGAGTACATAACCCTTCGACTTTTTTAGAATCTTTTGAACATTCTTGAAGCCTGTAAATTTATTTACTTTGAAAAAGTTTGAAGCTCCTGAATAACATCCTGCATTCCGAGTGTCTAAATATGTCTCCACTATTCCAGCGCCCATGGTAAGTGTTTATTTAACTAATGTTTATTTAACTAATCTCTTCTTATATAATACATTGACTATGCTTCTGCTAATTTAGTCTACCTTTTCCGACCACCATGACCAAACGCATTAAAAAGAATGTGGAGTTCTTACGAACTATCAGTAAATCTACACCAGCTAAGCGGAAAGCATATATACGTGCTGCGAGTGTTGATCAGCTAAAATCAATTCAAGAATCCATTCTTAACGTTGCGAACAAAAACGTTCCCATAAATAATTGTGTTCTCAAAAAATTAAGAACATACAAAAATATTCTTAAAAAACTTGCTTTCAGAAATCCTTCTAACCGAACAAAAAGAAATTATTGTTACAAAAGGGAGGGTTTTTACCTGCATTGCTACCACCCGTTCTAGCATTTCTTGCAAGCCAACTATTAAATTAACCATGGTTAATCGAATGAGACTTGTTCCAGAGCATACTTACAATAAAATAATACTTTTGGCAAAAAAAGATCCCGAGAATTCATCTTTGATTCAAAAAGATAAAGAAGCAATTTTACATCAGGATATACCAGATGATTTAAAAATCTTGCTGTATCAAGAACTGGCAAGAAACCTGGCAACAAAGCAGAGAAATATAAAATATTCTCCAGTTCTGGTAAAGAACATACTTCCAGATTTTTCAAAAACTAAAAATGAATTATTGGAAACAATGACTACCGTGAAAAATTTCGATACTGACCCATTCAATATAATTGTAAAAAAGCTTAAAGGTACTCGCATCCTTGGAATATAGGATTATTTCAAATCGTTGAATATTATGCCAAATAACGAAGGAGAAGTTGTTATTGACGGAAGAGTAATTCCAGGTACCGAATACCACCACAGTTAATTGGAGGCATGGACGAAGTACTCGAAAAAATTATACAATTCCCAGCCAAATCAAACGTTTTTGGAAGGGCTACACTCTCTGCTTTGCATACACAAAGCGAGAACTCATCTCCAGTTGGAAAAATTCAAAAATCAAAACGAGGTAGAAACACACATTGGTCTACTATTATATAATTTATTTTTTACAAATACAACATTGATAAACCAAATTTTTTGTTGTATTATATTTAAATTTTTTCTTAATAAATAATTTTTTAACAAAATTACTAACAATTTTATCATTTCGAACAAAATCTTTCGTGAATATACAATATACAGAAAACATTGGACATGAGTTGAGTCTTTTAAACATAAAGAATATAACATAATGTCCACAATTATTTGAATTTGGTCCTTGTATACATAATCTATTTTCTAAAACTGAAGCATTCAACATTTTTACAAATTGTTGAAAGTATGGAGAATAATCCATAATTCCTAACCCATAACTACAAAAAAATTCTATTTCTGCACCATGTCTCTTTACAAATAGACCGACCCAATGTTCTCCTTCTTCTTGGCTAGTTTGGTTATTAACGCAAAGTACCAGCGGATATTTTTCAATCTTAAGTTGTAGTAAATGATCACATGGAATAACTTCACATTGACCATTCTTTCTTCTTGCCAAGGGTGCGAGACAATTATAAATTTCTAGCGTATTCATGATTCCTTTGAAAAATCTTTAAAATATATTTGTTTATCTGCATTTATATATAACACCGATTGGTAATCAGCGTATACTACAACGTTGATTGTACTGGTGAGTCCTGGTTTGAAACGAAGATTAATGGCAACGTTACCAAATTTTGGAATGGTAAAACTGTCTCTGATCTGCCTCAAATTGAAGACATGGAGAATTTTACCATTTTTGAATTCGTTAAGTTTGATGTCGACTCCAGTATCGCAATTTGCAATTCCCAAATTTTCAAATAATGAGAGATAAGTCAATACTGATCTACCTTCAGCGATATCAAGATCTATCGATTGCTCCGTGACTCCTTCTCCATTCACCTTAACACTAATCTGTGTGAGACCATGATCTCCAAAAGATAAAGGGTTTGTTGTGTACGAACCATGAAGGTTAGTACTTGGTACCAATCCAATAACAATTCGGTCTGGGAGATGTCCAGATATCAAATTTTCATTTGTGTTTTGAAGTGTTCCTGTTGGGAGTGCATATGTTTTTATATCTGCAAGACGATTTGGATAAACTACTGGATTTCCAGCTTCTAAATTTTTCAAATGAGCAAGTTGGATTGATGGTAAGAGAGCATGCTTCTTCATTAAAAATTATCTTCCATTATTTGGAATTTTACATTTTGAGGTGCATTCCCTTCACATTGGATACAGAAGGAATCATTCGAACGATGTAATTGAATTCTCATGTCTATTCCAGGTATTAGATATCTGGGTTGAGTAAATAATTCAGTTTGTAGTCTACCTGCCATCTCAAAAATTTTGCTTTCGTCCACCATGTCTTTTCGCTTAATCCAACCAGGATCTGCAGTACTTATTTCCGATTCAGTCTTAGTAAACATAGATGCTTCACCAACACTCTTGACATAATTCTTAGAGTAACCCAAAAAGTTTTCGATATAGGATCTGTACGGGTAGTAGCTACTTTTGCTTGTTATTTCCATTTCATTCAAGTACACACTAACTTTGTCGATCATACTATGCAAAAAATTGTTTATAGGTGCATAATTTAATACTGTCGCATCTGTCACTTTTGGTAATGCTGTACCATCTTCTCGAGTGAGTTTTCCACGAATATAAATTTTTGATTCTGCAAAGTCAAGATACTGAGTTTCATTTCCCTGAATAAAAAATGTAATAGGTGCAGTTCTGTCTGATACAGAATTTATTGGATGAGATTCACAAATTGATGTTGATTGTATAGTAATATCATATCCAGGTTCGTCAAATATTGCAGTCTCACTCCTTACAAAGTCAATACGCTGTGCCTTTGATTTTCGAGACATTTTGTTAGTCAAACACAGATGAATGCTTCTGTCTTTTTGTTTTCTTGGATTTTCTGCTCCTCTTTTTCAACTTTTTTGATTTTATAACAACTTTTCTTCGTTTTATTTTGCCAAATTTTCTTTTTTGCTTTCTTTTGATACTCTTACGGCGAATTCCACTTCCAGACTGAGCTACCAATTGCCTCCCTACTCCTTTTAATGCATCAAGTGCATTGTTTTTGACACTATCAATTACATTTCTATTATTTTCTAACACATCAACTGCAATATTCTTTAGTGCACTTTTTGCAGCTGGAAAAATATACTTTTGTGCAAATGGTAGTAATTTTCGTCCCAAACTCGCAAAAAATGATCCAAATCCAGATACTCGTTGTCTTAATAAATTTGGTTTGTAAAAGGCGAGATGTTCCGTTAACCCGTTCCCATACTGCGGACTGAAAAGTCTGTAAAGACGTTCAACTTCGTTGTTATACATACTAGAACTTTTTTCGTCTAAAATGCAGTGTAGCTTGGAATGTTCCAGTCAACAATGGCAGATGATATCCAGTTTTACTTCTTACATACATGTGAATGTAATCAATATAATTATTTGTCAGTGTCACATACTGCAAATGTGCGAATTCTTGCCTTGTTACTAATCCATCGGTCCCAGTGTAATTCATAATGCGAAATATTGGAGCCATTTCGTTACCAATATATTCAGGTTCCACAACATTAGCATAAACAAACATTCTAGTTTGACCATAGTCAAATTGATGTGTAAACCCGCCCAGAACAGAATTTTCACTCGAAACTTTAGTATCTATCAATCCAAGAATGGCTAGCATTCTTGGATCGAAAACAACATACTTTTGTAATGATGATGCTAGGTATGTCATTAACACAAAATTTTCTTGAAATTTTAAATTCAAAAAAGTAACATTTTGATTGATAAAGTCGACTAAATNTCATTAACACAAAATTTTCTTGAAATTTTAAATTCAAAAAAGTAACATTTTGATTGATAAAGTCGACTAAATCCACAATGTCGTTCACATCTTTGTTTAACTTCAGCAATTTATGGTTGAAAACTACTTCAACCTGTGTTTTTGAAAATGATTTTCCTTCATCAATATAACGCTGTTTTACATCTTCAATTTTAGAATTTGTCTTTATAGACTCAAAATATATGTTAGCTGGAATCGTTGTCAAACTATTTCCAGTTGAATCTACTTTCTTACTAACCTGTCCAACGCTAACAAACTGATCATAAACTGAAACTTTGAAAAGTATTGTTCCAGGGGGAACTGCAACAAAANAACGCTAACAAACTGATCATAAACTGAAACTTTGAAAAGTATTGTTCCAGGGGGAACTGCAACAAAATTTTTTTCAGAACGTGCCTTATCGCGTTGGCGGACAAAATATGTTGGTAATAGCATTAATGATTCCATAGGAGGCTGTTCAATTTCGGAGTCGTGCTCAAATGTAGGAGGAGGTACAATTTTGGATTCGTCAACTGTAGAAGACTGTTCAATGTCGGATTCTTGCTCAAGTATTTCTTGATTTGTTTCTCGCTTTCGAATTCTTACGTGAGATATATATTTTGCTGCATGTGACATTATAACCAATGACCTTNCTCGCTTTCGAATTCTTACGTGAGATATATATTTTGCTGCATGTGACATTATAACCAATGACCTTATATTAGGAAGCTCCTCGAGTTCCGTAGTATCTACATACCATTCGCCTCCACGTCTTTGTACTTTGAATCCTGGATAATATTTTTCTATTTCAGTATTTAGTGTGTTCATAAGATCATCTACGCTAGTAGTAGCTCTTGTAGTGTATACAGGTATTACCGCCCATTTTACTATTAATGACTCAGGGTTTTTTGGTATTTCAGAGTCTGTTACATACGGAAACATTTCTTCCTTCATTCGCGAAGAATTAACAAAGTTATACTCATAGCTAACGCCATTTCCGTAGTAATTTGTTCTGTCTAGAGGATATTCAAACTCCGAATTCTCCAAACGTGATGGAAGTAATACCTTATGTAAATCTCCATATTCAAAACTCTCTAATATCGGAATACCTTTTTGTAAATAAGGCTTTTTAANCCTGGATAATATTTTTCTATTTCAGTATTTAGTGTGTTCATAAGATCATCTACGCTAGTAGTAGCTCTTGTAGTGTATACAGGTATTACCGCCCATTTTACTATTAATGACTCAGGGTTTTTTGGTATTTCAGAGTCTGTTACATACGGAAACATTTCTTCCTTCATTCGCGAAGAATTAACAAAGTTATACTCATAGCTAACGCCATTTCCGTAGTAATTTGTTCTGTCTAGAGGATATTCAAACTCCGAATTCTCCAAACGTGATGGAAGTAATACTTTATGTAAATCTCCATATTCAAAACTCTCTAATATCGGAACACATTTTTGTAAATAAGGCTTTTTAAACGTATAAGTGCATTCAGCCAAAGCAACTTCATATGAACTACTGTCTAAATTGAGTAGTATAGACAGCTGATTTCGAAAATTTGATATAGTATTAGTCGGGAAAAATGCTAGCGAAGCATCACTTTGCAGATGTACGTAGAAATTGTCCATTCTCTATTGAGTTTGGACAAACTCAATAGAGAATTTACTAACTACTAAACAACATTTCACTAGATTTATATATATTTTGATATGTTTACGTCGAACAATAAAACTTGTACACTTGGAGCTGACTGACAGCGGAGAAAAAGTGAACATCTCGAAAGTAATATGACGTATGTAAACAGTGACCCACCGACACTACGGGTTAATGGAAAATAACCCGTAGTACGGTAGTATACATACTACTAAGTTGGATTANTGACGATAATCTTAGTTTGCTTTCTCATACAATATTTAGAATTCACTGTTGTGTATATGACATACTTGATTTGTTGCACGAATCGCACTACACTGGAGTGGTATCTCAGGAACGAAAAAATCTTTTTCATATAATTTAATTTCTGAGACAAGTGACGAAAGTTGTAACTGCTTAATCCACTAAATGACTTGACCCAAAATTTTCTTGCATTGCCCCTAATATATGTCAGTTGGTAGTTTATTCTAGTGAATTTTGGAACTAACAACAGTTAAGTTTCTTTTGGTTTTGCAAGTAGTGCATACTAAAAAAATAAGTCCGCATTTGTATCAAACTGTGAATCTCTTTTGTGCCATGTATCATTCAAGGGTAAACTTGTTAAAAACTTTTTTCGCTAATATTGAGGTAATTTAGTATTTCCAAATCAAAACATTTAAATCACTTCACTTGCACTTACATCACAGAATCCGTTGGACTGAACGACACTACCATTTCACTAAAACAATTCAGTATAACATGAAGTAATACACTATTATATTTACAGAAACATATGGGATTTTTATTTGATACCTTTGTTTACGGAAATTGGAAAGAAATTCCACTGAATGCCACGTGGAAGCAGAATGCATTGCCTAACTTTTCCAAAGTCGTACTTTTAGTAGTTTTTATTATACAGTAAGCCATGATTGTATCCGTTATTATTACCCGTGTTATTACGAGCAGTCAAAGAGTATTGGAAACTTTGTGAATGTTTGTCTGTCTCCCGAAGTTTATGGAACGGTACATATTTTATATANGTCAAAGAGTATTGGAAACTTTGTGAATGTTTGTCTGTCTCCCGAAGTTTATGGAACGGTACATATTTTATATAGTTATATTTTAGCGTGTACATCTATGCTGTTGCCTAGATGTGTTTTCGTAAACGATGATATACCTGCTGCTATGATCGACTTTGGCTTGCATTATTCTACCGAAACACTACAATCCATAACGTTTGATTACGAACACAGATCCTGAAAAATTCGAACAAATCCAAACAAAGTTCTAGATGAAAACACGACATGCATTCTAGAAGTTAAACTGTATTCATTTGTCTTGAATATAAGAAAATTGATGAACATGTTAGATTTTTAAGAGAGGAAGTGCAAATAATGCGGAGATCAACTTACAATTTCTTGGTGTTTGGTATGCACAAGCACATCCCACATATGATTGAAATAATTCCAACGAATCACCAAGTACTCACGTTCAACTTACCAAAATGTTACCGAAACCGTATCAGTTCCAAATTTGACATTTTATTTATAGCTTTAATTTCTAGTCTAATACAACTTTTCAACTAGTTTTAGCACTTATAAATTTAATTTTAATTCTAATGCTCTATTTACGTACTCACACGCGCACAATTCTCTTATCGATAGGGCGACGCTCAACATCAAGTAAACACTGATTGATAATTTATATTCCTTCCAAGGACTTATTTGAATATCCCCGTTTGTTTGCAAAGAAGAAAAACAACACTACACCCTGTCAAGAAAATACACTTTAGTGAATTTCTTTCAAACCTCCCATTAACGAAATGCTGAAGCTATGGTGATTCAATTGTTTGTGCTGTTTTATTGGAAACATTCCATTCCAACTATGTAATAGGTCATTCACCTCTGACCTCTCCCTGTTTCTACATTATAGAATTTCCTCTCACATTACCTTTACTCGCAATCTTCCTTACGTCCAATATTTTAAATTAATATACGGGGATTTTACTAATTAATGTTCCATCTCATTTGTAAACTCCCCTTATATATGAAGAGGATGACTATTTGAATAGCCGCCAAGGTCATCCAATTTAACTCCTGTGGATTTTTTCACGATGATTTGTGACAGACATTGTTTGCTAAAACCTGTCACATAATTGAGCTCCTCAATAAAAGTATTGTCATCTTGTTTCAGATCCTCCTTGCCGAAATGAAAACAGTCAACGACGATTTTACAAATTTTTGAGCACTGTCTGGCTCAAGAGGAAGGCAACTTTGAGCGGTTATTGCAATTTCACATTCAACAGGTTACTTAAGAAATTTTTACCCAGAAAATGCAAAATATTGTTGCTGAACTCTACATCTTATGCGACGTATTAGATGACCCTGTGCGGAAAAATTATTGCCGAATTCCCACTGTATTCAATCAAGAATTGTTTGTTTTAGAAAATAACAAACTCAGAAAATGGGAGGTTTGGAAAAATCATTGTGTATTTAGTTAGTCTATGTACTGTAGAGAATATTATTTTGAATATATTACTAACCGCGACAAGCTTAACTGCACAAGATTCTAATATCTGTTTCTCTGCATGTTTGTTCGCCTAAGGAGTTTTTACAAACGTCGAAGTTATCCCAGATAACCCACTAACATGATGACTCATATTTCAAAACAAAATATAAATATCAATTTTTTTTTTGTTTCTGGATAGATAATTCAAGTACAACTATCAGCTGATTGATATTTACCATCCCTCTACGTTCGACACTTTCCTATCCCTCTTGCTTGACATCCCTAAGTAGTGAGGAAGGTTTACTGCCTAGTTGACCTAGAAGTGAGACCTAAAGGATGGTATGCAGAAAAGCATACCTCATTTTTTTCGCTCGGATATTCGGTTCAATTATTTCAAATAGTGCATTTCCTAATGCTACATTACCCCGTAAAAGGAAATTCCGAAACAAAATTTTTTCGCTGAGTTATGTCATTTTTTCCAAAAAAAAATAACACATGAGGCATGGGNTACATTACCCCGTAAAAGGAAATTTCGAAACAAAATTTTTTCGCTGAGTTATGTCATTTTTTCCAAAAAAAAAATAACACATGAGGCATGGGGCGACTATGCGCAGATAATTTTAATTTTGGTCATGTTCCCATCTAGCTAATTTTTT
>NIPM01000395.1:0-68190 GCA_002738285.1 Holacanthella duospinosa | reverse complement strand
CATTTCTCCCCACATGCCATCCGTCCATCTACGCATTCCTACCTTGCCTGCCGCCCCTACCCGCATTATTCCATTCACTTCTAGCATCCATTCCGTTTATTCCGTCCCTCCCTGCATCCCTTCCATCTCTTTCCACTTCCATACGACCCTCTCCTTATCTCTCACAGCATCACTCACATATTTCCACTTCTACCCTTATAATCACCTCTATCCATCTTAATTATGAAAATCGCACAATTGGCAACACATGCGACCGAATTGTGTTATTATCTGCGCACGAGAGAATTAACCTTTATGACTTTCGAGCGAATGGAGATTGGTTAAGNATTCCTCTCCCGCATCTCTTCCATTTATTTCTTCCATCCCTGCAATTCTTATCGTCCCTATCACTTTCTGCATCCCTTCCGTCCCTCTCTGCATCCCTCGTCCCTACCTGCATTACTCCAGTCACTCCTAGCATCCATTCCGTTTATACCGTTACTCCCTGCATCCTCTACATTTCTCCCCACATGCCATCCGTCCATCTACGCATTCCTACCTTGCCTGCCGCCCCTACCCGCATTATTCCATTCACTTCTAGCATCCATTCCGTTTATTCCGTCCCTCCCTGCATCCCTTCCATCTCTTTCCACTTCCATACGACCCTCTCCTTATCTCTCACAGCATCACTCACATATTTCCACTTCTACCCTTATAATCACCTCTATCCATCTTAATTATGAAAATCGCACAATTGGCAACACATGCGATCGAATTGTGTTATTATCTGCGCACGAGAGAATTAACCTTTATGACTTTCGAGCGAATGGAGATTGGTTAAGTGTTTTGATAGAATTTTGCACTATTTAAGTGCTTATATCAAAGTCAATAGAACCCAAATGGAACTCCATAAATGGCTGGGTTTTATTGAATTACTTTTTTATTAAAACTTACCAAGTTAATAACAATTATTCAACAAGCTTACTGGGTTCCATTATATAATTTTTAATAATTAGTTATTTATACCCGAAATATAATTTTTCACGACTGAGAAATTTATAGCGAAATACCATTTTGCAAAATCTAACAGTTATAAACAGATTTCTATCCACTGGCTTAACGTTTCACCAACCTTAAAGTAAGTTTACTATTGAGAGGAAACTTTTATAAAAATTTTTCGGTTTTTAGTCTATTGAAGTATTTTAGTGTAACTCTCAGCGACTTTGCAGGTGCAAAACGGAATTTCCCCTTGAATTGCATTGAATTATCTTAATAGTGATCTAAATGAGTAAATAACACAAGTCTTTGAGGACTTGTGAACACAAGTTTNTCAAAAATTAGCCGGACGCATATGTGCACGAGAGGCTGGAGACGGGTATAAAGTAAATTTACTATTGAGAGGAACCTGTTATAAAACATTTTCATTCAAAGTATGGAACTATTTCAGATATCTTCATAAAATCACATTGAGAGTCGCTCTTTGCAGGTGCAAAACGGAATTTGCCCTCAGAGTCGCGTTGAATTATCTTAATAGTGATCTAAATGAGTAAATAACTCAAGTCTTTGAGGACTTGACTTGTGTTCAAATTGACAAGTCTAACCATAGTCAACACCTTAACCTTGCATATTGGGAATTTCATACTCTAAATTCTGCGCATGCGCGCTTGGAATGTAGAAGAGCCCCGCTAAATTTCTTTATTGTAAAAACATGCCCTGTTAGTAGACTTGTCATGTGCAAAATCTGAAAAAATTAGCTAGATGGGAACATGACCAAAATTAAAATTATCTGCGCATAGTCGCCCCATGCCTCATGTGTTAATTTTTTTTGGAAAAAATGACATAACTCAGCGAAAAAATTTTGTTTCGAAATTTTCTTTTACGGGGTAATGTAGCATTAGGAAATGCACTATTTGAAATAATTGAACCGAATATCCGAGCGAAAAAAATGAGGTATGCTTTTTTGCATACCATCCTTTGTTTTCAATTCTTCGAATCTCGCTCATTTGGCTCCCTCTCCTCTCAATTTTGCGATATAAGTTATGCTGCCACTGAGAAAGCTCGTCCCTTCTTTGCTCAGTTGCGTTGCAACAAGTTTCCCATACCCTGTAGACAACGGATTCAATCCCATCTTGGCAAAACTTTTCCTTAAATACTTTTGAATCTGAAGAACTTTTAGATTTTATTAAAAAATTTAGCTTTATCTGGAAGAATTTAAAAAATTTGACAAAAATGGCCCATTTGTTTATGACGCAAGGCAAGGCTGCTGTGAGAGGAGGAGTCCATAGCGACGCTTGATGATGATTCGCTCTCGAGAATACTGGTCTTCTGGTGAAAATCGAGCTAAAAAAATAGGTTCTCAAAGCATGTTTATTTGTGATTAAGGAATTTGAATTTCCTTTATACGAGCTAACCTGGATGCGCTGAGAAAGTTGCATTTCCTTGTGGATCTACCTTCTGCAAAATGAAAACGAGGACAGGTAATTTAAGTAGACCAAGTTAACCCTCGTGGATTTGTGTAAGTGATACCTCAATCGATTCTAAATTTCATATACACTACGAACCTGAGAACTACAGCTGGCAGTCAAGAAAATGCTCCAAAAGTTTTGGAGCATTTTTTTTTTAATCCACTGCTACCGTTTGGAATTTATTTTCCGCACCGATTTGAATCTGGTGCCTCTTCCCAAGTTGATAAATTTTTTATCTCCTTACAGCCGGAGGAAAATGTACAAGATATTGTCTCGAAGTGCGCAAGATGTACCATAGTGTATACTATTAGTATGGAAGTTCTTGAACCATAAAATGCAGGACCTTGTGTACTTGACACCTAGTGCGGAGGATCTTGTACACTTCGAGACAGGATCNCAAGTGATCACAGAGAAAAATTTTATTAGGAAAAGTTGGTCACTGAACTATTCTAAGCAACATTTGTAGAGGTCATTTCATCGCTCAAGAGGGACACATAATATGGTTGGGAAATTTTTCCATCTTTTTTTAAATTTTCAAAATTTTCAAAATTTTAACAAGTGATCACAGATAAAAATTTTATTAGAAAAAGTTGGTCACTGAATCATTCTAACCAACTTTTGTAGAGGTCATTTGGTCGCTCAAGAGGGACACATAACACGGTTCTGAAATTTTTCTGTTTTTTTTTGAGCCCCCTTTGGTTCAGTCCAACCGCCGGACAAATTTATTTCAATTCAAACGGGTGAATTTTCTTGGTTTACTACCTACAAAAGATCAGAATTTTATATCTTTCAAAAATCCGAAACACGTCAATGAAAAATACATATAAGATTTCAGAGATTAGCAACACGGAATAGAAATCGAATACAAATATATTTGCTAATATTGCGTGATAATGAAGAGTGAAACAGTTAAAAGTTACTATCAAGATAATTCTAATTTGAAAAAAAATATTACAGTAAAGTAGTTCGCGAATCTCTGGTTTAGTCTAAGCTAAAACCTGAATGCGCGATTAGACTTTAAAAATTTCTGAAGTTGGGTTGGGTTGGAATAGGCGCTTGGGTTGCCCATCACTGTATGGGTGTTGGTTGCGAAGTTGGATCATTTACGAGGTTGGTTTCGGGCCTTAGGTGCGCAGTGAAATTTTCTAAGTTTTTTAACATTGTATCTCCTATCTCGAATTTTTTCTAAGTTTTTTGACGATTTCGGTTACCTTATAACAGAAAATTTGACCTCTACAAAAGTTTTTGCAAACATCGTCACAAACAACTTTTGTGGGGAACATTTTTCTCTGCGGTGACCTCATGAGGTCAGAGGTCAAGGTGACCTCTTAGACAGCATGATAAGATAAAATTTGACCTCTACAAAGTTTTTGTAAACATCGCCACTAGCAACTTTTGTGAGGGAAATTTTTCTCTGCGGTGACCTGATGAAGTCAGAGGTCAAGGTGACCTGTGAGATACATTATAACAGAAAATTTGACCTCATAGTTGTGACTATGTTTGCAAAAACGTTTGTAAAGGTCAAATTTTCTGTTATAAGGTAACCGAAATCGTCAAAAAACTTAGAAAAAACTCGAGATAGGGGTTACAATGTTAAAAAACTTAGAAAATTTCACTGCGCACCTAAGGCCCGAATCCAACCCATTTACTGTAGTGCAAAGAGCTGATTGGCTGATACATGGAGCATTGGACTCAATCAAGCAATCAGCGGACGGTGTTTTACTTTTACCCAAAAAACATGTGCTTCTTAATTTGACTTGGCCTCCAAAACTGGATATCAGATTCATATGTAGACAGAATTACTGATCGATTGTGATAACACTTACCCAAATCCGTGAAGGGTACCTTTCCTGCAATTATTCCAACCTTAAGAGTGTAAACTCGCTCCCCAGATGAGTCCAAATAGTACATAAGATGCATAATTTTGTGATGATGAAGAAAGGTTAAATTAATTAAATTACCACACTATGACCAAAAATTGACAACGTGAAGCAAATTGAATTCAAATACCAAAACGTACACCATATACCCCTAAAATATGGGCAAATAGGATGAGTACGGGCAGTGTTTTGAAGTAGAGGTCCACATGGCTCAGCTTTTGGCGTGAGCCAGAGACGCTGACCCAATGAGCCATGGCTCATGGCTCACCCGAGCGGTGAGCCAGCTCATGAGCCATCGCTTTGGCTCCGCACTTTTGTTGAGTTAGCTCATGAGCCAGAGTCATGCCAAATGGCTCAACAAAAAAAAAAATTTTTTTCCCGTTGATATGCATATTTTGCTAAAAGTGAGAATGACCTAGTGAGAATAAGCCAACACAAATCATAATTATGAACTGACTAAAGGCAAATTGACTTTCAGTGACCAAAAATTCCAAAAATAAAAAAAAAGTGATGATTTTGGGAAAAAAGTGAAAGGGAAAAGTTGAGCCATTGAGCCATTGCTTACAAGTTTCGTTGAACTGGCTCATGATCCATGACTCTGGCCATAAATTACTACATGAGCCAGAGCCATGCACTGGCTCAGAAACTTTTGTGAGCCAGCTCGAACCAGAGCCATAGCCCGATCCATTGAGCCAGCTCATGAGCCAGAGCCATGTGAAACACTACTTCTCTCCATGACTTTGACTGCGGTGTCATGATTCTGACTTACAAGGTTCTTAGCAGTCGGGAGTCATTTGATGACTCTGACTTCTTAGCGTTAGTGAATCAGTCATGACTCTGCGAGGCGACTCCCAGACGTGGGAGTCATGACTCGTTTCAAACATGCGAGAAAGAGCATAGTTACTAGTTTCTTAGTTTTAAATAAAATATTATTTACAAAAAGTTACGAGTTAGTTAGTTGACCTGAAGAAAGTGGCTTTTTAAATTTCTTGTCAAGGAACCTTGACAAAACAAATAATTTTAATTTCAGATTTTCCTACTCGATTTTCCATTTTTATATATTAGGTGACTAGAATAGTTCTGCTACCATTATTACCGATATTCAAATATCGATATACTTGGATAATAATCACATGCTCAATTATTATTTTGAAATCCACAAAATGTAAATTATATTAGTAAATTTGATTTAGTTGTTAATTAATTCTAGTGTTCTCCATGACTCCCCGTTTAGCTTGAGTCTGATTCACTGACTCTGGATATCATGGCTCTGACTCTCTAAACTTTGAGAGTGGATTCAAGGAGTCGTGTCTATGACTCTTTGATTTTTGGAAATCGACTCTGAGTCAGTGAGAGTAATGCCTCTTTCTCCGGAGTCACTTATGGAAAATCGGGTATTACAGTGTGAAATTAAAAAAAAATTAATTTAATTTTTTTTGTTTAACCTGAACTCACAATTGCCAAATGTTGTCGAACAAACTTAGGCTGGTTTTTTGTATTTAACTATTAAAAAATCAGTAAACTAATTCCGATATGCTCATTTGAATATGGAAAAGTGTAATGACTCCCACGTCGGAGAGTCGACTCCTAGTCATGACTGATTCCAAATCGCATAGGAGTCACTCATCAAATTGACTCCCGACTCCCAAAAAACCTGGGAGTCAGATTCAGTCATGGAGTACGCTAATTAAATCCAAATTAAATTTTTGTATTATTCATATGCCCAGCTATGCGAACCCACCCTAGGTGGTGTGTGGGGATATATAGACACGGCTTTCCAATTTCGAATCAGGAGGGCAGAAAAGGATTAACTTGAGAAAAAGAGTTTGAAAAAGTGTATGACTTATTTTGTTTCGGAGGATAGTATCTTCCCATTGGTGTACAAGATCGTGTATCATTCTGACTTGTAATGAGTTCGTAATTAATAAAGTTAACAGCTAGTGCATGTGAACGAGGCCGTAACCGGCCCGGTCGTCAAGGATAAAATCTTTCTTTAGACACACAAGAGCTTGAGTTTCTTAGAACATAAATCATAATTTTTTAATTATAATGTTTTGCAAACATTATGGATCTCATATTTCCGTTAGTCCATATAAAAATAAAAAATTGATTATGTGTCAAAATTTTATACATACTATGAACAGCTCAAGTTCCTTAAAATCGTTTCTACGAAAGTTTTGCTAACTTTTCTTAAGTTAAAAAGTGCCGCAACACTCTAATTTGTGGGAGTTTTAAAAACAGAAGTGCCGGATTTTCGCCTTCTTATTCGAACACACTGTATATTAAAAACTTTATAGTATAAATCGTCCGTAGACAGTCGTGACGGATCCAACTTATACTCTCACGACACTTGACCAAACTCTGTGGTTACTTCTCTCCAAATGCGAAAATGCTTCACTTATGAAGTTAAAATTTTCTAATTTTCACTGGCGACCCGCAAATTTATCTTGCTCTTGCAAATCTGCGAAAGTAGAAGTTCTTGTCTTGGTGCACCTACAATTTCAAATTTAAAAATTGTAATTCAATTTTGGAAAGAACAGTGAAATAACATTTCAACTGTTAACTAAACAGTCGCCCCAATTTAAATTGGAATTCATCAAATCATATCATCACACTCTTTGTGATATCCTTAGTAAAAAGAAAACTGTCGGGACAGAAACATTTGTAAAGCGCGGAGCACTGTCGTCTTATCATAAAATAGACTCAACATGATTTTTCGTATATCCGAAGCGTACAAAACTTCATTTTCGATGTTCATTTTAAGTTATAAAAGATTTAGCAGTATCCGTTGTCACTACAACAGTTCCTCTGAGCCAGCATAATTTGACACGTCATAATTTAATGTTAGAATCACCACTCGCTTACTAAATAAACATACGTTTGGAGATATGCCCTGACATTGTAAGTATTTATGGTCAAGTGTTGGATTGTCACCCGAACATTAGTCACAACATAAAACTTCGGCACGAAGCAGCGAGGCGTGCCGACACCTCTTTTCATTTCTAGTTTCATCTCTCTTTATGCCAGATCCTTACTTTCCCTTTTCCCCTTGACTTTCCTTACTTCATGCTCTTTCCCTTAATCCAAAGTTACTCTGCTTGTGACAATTCCTTCCTTCAATTGATTCTTTAGAGAAACAATCAGGGATAGAGATTGCATTCAAACATTCCCTTTTCGCTACAATCTCTGCTCCATTCTTTGCTCTTTTCAAAGTTGAAACAATTTCAACTTCTCAATAGGGAATCTAAAAACACTAAGGTAAAATATATAAGATTGCTGTGCTTTTGTCACACATGAGCATTAATATCCTAAATAGTGTAAGTGCTGAAGTGGAGCAGCTCTCATGTAAATTGAACGTTGCTTCAATTTCAACCTTTTCCTAAATCGATGAAGTGCAATTAATCATAACACCAGCTGCTTCTTCAACACAAGAGTTGGAGTCATCCATGCTTTCTGCTAGGAATCTTAGGAGCAATGTGACGAGAAGGAAAGGGAAAAGTTTTCTCTGTGTATTTGTTACCTAAGTTTGGTTGTAGACAGAGAAAGTCATTGGGCCCGTCATGGGCACGGTAGGGAATGGGTAGGAAAAGTATGGGCCAGGCATTAGTCTCAATTCTTCTGGTTTCGTTACTTTTCCTCCTCCCTTACGTGTATTTGGGTTCACATGAACTAAATTTACTGTTAACTTCCGTAACAACTTTTAGACTATTTTCAATTGTGACTATTTTCGCTGTTACTAATTTTCTGAGGCTATTCATCGATCACTATTTTTGTTACTATTCATTTATTTAGTATTCTTGTTACTACTCATCGCTATTTTTTATGTGATTTATTGCTAAGAAATCGGTAGCTATGTTGTAACAAAAGTTGCACCATTAATATTGACAATGAGAGATGGAAAATATTAATTCTGAAAAGAAATATGTTAAATTTTCCCACACGGCGGATACTTAAAGCAATGGAAAACATCCAAATTTAATAACCAATTCATTTTTCAATTCCATTTCGTAATCAAATTGAAAACACTCGTAAATAATAGTGCGCGCTAAAAACTTGTAGAACTTCAGACTAATTGTTATTGATTTGAAAATTTAGTTGATGGAAACTAGTTTTATAATCTTTTTGGAAATTTTTCATTAGTTGGCATTAAGGGTTTGTTGCACATTTCACTATAACTTTTAGTCTTTAGTTAAAAATAGTAAATTAGACTTAATCTTAGTTTTAAGTAAATAAATTTTCCCAATTTGCAAATTGTTACTCTATAGGGCTATGCACAAGAAAATATCCAGTTATTTTGTTGCTTACGGGAGATCCGCAGTTTGACCTTGACCTTTGAACTTAAGGGGGTCATCACCGACAAAAAACGTATTGGGGAAGTTACTCATTCAGTTCAATAGCCTGAACAAGTTTTGTAAATAATTAAAATTATTATTATTGAAATCTCCTGTTTTTGTGAATGTCCATGGCTAATGGATGGGTAAATGTGTTAACAGAAGGGGTAATGTCTTCGACTTAATCTTTCTCTCTGTATAACTATGACCAACACTTTTGCACAGTATCACTATTAGCTACTGATAAGACAATCGTTTATTTCTAACTAGCATCCCAGANATGTAATATAACGAATATTTCGAAATTTCAAGCCTAACCTTTAAACTTCTAAAGCTTTATTGATGGATAACTTTAGGTTAATAGGGCCAGTCAATCCTCAAAATCATCTATGTACCTAATTACTGTTTCTGACTGCTGGGGACGGTGCGAACAGGAAGAAATGACAATTGGACCGAAAATGACGAAATCTATAAATGAGCCAGAAAGTAGAGATATTAAATCTGAACACATGACACGATGCTGGCATCCAAAGTTACAGTATGTTAAGCGGATGAAAATGACTCCGTAATTTATATTTAGTAGTAACTTTAATTTATTTCTTATCCTGAGTCAACGATTATTGTGTTTATAGTTCAATAATTGTGTCAATTGAATCAAGATGAAATTTTAGATTCTTAACTCGATTCATTGGTAACATTGCCAGAATTATCAGAAATCTTCGATTAGGGGGGGAAAATATGAGACGATAATTAGGAAGCAGTAAATTTCTAAAAATTGAGTTCAAAATTAAACAATTTAACCTAACGTTAATTTTGGTAATAGTGGCATCTATAAAATTGTTATATTTTTAATTGAATCAGCTACATCTTAATTTCATGCAGGAGGATCGTACCTTCAAGGTAACAATTAGTGCAACCTGGAAATCAATATTCTAAGCATTATTAAATATTTGTCCATGCCACTTGATAAATACAAGCCTTAAAGTTCGATAAATTATTTCTTAAAATATATTCACTCAAAAAAAATTAATATTTTACTACAGTATGTTTTACAATTATTATCATCCAACTAAAAATTTTCAGCATATCGTCTATCAAATATGTTCAGCAATGCCAATATTTTTGAATTATTACTTTCTGAACAACTATTCATATCATAACAAAAATTTTTGGTATCTAAAATTTTGAGGGTATGAGTTGTTGCCGCTATTCAACTTGGCTGATCTCTCGAAGTATAGAAAATAGTTTCAGTGATCTGTTCCGGCAATCAAAACCAAATTATCCATCATATTAGTATAAGGGAAAAGAATTCACAGTGGCAGGTTCGATGTAGCCTATTTTTCAAACTACAGTGAAGTCCGGGTATAGTGACTCCGGGTATAATGTGAGAATATTTCTCTCAATCCGACGCTTCATCCATCTTGGAAAAAGAGGATGGGAACTCAGTATCAAACCGGCTTCTCATCTTCCCTCTCCTCTTACATGCAGTTGTCTTTTTTGTGATTTGTTTTGAGATTATTTCATGGCTTTCGACAATCCTGATTGGGAGTAAGGATCACCGGACCCTCAGCCTTTTTGTAAGGTAACCCCTTGACCTCTAAATCCCCTCCCTCCCACCAATGTCCCCCTTATTTTAATTGGTTCCCAATTAGTCCCAATTCCCATGCCAAACTCCGTCACTTCCCCGACCCAACCCAACTTCCCAAAAAATACCCAATTCATCCCTAAATTATTATTTAACCCTTAAGTTCCCCAATTCTTCCCCAGTAAGACCTTTATGTCTTACACCCATTAATGATATTTTTGTGTGATATTTATCATTTTCATATTTGTAGTATATTTTGCAAGGAAATGGGTGTAAAAATAGTTTGTCACAGTGTGTCATACGGAAACGGATAAATTGTACAAATGTATTCAGTTTCGTTGTCCTTGGAAAATTTTCTGCTAGACAGATTATGTGAAGTGAGATATTACTGACAATGATTTTTTTATTATGATTAAGTTGGCCTTCATCTAACTAGTATTTATTCTCCAATAATCTCTAGACATTTTCATATTGAAGGTTGTAGTGAAAATGGAAGAGTCATTGTTTTTCCGTAGCTGTGATAAAGCAACACTCATACCCACACCCGGCAAAGTAACAGGTAACTTCAATTTTTATAAAATTATAATGTTTTACCGACGGTTGTAATTGAAGGCATTAATAGTAGAACATGTAGTATTGAAATTTTCGTATAATAAAATATGGAAATATTGACTGATTATCTGGATATAGAACACATTTATAATTTTGACTTATACAGTCAACAGTACTGAAAATTTCACCAAAAATAATGGTTTGTTGATATTAAACAAAATATTCTTCATTGATTTTTATCTTACAGCACATTGAAATTCACATGACGCATGTCTAGGCTTATATAGTAATAGTACTTAAATGAAATATTTTTTTGGATGTTCATTTTCGTTATGAATTAAAATTAAATTCTTTTGTATATTATGAATATCCAAACATCGTGATTTCAATTTTGCGCCAATGTATATTAAGTGTTAAAATACTAGTATGGAAAAATATTATACCGTCCTGGCTTTTTAAAAATGATAAAAAAATTTCTATCTCTTCAACAGCTGTTCTACTCTGCTGTCTTTTCCCCATCCCTCTCTCTCTTCATCAAAAAATTGCCATTTTTTAAAAGCCAGGCCGGTATGTATTAGAAGCCCCAAAACAGTTAAGTGGACATTTGAATACGAGCAGAGCTTTCTGAACCACGTGTAATCCCCGCTCCTCCAATACCATTGTTTAAAATAACTCTTATAATTACAAGTCCTTGAAATTTTTTTCGTCGCAGATGGTTAATTTCATAAAAAAAGTCAAATTAAAAAAAACGTAGTGCATTTTTCTATAGAATTAGGGACTTGCTACAGAATCTTGACAAGAATATAAATGTTGATGTTTACTCTACCTTTGCATGCTCCAGCTAGACCCAAAATTTCAAGGGTGTTTCTGTTAAAACATTTTAACAGGGATTCCTCTGCTTACAGCATTCTCTTTAATAGTAACTAGAAATTAATTTTATCGTTGATTACTAATTACCAAGGACGCCGAAAATATGCTCTAACTCTAAAAAAAATCCTGCGGCTTTTCCTTAAAAAAATATGATTTTCCTGCTTTTTCTAAAATTATACCTTAGAGCTATTTATTATACTGATGGACGCATTTATTCACTTTCTGAGTCAATTTCCTGATCTTGTGTCGTTTCCCACTGCATATTGTAGAATATTTTCAAATGAATTTCTAAATTTTCATCCTTCAGGAACAATTCATAAAGTAGGGTTTAACCGATTTTAGATTTAAAAAATCGAATTTAATTAGTGGAGCTCGTTTCTAAATTTTGTTTTTTTAACACAAGAATGTCAAAGATTACTTGAAAACATTTCACAAATGGTTTTGTTCAACATCATCAGGTAATCTTAAATTTCGAATATTTCGTTCCGAGAACGCCCAAATGAATTGAACATTTAGTTCACATTGTGACCGATAGCAATAAAATTATAACATACTGCTGATTAAAATTGGCTGTCTCCCAGAGCTTGCTGCTAATCGTACAATAAAAAGTTGTGCAGTCGCTTATTCTGTGTTGAATCCTATTGAATTGATTAGGGCGTTTTTGGGACAAAGTATTCTGAATTTAATATTACCCAATGAACAAAATCATTCAACTCTAAAATAATTTTAATTAATATTAAGCTATGAAAATCTTGTGTAAAGGATAAATTTTTAAGCTAAATTTTGACTGCTACGCTAATTAAATAAAGATTTTAAAATATAAAATGCTCTAAATCTTCATGCATTAATTTTATTATGCAAATATTGAATTGAAAGTACTGAAATTGTTAGCAGAAGGGATCATTAGTGAATGATTTTATATAAAAAATTTAATGTTATCAATAAATTTATTCAATTTAAAAACCTGCCAAAGTCGTCGGTTAGATTACTGGTTGACTGGACTGAAGTGATGACGAGAATTCTGTTGGTGAAAGCTCTCTGGGTTTTTTCATTTTTGGTTCTACAGTGATTAATCTTTGCATTTAATAACAACTTTCCAATAAAATTGAAATAAGAATTATTTGATTTTTTTGAAAGATTCGCGCTGTAAATTCTTAATTTTCTCTTTTTTAGAGTCGATCTTTGTTTTATGAGTTGACATTGAAGCAAAAGCAGCAAATTCAAAGAAAAAATGCTTTTCAAAAAGAATTCTGCTTTCACAGGAAAAATACGGTTTTCCTGCTTTTTCTTATTAATTGCATTAATCGACCCCATTTTTCACGAATCATATGTATCAAACCTTTCAGCTAAAGAGGTTGCGCCGTTTCGAATATGCTTTTCCTGCTTTTCCTGCTTTTTGGCGTTATTGCTAATTACAGACTCAAAATGCGGCTCATACTTGTTTCTTATTCTGCATAAACTTCAGCGTTGTACCCATTTAAACAAAACAATTCCTACTAATTNATTGCATTAATCGACCCCATTTTTCACGAATCATATGTATCAAACCTTTCAGCTAAAGAGGTTGCGCCGTTTCGAATATGCTTTTCCTGCTTTTCCTGCTTTTTGGCGTTATTGCTAATTACAGACTCAAAATGCGGCTCATACTTGTTTCTTATTCTGCATAAACTTCAGCGTTGTACCCATTTAAACAAAACAATTCCTACTAATTTATGCTTGAGCTTTATCCTGAAAATTTCAACATTTCAACTTAATACGTTTGGTTACTTGAATGGTCTGCACTGAAACATAGAATGTTATACACATTAGTATTTTAGTTAACTATAAATTAAGAAGTCCAATCATAATAATTGATTATTCAAAGGTGTGATTCCAAATTGGCTCAATGGTACACTGATTCGAAATGGCCCTGGAGTCCGACACGTTGGAAAAGAATCATACAATCACTTTTTCGACTNCTGCACTGAAACATAGAATGTTATACACATTAGTATTTTAGTTAACTATAAATTAAGAAGTCCAATCATAATAATTGATTATTCAAAGGTGTGATTCCAAATTGGCTCAATGGTACACTGATTCGAAATGGCCCTGGAGTCCGACACGTTGGAAAAGAATCATACAATCACTTTTTCGACTCTTTGGGTGTTCTCCATCGGTTCCACATAGAAAATGGACAGGTAAGTGGAATATGTGCAAGACATCATTTAGTGATTTTGAATTAGTTTGTAAAGCTTATTCTTTAGTGTAATTTCAATCACTCGAATCGGTAGTTTAAACGCAAATTGTCGGAGATCAGAAAAATCCGTAGACTAAACCATAGCATTGTGGGGATTTGAGCATAAGACTCAATCCCCACTACTGTACTCATAAATGAGACAGTAGACTTCTTACCTGGCAATGAATGACCAGGAAAGTGAGTTCGGAGTTGTATTGAGTTTGAGAACAGGATTGCCCAACTAGACTCTGTAGCACAAATGGTTAGTGCGTTGGGTCCGGAATATCCAAGACGTGGGATCATACCCCACCAGAGACCAAATTTTTTTGCCAATCCCTGTCTCAAACTCAAAGTGGCGGGTCAGCCCCGACACAGCATAAAACCATGGATAGCTGCTTTTGGCTAAACAGAGGTCACCTTAGAGGAATAGTTAGCTATTCGTCAAGTTATTTGACGAAAAGTTAGAGTAGTGCGCAAATTTTTTGGCCTATTTCATTTAAGTCGACTCGAAACCGTATTGTTCTCCTTTTGATTTCTCATTCTGGGAATTTAGTACGGAACTAAAGAAAAAACGGACGGAACTGTAAATATAAAGTTCAGCACGGCAAAGAAATGTTACAATTTTACTTGATAAATAATTCGAGTTTAAATGCTATCCACTTTTTTCCTGTCACCTTTGTAATCTCGTAGGTAACATGCAACGCAGAATAGAATCCATATGTGGTTGTTGTGCTCACGGGTACGAAGCAAAATACAGAGTGAGTTAATANATGCAACGCAGAATAGAATCCATATGTGGTTGTTGTGCTCACGGGTACGAAGCAAAATACAGAGTGAGTTAATAAGGGCTACCTAGAGATCCTCACTCCACCGGACCTTTCTGTGTCACCCACCATAAATCGGCGTCAGAATTTTGTTTATTTTATAACATTCACATGTTACATTTAAATACAAAAAATCATTTAGTCGAAAGTTGTTTAATCTAAATAGGAGTACCGCCGATGCTTCGACTGGAATAGATCAAATACCGCTACCAGGACCCAGACGACTCATATGAGCAGCTACTTGTCAGATATAACAATCATCCGTCTGCGGTAAATCAACAAATACGTCAAGCACGTACTGTGAAAGATGTTATTGTGTGAGAAAAATTATTCCTTTTGGACCAAAAGTCTGGCAACTTACGACTAACGACGAAATGGCAGCTGCGGTCATTGCTGTAGCCAAACTAGGTTAGATGAACCAAAGGGAGCTCAATTTACACTTCATAAGAATCTGAATAGAAAAGAATGAAAAATAGTCTGATTCAATATTTAGAATTCTGTTCTTATGTGCTGTAGCAAATGAATCCCCTTTGGTTGAATCTAACCACCTATTTAGACCCACATGCTTCGTATGAATCGTCTGGATGCCGGTAGCGATATTTGATCTAAATCAGTCAAAGCATCGGCGGTACTCCAATTTAGGTAAAAACAACTTTCGACNGCCGGTAGCGATATTTGATCTAAATCAGTCAAAGCATCGGCGGTACTCCAATTTAGGTAAAAACAACTTTCGACTAAATGATCCTTTGTTTTTAAATGTAACATGTGAATGTTATAAAATAAACAAAATTCTGACGCCGATTTATGGTGGGTGACACAGAAAGGTCCGGTGGAGTGAGGATCTCTAGGTAGCCCTTATTAACTCACTCTGTACTTTGGGTATAACATCACGGCAATAATCATACCGACCTTTATTGCTATTGGTATTTTAAGCGAAAATATTTCGGAAGTGATCAAGTTTGTAGGAGCTGAAGTTTATTTTTACCATCATTGTTAGCAATCAATGCTACCGAAGCTGCCATCAGCAGAAAGTTTATATAGTTGCAAAACTAAAATCGAAGAAAGGTATAAGTGGATATTGTTNCCGAAGCTGCCATCAGCAGAAAGTTTATATAGTTGCAAAACTAAAATCGAAGAAAGGTATAAGTGGATATTGTTTCGTACATAATATACCATATATTGTAGTTTTTTTAAGAATACCGGAGAATCCTACGTTATCATGCTGCAAAGTTTATTCAAACAGCACTGGGATAAACCACATTACACTTTTCTATTTTTCCTCCAGGAAATGCTTAGCACTTCCCACATCATATCACACACAATGGATAGGCAACAAAATAATTTTTCATTTATTTTAGAAAATAGCCAGTGTTCACCAGTCAGTCATACTCGCTGATTCAGGGGCTCATGACTGACTATGAGTCATGACTGACTTCTTGACTTTTGGGAGTCGACTCGGAATCAGTGAGTGATGACCTTGATTCCGGAGTCAGGTCAGGTAATCCAAAATTTGAAAATATGATGCGACAATTTGAAATTAAAAAATATATATTTGATGATGATTGCAGATGAGAAAAAAATAGGAAATTATTTCGAATACAGTGCGGAAAAATGTTTTACGCGAGCGAGAAGTTAGTTTTAGCCCATGCTCGTTACTGGAGAAAGCCCTCGAGTAATAATTTTGTCCGTTTATGAACTGTTGAAATAATTTTTTTTTCAATGCAATTGACATTTTATCATGAAAGAACGTTGACAAGTAGGTCGATGCGCTAAAAATCAGGTCACTAGGATGATAGGGTCAAAAGTTACTGTAACCTAATTCTGAGACGCCACAGTAAAGTATAGGAGAGTTTCAGAATTAAGTTGCAAAAAGTTTAATAGTTGAACATTGGCCATTGAAAATCGAAATGCCAAACGTTGAAGCGTTACAAAATCAGAGTCGAAATCAAAATCGAAAGTCTTCCACCCTTAGAAATCGAAATTTCCAAGTCTTTACAAATAAATTTCAATTTCATAAAATAAATAAATGTTGGTAATCAAAATCCATAATCGCAANCCGAAGCTGCCATCAGCAGAAAGTTTATATAGTTGCAAAACTAAAATCGAAGAAAGGTATAAGTGGATATTGTTCCGTACATAATATACCATATATTGTAGTTTTTTTAAGAATATCGGAGAATCCTACGTTATCATGCTGCAAAGTTTATTCAAACAGCACTGGGGATAAACCACAATATACTTTTCTATTGTTCCTCCAGGAAATGCTTAGCGCTTCCCACATCATATCACACACAATGGATAGGCAACAAAATAATTAAAATAATTTTTCATTTATTTTAGAAAATAGCCAGTGTTCACCAGTGAGTCAGACTCGCTGATTCAGGGACTCATGACTGACTAGATGAGTCATGACTGACTTCTTGACTTTTGGGAGTCGACTCGGAATCAGTCAGTCNGACTTTTGGGAGTCGACTCGGAATCAGTCAGTCATGACCTTGATTCCGGAGTCAGGTCAGGTAATCCAAAATTTGAAAATATGATGCGACAATTTGAAATTAAAAAATATATATTTGATGATGATTGCAGATGAGAAAAAAATAGGAAATTATTTCGAATACAGTGCGGAAAAATGTTTTACGCGAGCGAGAAGTTAGATTTAGCCCATGCTCGTTACTGGAGAAAGCCCTCGGGTAATAATTTTGTCCGTTTATGAACTGTTGAAACAAATTTTTTTCAATGCAATTGACATTTTATCATGAAAGAACGTTGACAAGTAGGTCGATGCGCTAAAAATCAGGTCACTAGGATGATAGGGTCAAAAGTTACTGTAACCTAATTCTGAGACGCCACAGTAAAGTATAGGAGAGTTTCAGAATTAAGTTGCAAAAAGTTTAATAGTTGAACATTGGCCATTGAAAATCGAAATGCCAAACGTTGAAGCGTTACAAAATCAGAATCAAAATCAAAATCGAAAGTCTTCCACCCTTAGAAATCGAAATCGAAATTTAAATTTCGAGCTAATTTCCAAGTCTTTACAAATAAATTTCAATTTCATAAAATAAATAAATGTTGGTAATCAAAATCCATAATCGCAAGTGGAAGAAACCGATATCAACTTTCCTTCGAAATCGAAATTCAAATCTTCGTACAAATCGAAACAGAATTTCGACACTAGCCATTCGAAATCAAGACTGGTAACTTCTCAGGCCCTCATAATTCTAATCCAAATTTGTTGGGATGCCCCGAATAGTGGTATACGAAAATTATTTGTATGAATACTCTTATTCGAAATGAAACCGAATACGAATAGTTCTAACGAATATTCGACGAACATTCGAAAACACATTTTTAGAAATATTCAAGAATGAATTCGAATAGTTTGCTAATATTATTTTTAGAATAATTACGAATACTAATATTCGCAAAAGTATCTTGTTGTCCATTTGTTGTGTGTTATATGATGTAGGAAACGGTANACGAAAATTATTTGTATGAATACTCTTATTCGAAATGAAACCGAATACGAATAGTTCTAACGAATATTCGACGACTATTCGAAAACACATTTTTAGAAATATTCAAAAATGAATTCGAATAGTTTGCTAATGTTATTTTTAGAATATTACGAATACTAATATTCGCAAAAGTATCTTGTTGTCCATTTGTTGTGTGTTATATGATGTAGGAAACGGTANTATTACGAATACTAATATTCGCAAAAGTATCTTGTTGTCCATTTGTTGTGTGTTATATGATGTAGGAAACGGTATGCATTTTACTGGCGGAAAAATAGAAAAATGCATTGTGGTATATCCTCAATGGGTATACAGAGAGAGTTTTTAAGGGTGTTACGGGAATACCTCACACTTCACTTTACTCTTTCATCTACCTAAAGAGAAAATTTTAAACCAGTGACGTTTGAGAAAATTGAGGAATGGGTGCATGCATTATATGGGTGAAATACTATATATAAGTAAATATTTATACTCATATGTAAGGCAGAGATATTTCCAATTTACATTTTGTTGCATTTTGATAGGTGACTTACAACAGTCGATGCCTGGAGAGTGATTCTTACAACCGAGCTATGGCAGCGGAAAGGATAGTGGTGACTGAATTTGGAACTTTTGGAATTCCTGATCCTTGCGACTCAATTTATGGCGAGTAAGTCCGACATTTTNTGGTGACTGAATTTGGAACTTTTGGAATTCCTGATCCTTGCGACTCAATTTATGGCGAGTAAGTCCGACATTTTAATTTAGTAACGGCTGAAAAAGTGGTTAAATAAATTAAAATTAAAATTAACAAATTTGTAATAAAAAGAAGATAAAATTTGCATAGAATTTTGCTTGGATTTGCAAGAAGAATTTCTAAAACAAATAATACAGACTGTGTATTCCAAGTATGGTTTTGCATCTGCGTCNTTGGATTTGCAAGAAGAATTTCTAAAACAAATAATACAGACTGTGTATTCCAAGTATGGTTTTGCATCTGCGTCTGTTTGAAAATTTAATAAAAAAGTCATGTAAACGGCGCAGTGGAATGTTAACCAAGATTTCGGACTGTCTAAGAAAAAAAATTTCACGTTGATACATCCAGTAATAAAAAATTTGATATGACTTGTCTCTTTTTATAAATATAGTTACTAAACCTTACCGATTAATTGTTAGACACAATCCAATGCGTCAAGCTTAAGGCAAATTTATTCACAAGTCAAGGCGAACAGATTATTACCTATTATTAATTGAAAGGATTCTGTATCACCTAGGTGGATAGATGTGTGTAGATTCGTACTCTCAGTCAATAATAAGCATGAGTTAATAAATCACTTGTGAGATTAGGAGATTTCTTGTCTCACAAAAGATGCCTAGCATAAAACCGATTCTTGTCTGCCCCACCTCAACGTTGTTGCAGGGACTTCCCAAATTCTATTGGGCTAGTTTTTGGGAAAATATTTCTGTCGGATGAAGCTGTATCGCCCAAATGAGTAGATAAGGAGAGCCGCATGCGCAGTTCTAGTTNGAAAATATTTCTGTCGGATGAAGCTGTATCGCCCAAATGAGTAGATAAGGAGAGCCGCATGCGCAGTTCTAGTTTCCAGAGACAATAATAAATACGAGCTAAAAACTTACTAGTGAAATAAGGCTACTTTGCAGATTATATATTACAATTCTACAAATTTGTGACAAGTGAGGTTCTTGTGGTTTGAAACGTTTTATACTAGCAATAATAACATTGGTTAAACATATTGCCTGAAATATAAATTATAACTGGTAACATTTTTGACAGGTTCAAAAGTGTATTTGTCACTAAGAAGGAGAAACCGGAAGATGACCAAGAATCAGACAATTGCAACGTCAACGTTGCTTACTATGGCGACCAACTGTATGCCATGACAGAAACACCATTCACACGGCGAATTAATCCGGAGACATTGCAGACAATTGGGAGCAAAACGAGAATTCCAGAATATGTCACAGTGAACTATGCTAGTGCGCATCCTCATATACTCAAAGATGGAACTGTACTCAATTTGGGCGCAAACTACATACACGAGAAAGGGCCACATTACTGTATTATCCAAGTACCTCCATCTTACGGCACTGAAGGTAAAAAGAGAAATATTTTCAATTTATAGCACCTCTAATTGCAAAGTTTATTTTATTTCAATTTCAAATTTGCAATATATTTTATTTGGATTTGAGTGAAGCTTTATGGACACTTTTTGGAAGAGAAAATATACAATTTCTAGCTATAATTGTATCATTGCTGCATAGCTTTTGATTCTTGGGAATAACAACCTACATGATCGACTGTTAAAAAACTTTAAAGAAAGATTATGAAGTAGTTTTATTAATTATTAGCAATGATATGTGATGATTCTAACGAATAGAATCTNCTTTAAAGAAAGATTATGAAGTAGTTTTATTAATTATTAGCAATGATATGTGATGATTCTAACGAATAGAATCTAAATAATGTAAAAAAAAGATCAGCTATTTCGTTGAAATACTTGTGGTGAACATTCGTTGTTTCTAGGATACGATTTCTCTCAACATTGCGGAATATACACTCCCATATTCTTTTATTTGGAAATTAAAAAATATGACAAAAAAAAAGTCATATTTAATTCTTTATTATATTCCTAACATTAGTTTAGTTTCAAATTTTTAAACTCGCCATTAACAAGCTCGCAAATATTTATTGGTTGATCTGTGAAAANACATTAGTTTAGTTTCAAATTTTTAAACTCGCCATTAACAAGCTCGCAAATATTTATTGGTTGATCTGTGAAAAACGATACGACTCAAAGGATTTACACAATGTACTACAAAATTTGCAAAAGAGTATCTTTTAAACTTATTGCNAAAAACGATACGACTCAAAGGATTTACACAATGTACTACAAAATTTGCAAAAGAGTATCTTTTAAACTTATTGCACAATGTTAATCATATTGCTACTCCCAATTTCTTTCAACCTTATTCACATTAATTATTTTATTTTGCCAATTGTCTTGTGTAGACAATTTCGATAGCGATGATGTACATAATACTCAAAGCTTGACTGAATAAGCAATCTTGCTATATTTAATTGAATTTTTAATCTAAAATTACAGAAAATGCATTCAAGGACGCAAAAATTTTAGCAGAAATCCCAGCTTCGTCAAAGCACTATCCTTCATACTATCATTCGTTTGGGATNAAGGACGCAAAAATTTTAGCAGAAATCCCAGCTTCGTCAAAGCACTATCCTTCATACTATCATTCGTTTGGGATAACCGAGGATAAAATAATCTTCATTGAACAACCCCTATATTTCAGCTTGCCGAAGTTGCAAGTCTCTAATTCCATACAGCGGCACACATACAAGGATTGTCTGGCTTGGGAACCGAACACAAAAGTAATGGTCAACAACTCATTAATGAAACTTATTCTAAATTTTGCATTTTAGTTCTAACTTAAGTGTACGGCACAACTAAGATATACTATATGCGGTATATTGAATGGTGTTTTCAAAAAATTGGATTATTCTACAATTTAACTATTTTTTTAATACACCTCTACAGACAAAATTCCACGTTGTTTGTATGAAGACTGGCAAGATTCATCCAATCGTCTACGAGACTGATGATTTATTTACTTTTCACCATGCCAATGCTTATGAAGAAGACAATCAATTGATTGTTGATGTAGTTGGTTTCAACGATGGTCAGGTAAGAATTAAAAAAATTTCAAATTAAGCCANCAATCAATTGATTGTTGATGTAGTTGGTTTCAACGATGGTCAGGTAAGAATTAAAAAAATTTCAAATTAAGCCAGTTTGTTTGTTGAAATCATGACTATATTCAATTTTTAGTACCTAATATGAACTTCGTTGAAATATATTGCATGTTAGAATTTAACATTAAAAATTTATTGGTTTGTATTTGTTGATGCAAAGCAGATTTAGTTAGAATTTGTTTTTTGTTTTAGTTTATTTTAAATGGGAAAACAGGCGATTTCGGAAATGCTGTCCCAGGAGGAAACAAAGGAACTCTACGTCGATATGTATTACCTTTAGATGCTTCAAAAATTCAATCAAATTCNGTCCCAGGAGGAAACAAAGGAACTCTACGTCGATATGTATTACCTTTAGATGCTTCAAAAATTCAATCAAATTCGTTGGCCTGTGCACGCCCAGGAAATCCCAAAGTTATTGATATCCGTCCCACGTTTCTCTACAAACGATCAATTGAATTCCCCCGTATCAACTATACTTTAAATGGTTTGAAATACAAATTTGTGTATGGCGTTGCTACTGCCAACAACATTGAAAGAGAAGTGTGGCCAGAAACTAATCAAGTAAGAGAAACAATGAGAAATGTCTTTTGTACTTTTATGCAAATCCTCACAACATACATTAAAGTTTTAATTTCTTGACATGGTAGCTAACCAAAGTGGATGTTGACACTATTGAAACCAGTTCCTGGTATGGTGGGGTAGATATTTGGATATCCGAACCAGTTTTCGTTGCAAACCCTACAATTGAATTTCCCGCTGAAGATGACGGTGTACTAATTGCAAATATTTTACATAGAGACGATCCACAAAAGACCACACTAGTTGTAGTAGACGCAAAAAATATGGCTGAAATCGCAAGGGCAGTTTTCAAGACCGATGGTGCTGTAACATCTACTTTTCATGGGCAATGGGCAAACACAAATGATAAAGTACNGGCAGTTTTCAAGACCGATGGTGCTGTAACATCTACTTTTCATGGGCAATGGGCAAACACAAATGATAAAGTACATCTGTATTGAATTGCTTTTACCATTTAACTATATCGAACTTGGAGAAAAAATTTTTTTTAATAAAAAAAGATACCTTTCTCAGATTATTCTTTTGTTTCAGTCTAGAGGTTAAGTGCTGAAAATCTAATAGACCAGTTTATACAGTATTGGCTTGCTTCAAATATTTTATGCTATTGCAGGCATGCAAATGGCTATTATTTTATAGTTTCTTATTGCCGCGGACCCTAAATGACTACTGCTTAAATTGTTATCTAAAATCCGAAAATTCCGAGAAAATTATAAAATTTCGACAGTTGGAGAAACAGTTTTATCTCACTTTTATACTAGTTTAGGAATAAATTGCGTCGCTACAGCAGTTCACATTGGCTTTTGTGCTGAAATTGGAAGTAAATGTGTTTTCGCAGATACCGATTGTCTTTTAAGTCATGATCAACTTTTCTGCGCAACGCGTAAATTTGTAAAGAAAAACAAACCTGACCTTGAGTTTTTTTCAACGGTGAACGAAAAACTATTTCACATTGCACCTCCATAAATGAGTTTTATCACCAGAATGCTATTCCTTCTCCAAATAACACATAATGGAAAACTTTTNATTGCACCTCCATAAATGAGTTTTATCACCAGAATGCTATTCCTTCTCCAAATAACACATAATAGAAAACTTTTCGCTTCATTTTCTCAAGAATAGATACTTCCTTCGTGGGTAAATTTTTATAAAGGTTTTGATGCTCATCANATTGCACCTCCATAAATGAGTTTTATCACCAGAATGCTATTCCTTCTCCAAATAACACATAATGGAAAACTTTTTCGCTTCATTTTCTCAAGAATAGATACTTCCTTCGTGGGTAAATTTTTATAAAGGTTTTGATGCTCATCANTTTTTCGCTTCATTTTCTCAAGAATAGATACTTCCTTCGTGGGTAAATTTTTATAAAGGTTTTGATGCTCATCAGAAAGCCATCACCGCGCATAATATTGCATTTTTTTTGTAAATGCCGCATAATTTTTGATTTAATTTCGCGCATAAAAACGGGGTACTTGGTAATAGTGTTATCCATGATTCTGACTCCCAAGGTTCTTGAGTCGGGAGTCATTTGACGATGACTGCGTTCGAGTTTAGGAGTCAGAGACAACGCTGATAGTCGACTACCCTACTCACAAGTCATGACTCTTTCCCAACAAGCGCAAATGGGCATAGCAGACTTGTTTTCCTTATTTTTTTAAATCTACTTCCACCATTAAATAAAAAAAATTGTTTTTTATTCAAATTCTCTTGCCCGAATGTCTCTTATTACGTGACTCCGGAGTCAGAGTCAACTCCTTGATTTTTGGGAAAAACTCTGACTCAGTTGGAGTCGAATCCTAAGAATAAAGGAGTCAGAATCATGACTCCGAGAGTCGACTCACAACGTTTAGAATTAGAGTCATTACTCTGTCGGTTACTCTGACTCACGCCAAATGGAGAGTCATGGATAACACTAATCTTGAACCCTCAATCATTAGCTAATTTTAGAGATTCCATATTCATTTTTTGTGTCCATATATGTGCCCGACTAGGGTCAACCGTGTGAGGAAGTTTTAGCTAAGCTGAAAAAGTAAGATTTAAATTTCTGCAAATTTTTTCGCGTTGCGCAGAAAAGTTGATCAGGACTTAAAAGACAATCGGTACAATGGTATAATCGTTTTTTGCCATCGAAGAAATATGAAAGGTTTGAAATATCTATCAAGGGTTATCACTGATGCAACGGTTTGAAACGGCGACGCCATATATCATATGAAACCTTATGACATTTAAAGATGGACTTGGCTTTCTTTGGGTTTGAACAAGACTATCACAAAAAAATTGAAAGAAAAATCTAAATAAGAATGAGCAAAACATCTACAGAAACATGTACAAAGGATGAGAAAAACTAATCTGGCTCTCAACCAGTGTTCGGCATCCAGCTTTCTCGTCCCCGTNAAACATGTACAAAGGATGAGAAAAACTAATCTGGCTCTCAACCAGTGTTCGGCATCCAGCTTTCTCGTCCCCGTCCGGATGGGTTTGGACGGGGACGGGGACCCTTTTCTCTCAAAAGACGGGGAAGGGTGAGTCGAATTTTTGAGAAACACGGGGACAAGTGAGTTGATTATTTTGAAAAGACAAGGACGGGACGGGGACGGGTGAGTCGATTATTTGGAAAAGACGGCGACGGAACGGGTGAGGATGTTTATTATGAAAGAAGAGTAAGACTGTTTTTTAGGAAAGACGGGGACAGGACGGGGACGGAGAAGCCTGTTTTCTACGAAAGATGGGGATGGGTGAAGACATTTCTTTTTAAAAGACGTGTGTTATTCAGGCACAGACTTCCAACTTAGGTTCGTTGGAAATCGAAATTTCAACTATTTCAGTCTGAGGGTTTTAGCAATAAATTAGATTTGAAAATGTTTGTTTCGGACATAAAATACAAGGCGGTCATTTTTTAGGGAAAGACGGGGACAACACGGAGAAGCCATTTTTGATAAAAAGACGGGAACGGGGAATTCTTTCANATTTTTTAGGGAAAGACGGGGACAACACGGAGAAGCCATTTTTGATAAAAAGACGGGAACGGGGAATTCTTTCATTATGAAAAGACGGGGACGGGTATAAACATTTCTTGCATAGTACGGGGCAAGAAAGCCTTTCATTATGAAAAGACGGGGACGGGTAGAAAAATTTTTTTCATAGGACGAGGACGGGACGGGGACGGGAAAGCCTTTCATTATGAAAAGGCGGAGACGGATATAAACATTTTTTCATAGAACGGGGACNGGGACGGGGACGGGAAAGCCTTTCATTATGAAAAGGCGGAGACGGATATAAACATTTTTTCATAGAACGGGGACTGGGAAGCCTTTTATTATGAGAAGACGGGGACGAGACGGGAAAAATTTTTTTTAAGCAAAGACGGGTACGGGTACGAGGAAGCCTTTTGTTATGAGAAGACAGGGACGAGACGGGGGAAATATTTTTTAAGCAAAGGCGAGGACGGGACGGGTACGGGAAAGCTTTTTGTTATGAGAAGACGAGGACGGGACAGGGNTTTTAAGCAAAGGCGAGGACGGGACGGGTACGGGAAAGCTTTTTGTTATGAGAAGACGAGGACGGGACAGGGAAATTTTTTTAAGGAAAGACGGGGACGGGGATATTTTTTTTAAGCGAAGACGGGGACGGGACGAGGAAGGTTTTAGTTTGACTTTTAGTTGTTACTCATGGAAACAAAATTTTTTGAAAACTAAAAATGAACAAGTGNTTTGACTTTTAGTTGTTACTCATGGAAACAAAATTTTTTGAAAACTAAAAATGAACAAGTGGTCTTTCTGCACTGGACACTTCAATTGTATTTTTTCACTAAGTTTGAAATTAAATATCTTCGTATTTACGCACGTTGATCTCACTGATGTATTAATTTGAATATTTTTGTGCATTTGTCCAAATAATTAAAAAAACGATAATTTTGATTGTAGTTTTTCTTTATTTCTCAAAATTGAACAATTTAAATTTAAATAAAATTTTTTATTTATTTTTAAGATTCTCCTACACGATTTTCAAAATTTTCGGAATATCATCAAGGATATACTGGAAGAATTACTAGAGGTAAATGGTTTTGTATACATAATATGGCATCGTAATTGCTGCCGATCAAATCCAAGTGTTACTCGATGTAGCAGAAAGAGTNGTTTTGTATACATAATATGGCATCGTAATTGCTGCCGATCAAATCCAAGTGTTACTCGATGTAGCAGAAAGAGTGATAATTAAGTTGACATGTCCGGGATTCAAATTAGATCTGAAGTGTGTAATGGAACAAGAAGTGTCTTAGTACAAATAATTTCATCCAATGGAATGAAGTCTAGTCTAACCCAAACAAAGTAAATGGAACAGAAAAACAAGCCAAACCTACCAACACTAAACAACTACAATCCTTATCTGGGTTACTGGGTTATTTCATAAAATTTAGAGATGTCCCGAGTACTCGGCAATATTCGAAAATGGTACTTGTCCACTACTCGGCCAATTGCACCGAGTAGTGGACTTGATTTCTAAANACTCGGCAATATTCGAAAATGGTACTTGTCCACTACTCGGCCAATTGCACCGAGTAGTGGACTTGATTTCTAAAACTTCTTGAAAGTAAAAACTAAACTCACTTGGAAATTTTACAGCATTTTGTAATTAGAATATATGGCAAGAATATATTTTATACTTTTTTGAAGTCAATTTTGCAATTTACTTAANAGCATTTTGTAATTAGAATATATGGCAAGAATATATTTTATACTTTTTTGAAGTCAATTTTGCAATTTACTTAAGGTGCTCAAAACCTAATTGCTTTAAGTTAGGGTTAAGAAAAGTCAACATCTCTCCTNATTTTGCAATTTACTTAAGGTGCTCAAAACCTAATTGCTTTAAGTTAGGGTTAAGAAAAGTCAACATCTCTCCTTGTTCCGGTAAAAGACGTGAACGCTTATCCTCGTAAATTAATCCTTCGAAAAATAATCTTTCACTAAAAATCGAATGACACCCCATATGCTTAGGAAGCCGAGTACTCACTACAGCCATCTCNAAAAATAATCTTTCACTAAAAATCGAATGACACCCCATATGCTTAGGAAGCCGAGTACTCACTACAGCCATCTCCAATACACCGATTACTCGTACTCGGCAATTGGCCGAGTATTGCTACTCGGGGCATCTNCTCACTACAGCCATCTCCAATACACCGATTACTCGTACTCGGCAATTGGCCGAGTATTGCTACTCGGGGCATCTCTAGTAAAAATAATACAAACGGAATAAAATGTGCTATCTTTGGCCCTCTTCTACATTCTTAAATCAAAACTTTGGCTCACCTTCGCCTTCTTATTCGAACACACTGTATATTAAAAACTTTATAGTATAAATCGTCCGTAGACAGTCGTGACGGNCTTCGCCTTCTTATTCGAACACACTGTATATTAAAAACTTTATAGTATAAATCGTCCGTAGACAGTCGTGACGGATCCAACTTATACTCTCACGACACTTGACCAAACTCTGTGGTTACTTCTCTCCAAATGCGAAAATGCTTCACTTATGAAGTTAAAATTTTCTAATTTTNTTGACCAAACTCTGTGGTTACTTCTCTCCAAATGCGAAAATGCTTCACTTATGAAGTTAAAATTTTCTAATTTTAACTGGCGACCCGCAAATTTGTCTTGCTCTTGCAAATCTGCGAAAGTAGCAGTTCTTGTCTTGGTGCACCTACAATTTAAAATTTAAAAATTGTAATTCAATTTTGGAAAGAACAGTGAAATAACATTTTAATTGTGAACTAAACAGTCGCCCCAATTTAAATTGGAATTCATCAAATCATATCATGTTAAATTTTCCCACACGGCGGATACTTAAAGCAATGGAAAACATCCCAAATTAATAACCAATTCATTTTTCAATTCCATTTCGTAATCAAATTGAAAACACTCGTAAATAATAGTGCGCGCTAAAAACTTGTAGAACTTCAGACTAATTGTTATTGATTTGAAAATTTAGTTGATGGATAGAAATTTTTCATTAGTTGGCATTAAGGGTTTGTTGCACATTTCACTATAACTTTTAGTCTTTAGTTGACAATAGTAAATTAGACTTAATCTTAGTTTTAAGTAAATAAATTTTCCCAATTTGCAAATTGTTACTCTATAGGGCTATGCACAAGAAAATATCCAGTTATTTTGTTGCTTACGGGAGATCCGCAGTTTGACCTTGACCTTTGAACTTAAGCGGGTCATCACCGACAAAAAACATATTGGGGAAGTTACTCATTCAGTTCAATAGCCTGAACAAGTTTTGAAAATAATTAAAATTATTATTATTGAAATCTCCTGTTTTTGTAAATGCCCATGGCTAATGGATGGGTAAATGTGTTAACAGAAGGGGTAATGTCTTCGACTTAATCTTTCTCTCTGNCCATGGCTAATGGATGGGTAAATGTGTTAACAGAAGGGGTAATGTCTTCGACTTAATCTTTCTCTCTGTATAACTATGACCAACACTTTTGCACAGTATCACTATTAGCTACTGATAAGACAATCGTTTATTTCTAACTAGCATCCCAGAAACTACACATTTCTATTTATCTCTAGACATCTAGCTTGCTAATTAGTTAGCATCAGGTTGATACTTGAGCTGTAACCGCCGAGTACAGAAGATATCCATCGTTGTACCTCAGATACCAACGGTATTAATTTCATACACAAAAACTTCATGGTATGGTTTACAATGTATTTTCTGTTGCTACGGTTTATTTGCGTTATGTAGATTTTTGTTTTACATAAGTTTGAATTTTATTTTTAGACATATTTTGAGTTGTGTAGTTAGCTTCTCCAAGCCATGCGGAATTAATTTATAAAATGATTTTGGAACAGATTTTGATGAAATTTATGCAGTTGTAGTTGACTTCGTCGAAACCCTATTTGTTGTTGTCCACGTAACTTGTAGCCTACTTGGACAAATCCCATTTTCAGTGGTAAACGTTGTCCTATGTCCCAAATATGTTACAAACATCCCGCACCCTCATTCTCTACTTTTCGTAAAGGTAAAGCTGAAAATCACTGCGTTGAGGGAGTGAAGGGTCTGAAGTTGTCCCACCAGAGCAAGTGGTTTGAGAGCCGCATATCACCTAGGCCGTGATTCTAAGAACTTCGACATTTTACATCGACCATTTTGAAATTTAGTAGTTCAAAATTAGATGAAATTACGTTTCATAAAAGTAATTGTAAAGTATGATCCTACTCAGAATTCTACTACGAAATTTTAGAACTATCAAATAAGGAAGAATAATTGATCATTTCCGCGAAAATGAACACAAGTGTTACTTGAAAAGTTTTTATAAATTTTATCAGAAATTTGTCCACTTGTATTGAAGTTCGTTTAGCGTAATTTCGAATAATGTGCGTCTTATACTTAAAGTAGAATTAAAAGTTTTCACCGAAATTTATAAGTGAGTTCACGTAAATGTCAATGGTTGAAAAGTTAATATGATGAGAATGCTTCCAATGCACGGTGAATGGAATGCTTATTTCCACAGCATAATAAAACTGGACAAAATACACACTAATGAGTAGCGTTAACTACAATTCAACATTTTCTAGGAATTATGAAACATTTATAAAATAAAGGCGATTATTACTGAAAAACTAGCAGCAAAATTGTAAAACATAGTTGTAAATGAAAACTAAATTCTGAGATTAAAAAACNTTATTACTGAAAAACTAGCAGCAAAATTGTAAAACATAGTTGTAAATGAAAACTAAATTCTGAGATTAAAAAACGGTTCTGCATTAAATTATCACGCATTTTCCAGTACACATAAAATTGTAGTATTAAAATTTTATGCAACACGTCCATGGACNGCATTAAATTATCACGCATTTTCCAGTACACATAAAATTGTAGTATTAAAATTTTATGCAACACGTCCATGGACTCTCTCTACTTTTTGAATATTTCACTAAAAATTGCATAAGATTTCGATAACGTTTATATCCCAATTGGTGAAACTGAAAAGTTTATGTTGAGACATACTTTACATTCGTGCAAATAGTACTAAAATAACAAGTACTAATAAGTTATTGAGAATGAAGATAAGCTATTTCTAAAACCGGGCATAGAAATGGTACTNTAAAATAACAAGTACTAATAAGTTATTGAGAATGAAGATAAGCTATTTCTAAAACCGGGCATAGAAATGGTACTACATTTGATTGTTAGTTCATTACTTATATTGCTTATGTTGAAGTATGGAAACCCATACTTCAACATAACCCACTCCACTCCCATAACGTGACCCACTCCACTCATTGACGTGCAATGAGTGGAGTGGGTCATATGAGTGAATTTATCATATAATTTTTACGTAACCACTTTAACATATTTGATGCAAAAATAGGTATCTACTGAGAGAACCTTGATAGTATGAGTGTAAATTCCTAATGTGCTCTTTGTCAATCTGCTATTTAGCAATTTCTGGAACATGTAATATAACGAATATTTCGAAATTTCAAGCCTAACCTTTAAACTTCTAAAGCTTTATTGATGGATAACTTTAGGTTAATAGGGCCAGTCAATCCTCAAAATCATCTATGTACCTAATTACTGTTTCTGACTGCTGGGGACGNTAAAATAACAAGTACTAATAAGTTATTGAGAATGAAGATAAGCTATTTCTAAAACCGGGCATAGAAATGGTACTGCATTTGACTGTTAGTTCATTACTTATATTGCTTATGTTGAAGTATGGAAAATTGACGTGCAATGAGTGGAGTGGGTCATATGAGTGAATTTATCATATAATTTTTACGTAACCACTTTAACATATTTTATTCAAAAATAGGTATCTACTGAGAGAACCTCGATAGTATGAGTGTAAATTCCTAATGTGCTCTTTGTCAATCTGCTATTTAGCAATTTCTGGAAGATGTAATATAACGAATATTTCGAAATTTCAAGCCTAACCTTTAAACTTCTAAAGCTTTATTGATGGATAATTTTAGGTTAATAGGGCCAGTCAATCCTCAAAATCATCTATGTACCTAATTACTGTTTCTGACTGCTGGGGACGGTGCGAACAGGAAGAAATGACAATTGGACCGAAAATGACGAAATCTATAAATGAGCCAGAAAGTAGAGATATTAAATCTGAACACATGATACGATGCTGGCGTGGTGTTCAGATCCAAAGTTACAGTATGTTAAGCGGATGAAAACGAGTCCGTAATTTATATTTAGTAGTAACTTTAATTTATTTCTTATCCTGAGTCAACGATTATTGTGTTTATAGTTCNAATGACAATTGGACCGAAAATGACGAAATCTATAAATGAGCCAGAAAGTAGAGATATTAAATCTGAACACATGACACGATGCTGGCATCCAAAGTTACAGTATGTTAAGCGGATGAAAATGACTCCGTAATTTATATTTAGTAGTAACTTTAATTTATTTCTTATCCTGAGTCAACGATTATTGTGTTTATAGTTCNCTCCGTAATTTATATTTAGTAGTAACTTTAATTTATTTCTTATCCTGAGTCAACGATTATTGTGTTTATAGTTCAATAATTGTGTCAATTGAATCAAGATGAAATTTTAGATTCTTAACTCGATTCATTGGTAACATTGCCAGAATTATCAGAAATCTTCGATTAGGGGGGGAAAATATGAGACGATAATTAGGAAGCAGTAAATTTCTAAAAATTGAGTTCAAAATTAAACAATTTAACCTAACGTTAATTTTGGTAATAGTGGCATCTATAAAATTGTTATATTTTTAATTGAATCAGCTACATCTTAATTTCATGCAGGAGGATCGTACCTTCAAGGTAACAATTAGTGCAACCTGGAAATCAATATTCTAAGCATTATTAAATATTTGTCCATGCCACTTGATAAATACAAGCCTTAAAGTTCGATAAATTATTTCTTAAAATATATTCACTCAAAAAAAANGTCCATGCCACTTGATAAATACAAGCCTTAAAGTTCGATAAATTATTTCTTAAAATATATTCACTCAAAAAAAATTAATATTTTACTACAGTATGTTTTACAATTATTATCATCCAACTAAAAATTTTCAGCATATCGTNCAAAAAAAATTAATATTTTACTACAGTATGTTTTACAATTATTATCATCCAACTAAAAATTTTCAGCATATCGTCTATCAAATATGTTCAGCAATGCCAATATTTTTGAATTATTACTTTCTGAACAACTATTCATATCATAACAAAAATTTTTGGTATCTAAAATTTTGAGGGTATGAGTTGTTGCCGCTATTCAACTTGGCTGATCTCTCGAAGTATAGAAAATAGTTTCAGTGATCTGTTCCGGCAATCAAAACCAAATTATCCATCATATTAGTATAAGGGAAAAGAATTCACAGTGGCAGGTTCGATGTAGCCTATTTTTCAAACTACAGTGANTCCATCATATTAGTATAAGGGAAAAGAATTCACAGTGGCAGGTTCGATGTAGCCTATTTTTCAAACTACAGTGACGTCCGGGTATAGTGACCCCGGGTATAATGTGAGAATATTTCTCTCAAGCCGACGCTTCATCCATCTTGGAAAAAGAGCTACCCTTGAGTCATAGTTTGGCCGAAGAGTAGAAGGGAGAGGACTTACATGCAGTTGTCTTTTTTGTGATTTGTTTTGAGATTATTTCTTGGCTTTCGACAATCCTGATTGGGAGTAAAGATCACCGGACCCTCAGCCTTTTTGTAAGGTAACCCCTTGACCTCTAAATCCCCTCCCTCCCACCAATGTCCCNAGATCACCGGACCCTCAGCCTTTTTGTAAGGTAACCCCTTGACCTCTAAATCCCCTCCCTCCCACCAATGTCCCCCTTATTTTAATTGGTTCCCAATTAGTCCCAATTCCCATGCCAAACTCCGTCACTTCCCCGACCCAACCCAACTTCCCAAAAAATACCCAATTCATCCCTAAATTATTATTTAACCCTTAAGTTCCCCAATTCTTCCCCAGTAAGACCTTTATGTCTTACACCCATTAATGATATTTTTGTGTGATATTTATCATTTTCATATTTGTAGTATATTTTGCAAGGAAATGGGTGTAAAAATAGTTTGTCACAGTGTGTCATACGGAAANCATTTTCATATTTGTAGTATATTTTGCAAGGAAATGGGTGTAAAAATAGTTTGTCACAGTGTGTCATACGGAAACGGATAAATTGTACAAATGTATTCAGTTTCGTTGTCTTTGGAAAATTTTCGGCTAGACAGATTATGTGAAGTGAGATATTACTGACAATGATTTTTTTATTATGATTAAGTTGGCCTTCATCTANGGCTAGACAGATTATGTGAAGTGAGATATTACTGACAATGATTTTTTTATTATGATTAAGTTGGCCTTCATCTAACTAGTATTTATTCTCCAATAATCTCTAGACATTTTCATATTGAAGGTTGTAGTGAAAATGGAAGAGTCATTGTTTTTCCGTAGCTGTGATAAAGCAACACTCATACCCACACCCGGCAAAGTAACAGGTAACTTCAATTTTTATAAAATTATNCGTAGCTGTGATAAAGCAACACTCATACCCACACCCGGCAAAGTAACAGGTAACTTCAATTTTTATAAAATTATAATGTTTTACCGACGGTTGTAATTGAAGGCATTAATAGTAGAACATGTAGTATTGAAATTTNCGTAGCTGTGATAAAGCAACACTCATACCCACACCCGGCAAAGTAACAGGTAACTTCAATTTTTATAAAATTATGTTTTACCGACGGTTGTAATTGAAGGCATTAATAGTAGAACATGTAGTATTGAAATTTCCGTATAATAAAATNATGTTTTACCGACGGTTGTAATTGAAGGCATTAATAGTAGAACATGTAGTATTGAAATTTCCGTATAATAAAATATGGAAATATTGACTGATTATCTGGATATAGAACACATTTATAATTTTGACTTATACAGTCAACAGTACTGAAAATTTCCCGAAAAATAATGGTTTGTTGATATTAAACAAAATATTCTTCATTGATTTTTATCTTACAGCACATTGAAATTCACATGACGCATGTCTAGGCTTATATAGTAATAGTACTTAAATGAAATATTTTTTTGGATGTTCATTTTCGTTATGAATTAAAATTAAATGCTTTTGTATATTATGAATATCCAAACATCGTGATTTTAATTTTGCGCCAATGTATACTAAGTGTTAAAATACTAGTATGGAAAAATATTATACCGTCCTGGCTTTTTAAAAATGATAAAAAAATTTCTATCTCTTCAACAGCTGTTCTACTCTGCTGTCTTTTCCCCATCCCTCTCTCTCTCTTCATCAAAAAATTGCCATTTTTTAAAAGCCAGGCCGGTATGTATTAGAAGCCCCAAAACAGTTAAGTAGACATTTGAATACGAGCAGAGGTTTCTCCTCCAATACCATTGTTTAAAATAACTCTTATAATTACAAGTCCTTGAAATTTTTTTCGTCGCAGATGGTTNTCTCCTCCAATACCATTGTTTAAAATAACTCTTATAATTACAAGTCCTTGAAATTTTTTTCGTCGCAGATGGTTAATTTCATAAAAAAAGTCAAATTAAAAAAAACGTAGTGCATTTTTCTATAGAATTAGGGACTTGCTACAGAATCTTGACAAGAATATAAATGTTGATGTTTACTCTACCTTTGCATGCTCCAGCTAGACCCAAAATTTCAAGGGTGTTTCTGTTAAAACATTTTAACAGGGATTCCTCTGCTTACAGCATTCTCTTTAATAGTAACTAGAAATTAATTTTATCGTTGATTACTAATTACCAAGGACGCCGAAAATATGCTCTAACTCTAAAAAAAATCCTGCGGCTTTTCCTTAAAAAANTGATTACTAATTACCAAGGACGCCGAAAATATGCTCTAACTCTAAAAAAAATCCTGCGGCTTTTCCTTAAAAAATATGATTTTCCTGCTTTTTCTAAAATTATACCTTAGAGCTATTTATTATACTGATGGACGCATTTATTNAAAAAATATGATTTTCCTGCTTTTTCTAAAATTATACCTTAGAGCTATTTATTATACTGATGGACGCATTTATTCACTTTCTGAGTCAATTTCCTGATCTTGTGTCGTTTCCCACTGCATATTGTAGAATATTTTCAAATGAATTTCTAAATTTTCATCCTTCAGGAACAATTCATAAAGTAGGGTTTAACCGATTTTAGATTTAAAAAATCGAATTTAATTAGTGGAGCTCGTTTCTAAATTTTGTTTTTTTAACACAAGAATGTCAAAGATTACTTGAAAACATTTCACAAATGGTTTTGTTCAACATCATCAGGTAATCTTAAATTTCGAATATTTCGTTCCGAGAACGCCCAAATGAATTGAACATTTAGTTCACATTGTGACCGATAGCAATAAAATTATAACATACTGCTGATTAAAATTGGCTGTCTCCCAGAGCTTGCTGCTAATCGTACAATAAAAAGTTGTGCAGTCGCTTATTCTGTGTTGAATCCTATTGAATTGATTAGGGCGTTTTTGGGACAAAGTATTCTGAATTTAATATTACCCAATGAACAAAATCATTCAACTCTAAAATAATTTTAATTAATATTAAGCTATGAAAATCTTGTGTAAAGGATAAATTTTTAAGCTAAATTTTGACTGCTACGCTAATTAAATAAAGATTTTAAAATATAAAATGCTCTAAATCTTCATGCATTAATTTTATTATGCAAATATTGAATTGAAAGTACTGAAATTGTTAGCAGAAGGGATCATTAGTGAATGATTTTATATAAAAAATTTAATGTTATCAATAAATTTATTCAATTTAAAAACCTGCCAAAGTCGTCGGTTAGATTACTGGTTGACTGGACTGAAGTGATGACGAGAATTCTGTTGGTGAAAGCTCTCTGGGTTTTTTCATTTTTGGTTCTACAGTGATTAATCTTTGCATTTAATAACAACTTTCCAATAAAATTGAAATAAGAATTATTTGATTTTTTTGAAAGATTCGCGCTGTAAATTCTTAATTTTCTCTTTTTTAGAGTCGATCTTTGTTTTATGAGTTGACATTGAAGCAAAAGCAGCAAATTCAAAGAAAAAATGCTTTTCAAAAAGAATTCTGCTTTCACAGGAAAAATACGGTTTTCCTGCTTTTTCTTATTAATTGCATTAATCGACCCCATTTTTCACGAATCATATGTATCAAACCTTTCAGCTAAAGAGGTTGCGCCGTTTCGAATATGCTTTTCCTGCTTTTNTTTTCACGAATCATATGTATCAAACCTTTCAGCTAAAGAGGTTGCGCCGTTTCGAATATGCTTTTCCTGCTTTTTGGTGTTATTGCTAATTACAGACTCAAAATAAGGCTCATACTTGTTTCTTATTCTGCATAAACTTCAGCGTTGTACCCATTTAAACAAAACAATTCCTACTAATTTATGCTTGAGCTTTATCCTGAAAATTTCAACATTTCAACTTAATACGTTTGGTTACTTGAATGGTCTGCACTGAAACATAGAATGTTATACACATTAGTATTTTAGTTAACTATAAATTAAGAAGTCCAATCATAATAATTGATTATTCAAAGGTGTGATTCCAAATTGGCTCAATGGTACACTGATTCGAAATGGCCCTGGAGTCCGACACGTTGGAAAAGAATCATACAATCACTTTTTCGACTCTTTGGGTGTTCTCCATCGGTTCCACATAGAAAATGGACAGGTTAGTGGAATATGTGCAAGACATCATTTTGTGATTTTGAATTAGTTTGTAAAGCTTATTCTTTAGTGTAATTTCAATCACTCGAATCGGTAGTTTAAACGCAAATTGTCGGAGATCAGAAAAATCCGTAGACTAAACCATAGCATTGTGGGGATTTGAGCATAAGACTCAATCCCCACTACTGTACTCATAAATGAGACAGTAGACTTCTTACCTGGCAATGAATGACCAGGAAGGTGAGTTCGGAGTTGTATTGAGTTTGAGAACAGCATTGCCCAACTAGACTCTGTAGCACAAATGGTTAGTGCGTTGGGTCCGGAATATCCAAGACGTGGGATCATACCCCACCAGAGGCCAAATTTTTGTGCCAATCCCTGTCTCAAACTCAAAGTGGCGGGTCAGCCCCGACACAGCATAAAACCATGGATAGCTGCTTTTGGCTAAACAGAGGTCACCTTAGAGGAATAGTTAGCTATTCGTCAAGTTATTTGACGAAAAGTTAGAGTAGTGCGCAAATTTTTTGGCCTATTTCATTTAAGTCGACTCAAAACCGTATTGTTCTCCTTTTGATTTCTCATTCTGGGAATTAAGTACGGAACTAAAGAAAAAACGGACGGAACTGTAAATATAAAGTTCAGCACGGCAAAGAAAATGTTACAATTTTACTTGATAAATAATTCGAGTTTAAATGCTATCCACTTCTTTTCTGTCACCTTTGTAATCTCGTAGGTAACTTGCAACGCAGAATAGAATCCATATGTGGTTGTTGTGCTCACGGGTACGAAGCAAAATACAGAGTGAGTTAATAAGGGCTACCTAGAGATCCTCACTCCACCGGACCTTTCTGTGTCACCCACCATAAATCGGCGTCAGAATTTTGTTTATTTTATAACATTCACATGTTACATTTAAATACAAAAAATCACTTAGTCGAAAGTTGTTTAATCTAAATAGGAGTACCGCCGATGCATCGACTGGAATAGATCAAATATCGCTACCAGGACCCAGACGACTCATATGAGCAGCTACTTGTCAGATATAACAATCATCCGTCTGCGGTAAATCAACAAATACGTCAAGCACGTACTGTGAAAGATGTTATTGTGTGAGAAAAATTATTCCTTTTGGACCAAAAGTCTGGCAACTTACGACTAACGACGAAATGGCAGCTGCGGTCATTGCTGTAGCCAAACTAGGTTAGATGAACCAAAGGGAGCTCAATTTACACTTCATAAGAATCTGAATAGAGGAGAATGAAAAATAGTCTGATTCAATATTTAGAATTATGTTCTTATGTGCTGTAGCAAATGAATCCCCTTTGGTTGAATCTAACTACCTATTTAGACCCACATGCTTCGTATGAATCGTCTGGATCCCGGTAGCGATATNCTACCTATTTAGACCCACATGCTTCGTATGAATCGTCTGGATCCCGGTAGCGATATTTGATCTAAATCAGTCAAAGCATCGGCGGTACTCCAATTTAGGTAAAAACAACTTTCGACTAAATGATCCTTTGTTTTTAAATGTAACATGTGAATGTTATAAAATAAACAAAATTCTGACGCCGATTTATGGTGGGTGACACAGAAAGGTCCGGTGGAGTGAGGATCTCTAGGTAGCCCTTATTAACTCACTCTGTACTTTGGGTATAACATCACGGCAATAATCATACCGACCTTTATTGCTATTGGTATTTTAAGCGAAAATATTTCGGAAGTGATCAAGTTTGTAGGAGCTGAAGTTTATTTTTACCATCATTGTTAGCAATCAATGCTACCGAAGCTGCCATCAGCAGAAAGTTTATATAGTTGCAAAACTAAAATCGAAGAAAGGTATAAGTGGATATTGTTTCGTACATAATATACCATATATTGTAGTTTTTTTAAGAATACCGGAGAATCCTACGTTATCATGCTGCAAAGTTTATTCAAACAGCACTGGGATAAACCACATTACACTTTTCTATTTTTCCTCCAGGAAATGCTTAGCACTTCCCACATCATATCACACACAATGGATAGGCAACAAAATAATTTTTCATTTATTTTAGAAAATAGCCAGTGTTCACCAGTCAGTCATACTCGCTGATTCAGGGGCTCATGACTGACTATGAGTCATGACTGACTTCTTGACTTTTGGGAGTCGACTCGGAATCAGTGAGTGATGACCTTGATTCCGGAGTCAGGTCAGGTAATCCAAAATTTGAAAATATGATGCGACAATTTGAAATTAAAAAATATATATTTGATGATGATTGCAGATGAGAAAAAAATAGGAAATTATTTCGAATACAGTGCGGAAAAATGTTTTACGCGAGCGAGAAGTTAGTTTTAGCCCATGCTCGTTACTGGAGAAAGCCCTCGAGTAATAATTTTGTCCGTTTATGAACTGTTGAAATAATTTTTTTTCAATGCAATTGACATTTTATCATGAAAGAACGTTGACAAGTAGGTCGATGCGCTAAAAATCAGGTCACTAGGATGATAGGGTCAAAAGTTACTGTAACCTAATTCTGAGACGCCACAGTAAAGTATAGGAGAGTTTCAGAATTAAGTTGCAAAAAGTTTAATAGTTGAACATTGGCCATTGAAAATCGAAATGCCAAACGTTGAAGCGTTACAAAATCAGAGTCGAAATCAAAATCGAAAGTTTTCCACCCTTAGAAATCGAAATTTCCAAGTCTTTACAAATAAATTTCAATTTCATAAAATAAATAAATGTTGGTAATCAAAATCCATAATCGCAAGTGGAAGAAACCGATATCAACTTTCCTTCGAAATCGAAATTCAAATCTTCGTACAAATCGAAACAGAATTTCGACACTAGCCATTCGAAATCAAGACTGGTAACTTCTCAGGCCCTCATAATTCTAATCCAAATTTGTTGGGATGCCCCGAATAGTGGTATACGAAAATTATTTGTATGAATACTCTTATTCGAAATGAAACCGAATACGAATAGTTCTAACGAATATTCGACGACTATTCGAAAACACATTTTTAGAAATATTCAAAAATGAATTCGAATAGTTTGCTAATGTTATTTTTAGAATATTACGAATACTAATATTCGCAAAAGTATCTTGTTGTCCATTTGTTGTGTGTTATATGATGTAGGAAACGGTATGCATTTTACTGGCGGAAAAATAGAAAAATGCATTGTGGTATATCCTCAATGGGTATACAGAGAGAGTTTTTAAGGGTGTTACGGGAATACCTCACACTTCACTTTACTCTTTCATCTACCTAAAGAGAAAATTTTAAACCAGTGACGTTTGAGAAAATTGAGGAATGGGTGCATGCATTATATGGGTGAAATACTATATATAAGTAAATATTTATACTCATATGTAAGGCAGAGATATTTCCAATTTACATTTTGTTGCATTTTGATAGGTGACTTACAACAGTCGATGCCTGGAGAGTGATTCTTACAACCGAGCTATGGCAGCGGAAAGGATAGTGGTGACTGAATTTGGAACTTTTGGAATTCCTGATCCTTGCGACTCAATTTATGGCGAGTAAGTCCGACATTTTAATTTAGTAACGGCTGAAAAAGTGGTTAAATAAATTAAAATTAAAATTAACAAATTTGTAATAAAAAGAAGATAAAATTTGCATAGAATTTTGCTTGGATTTGCAAGAAGAATTTCTAAAACAAATAATACAGACTGTGTATTCCAAGTATGGTTTTGCATCTGCGTCTGTTTGAAAATTTAATAAAAAAGTCATGTAAACGGCGCAGTGGAATGTTAACCAAGATTTCGGACTGTCTAAGAAAAAAAATTTCACGTTGATACATCCAGTAATAAAAAATTTGATATGACTTGTCTCTTTTTATAAATATAGTTACTAAACCTTACCGATTAATTGTTAGACACAATCCAATGCGTCAAGCTTAAGGCAAATTTATTCACAAGTCAAGGCGAACAGATTATTACCTATTATTAATTGAAAGGATTCTGTATCACCTAGGTGGATAGATGTGTGTAGATTCGTACTCTCAGTCAATAATAAGCATGAGTTAATAAATCACTTGTGAGATTAGGAGATTTCTTGTCTCACAAAAGATGCCTAGCATAAAACCGATTCTTGTCTGCCCCACCTCAACGTTGTTGCAGGGACTTCCCAAATTCTATTGGGCTAGTTTTTGGGAAAATATTTCTGTCGGATGAAGCTGTATCGCCCAAATGAGTAGATAAGGAGAGCCGCATGCGCAGTTCTAGTTTCCAGAGACAATAATAAATACGAGCTAAAAACTTACTAGTGAAATAAGGCTACTTTGCAGATTATATATTACAATTCTACAAATTTGTGACAAGTGAGGTTCTTGTGGTTTGAAACGTTTTATACTAGCAATAATAACATTGGTTAAACATATTGCCTGAAATATAAATTATAACTGGTAACATTTTTGACAGGTTCAAAAGTGTATTTGTCACTAAGAAGGAGAAACCGGAAGATGACCAAGAATCAGACAATTGCAACGTCAACGTTGCTTACTATGGCGACCAACTGTATGCCATGACAGAAACACCATTCACACGGCGAATTAATCCGGAGACATTGCAGACAATTGGGAGCAAAACGAGAATTCCAGAATATGTCACAGTGAACTATGCTAGTGCGCATCCTCATATACTCAAAGATGGAACTGTACTCAATTTGGGCGCAAACTACATACACGAGAAAGGGCCACATTACTGTATTATCCAAGTACCTCCATCTTACGGCACTGAAGGTAAAAAGAGAAATATTTTCAATTTATAGCACCTCTAATTGCAAAGTTTATTTTATTTCAATTTCAAATTTGCAATATATTTTATTTGGATTTGAGTGAAGCTTTATGGACACTTTTTGGAAGAGAAAATATACAATTTCTAGCTATAATTGTATCATTGCTGCATAGCTTTTGATTCTTGGGAATAACAACCTACATGATCGACTGTTAAAAAACTTTAAAGAAAGATTATGAAGTAGTTTTATTAATTATTAGCAATGATATGTGATGATTCTAACGAATAGAATCTAAATAATGTAAAAAAAAGATCAGCTATTTCGTTGAAATACTTGTGGTGAACATTCGTTGTTTCTAGGATACGATTTCTCTCAACATTGCGGAATATACACTCCCATATTCTTTTATTTGGAAATTAAAAAATATGACAAAAAAAAAGTCATATTTAATTCTTTATTATATTCCTAACATTAGTTTAGTTTCAAATTTTTAAACTCGCCATTAACAAGCTCGCAAATATTTATTGGTTGATCTGTGAAAAACGATACGACTCAAAGGATTTACACAATGTACTACAAAATTTGCAAAAGAGTATCTTTTAAACTTATTGCACAATGTTAATCATATTGCTACTCCCAATTTCTTTCAACCTTATTCACATTAATTATTTTATTTTGCCAATTGTCTTGTGTAGACAATTTCGATAGCGATGATGTACATAATACTCAAAGCTTGACTGAATAAGCAATCTTGCTATATTTAATTGAATTTTTAATCTAAAATTACAGAAAATGCATTCAAGGACGCAAAAATTTTAGCAGAAATCCCAGCTTCGTCAAAGCACTATCCTTCATACTATCATTCGTTTGGGATGACCGAGGATAAAATAATCTTCATTGAACAACCCCTATATTTCAGCTTGCCGAAGTTTCTAGTCTCTAATTCCATACAGCGGCACACATACAAGGATTGTCTGGCTTGGCAACCGAACACAAAAGTAATGGTCAACAACTCATTAATGAAACTTATTCTAAATTTTGCATTTTAGTTCTAACTTAAGTGTACGGCACAACTAAGATATACTATATGCGGTATATTGAATGGTGTTTTCAAAAAATTGGATTATTCTACAATTTAACTATTTTTTTAATACACCTCTACAGACAAAATTCCACGTTGTTTATATGAAGACTGGCAATATTCATCCAATCGTCTACGAGACTGATGATTTATTTACTTTTCACCATGCCAATGCTTATGAAGAAGATAATCAATTGATTGTTGATGTAGTTGGTTTCAACGATGGTCAGGTAAGAATTAAAAAAATTTCAAATTAAGCCAGTTTGTTTGTTGAAATCATGACTATATTCAATTTTTAGTACCTAATATGAACTTCGTTGAAATATATTGCATGTTAGAATTTAACATTAAAAATTTATTGGTTTGTATTTGTTGATGCAAAGCAGATTTAGTTAGAATTTGTTTTTTGTTTTAGTTTATTTTAAATGGGAAAACAGGCGATTTCGGAAATGCTGTCCCAGGAGGAAACAAAGGAACTCTACGTCGATATGTATTACCTTTAGATGCTTCAAAAATTCAATCAAATTCCTTGGCTTGTGCACGCCCAGGAAATCCCAAAGTTATTGATATCCGTCCCACGTTTCTCTACAAACGATCAATTGAATTCCCCCGTATCAACTATACTTTAAATGGTCTGAAATACAAATTTGTGTATGGCGTTGCTACTGCCAACAACATTGAAAGAGAAGTGTGGCCAGAAACTAATCAAGTAAGAGAAACAATGAGAAATGTCTTTTGTACTTTTATGCAAATCCTCACAACATACATTAAAGTTTTAATTTCTTGACATGGTAGCTAACCAAAGTGGATGTTGACACTATTGAAACCAGTTCCTGGTATGGTGGGGTAGATATTTGGATATCCGAACCAGTTTTCGTTGCAAACCCTACAATTGAATTTCCCACTGAAGATGACGGTGTACTAATTGCAAATATTTTACATAAAGACGATCCACAAAAGACCACACTAGTTGTAGTAGACGCAAAAAATATGGCTGAAATCGCAAGTGCAGTTTTCAAGACCGATGGTGCTGTAACATCTACTTTTCATGGGCAATGGGCAAACACAAATGATAAAGTACATCTGTATTGAATTGCTTTTACCATTTAACTATATCGAACTTGGAGAAAAAATTTTTTTTAATAAAAAAAGATACCTTTCTCAGATTATTCTTTTGTTTCAGTCTAGAGGTTAAGTGCTGAAAATCTAATAGACCAGTTTATACAGTATTGGCTTGCTTCAAATATTTTATGCTATTGCAGGCATGCAAATGGCTATTATTTTATAGTTTCTTATTGCCGCGGACCCTAAATGACTACTGCTTAAATTGTTATCTAAAATCCGAAAATTCCGAGAAAATTATAAAATTTCGACAGTTGGAGAAACAGTTTTATCTCACTTTTATACTAGTTTAGGAATAAATTGCGTCGCTACAGCAGTTCACATTGGCTTTTGTGCTGAAATTGGAAGTAAATGTGTTTTCGCAGATACCGATTGTCTTTTAAGTCATGATCAACTTTTCTGCGCAACGCGTAAATTTGTAAAGAAAAANAGACTTCAGGCGCCTCGAGAGGGCGTCCGTCGTCTGGACAGTTAAACAGAGGGACGCGAGGGAAAGTGGAGAAAGGTCACTTTCCCTCCAACATATGCCCAGGGGGTGGGGGAAGCGGCGACCTCGGCGCTAGAAAAGAAAGTTTGCGGGGAAGTAGGTATGGATAGGTTATTCGAATTAGGGGAAGTTACGGTTGCTGGACTGTCTGGCTACGCATGCGGGCTTCTCAGATTCGGTATTCGGTGAAGTAACGGTGCTGGATTATCAGGACTGAAACGGAAAAACGGGGAATCCATGCTCACGCGCCTACCCTTGGGATGGAGGTGGGGGCGGTTACTGAAAATCGACATGACCAGGGATAGGGATAAAAAAAATTGGACATTACCTGGGGGCGACAAGCAGTCTTTGCTTTGTCGTGGAATTAAAAATTTTAACTTTAATAACTATGTTTTTGGACTTACGCGGGAATTTTAAAACTCCCTGAAAACCTTAACAAATAAATAAAGTTGTTGGGTGGCTGCTGGTGGCACTCGCTTGATGGAAGAGGTGGAGGTCTTCGTCTTATCCACACGAAACTTGACCTCTATTTTGAAGACTCGAGGTCAGAAGTAGCGAAAAGGCTTGCCATCTTCTGTTAGAAGGAAATGGGTATGGTGGGGATTGGGTTTAGGATAGGGTTCGGGGAATTATCAAAGGNAAACATGTACAAAGGATGAGAAAAACTAATCTGGCTCTCAACCAGTGTTCGGCATCCAGCTTTCTCGTCCCCGTTGTTAGAAGGAAATGGGTATGGTGGGGATTGGGTTTAGGATAGGGTTCGGGGAATTATCAAAGGGCAGGGTTAGGTCAGAGGTCAAACTATCACGGGACGTAAATTTGGAAAATGGGATTCCTAATAAACTGTCTTGGGAGAGATGTTGACGGGACTAGGGCTGGGGAGACAGTTCTTTACCTTCCTGGAAATCTGTGATTTCCAGGATGAAGAAACTAGATTTTGTAAGGCATGGGAAGCAGACTTCAGGCGCCTCGAGAGGGCGTCCGTCGTCTGGACAGTTAAACAGAGGGACGCGAGGGAAAGTGGAGAAAGGTCACTTTCCCTCCAACANAGGGCGTCCGTCGTCTGGACAGTTAAACAGAGGGACGCGAGGGAAAGTGGAGAAAGGTCACTTTCCCTCCAACACCGTCCGGATGGGTTTGGACGGGGACGGGGACCCTTTTCTGTCAAAAGACGGGGGAGGGTGAGTCGAATTTTTGAGAAACACGGGGACAAGTGAGTTGATTATTTTGAAAAGACAAGGACGGGACGGGGACGGGTGAGTCGATTATTTGGAAAAGACGGCGACGGAACGGGTGAGGATGTTTATTATGAAAGAAGGGTAAGACTGTTTTTTAGGAAAGACGGGGACAGGACGGGGACGGAGAAGCCTGTTTTCTACGAAAGATGGGGACGGGTGAAGACATTTCTTTTTAAAAGACGGGTGTTATTCAGGCACAGACTTCCAACTTAGGTTCATTGGAAATCGAAATTTCAATTATTTCAGTCTGAGGGTTTTAGCAATAAATTAGATTTGAAAATGTTTGTTTCGGACATAAAATACAAGGCGGTCATTTTTTAGGGAAAGACGGGGACAACACGGAGAAGCCATTTTTGATAAAAAGACGGGAACGGGGAATTCTTTCATTATGAAAAGACGGGGACGGGTATAAACATTTCTTGCATAGTACGGGGCAAGAAAGCCTTTCATTATGAAAAGACGGGGACGGGTAGAAAAATTTTTTTCATAGGACGAGGACGGGACGGGGACGGGAAAGCCTTTCATTATGAAAAGGCGGAGACGGATATAAACATTTTTTCATAGAACGGGGACGGGGAAGCCTTTTATTATGAGAAGACGGGGACGAGACGGGAAAAACTTTTTTTTAAGCAAAGACGGATGCGGGTACGAGGAAGCCTTTTGTTATGAGAAGACGGGGAAAAAAATTTTTAAGCAAAGGCGAGGACGGGACGGGTACGGGAAAGCTTTTTGTTATGAGAAGACGAGGACGGGACAGGGAATTTTTTTTAAGCAAAGACGGGGACGGGGATTTTTTTTAAGCGAAGACGAGGACGGGACGGGGAAGGTTTTAGTTTGACTTTTAGTTGTTACTCATGGAAACAAAATTTTTTGAAAACTAAAAATGAACAAGTGGTCTTTCTGCACTAAACACTTCAATTGTATTTTTTCACTAAGTTTGAAATTAAATATCTTCGTATTTACGCACGTTGATCTCACTGATGTATTAATTTGAATAATTTTGTGCATTTGTCCAAATATTTAAAAAAACGATAATTTTGATTGTAGTTTTTCTTTATTTCTCAAAATTGAACAATTTAAATTTAAATAAAAATTTTTATTTATTTTTAAGATTCTCCTACACGATTTTCAAATTTTTCGGAATATCATCAACGATATACTGGAAGAATTACTAGAGGTAAATGGTTTTGTATACATAATATGGCATCGTAATTGCTGCCGATCAAATCCAAGTGTTACTCGATGTAGCAGAAAGAGTGATAATTAAGTTGACATGTCCGGGATTCAAATTAGATCTGAAGTGTGTAATGGAACAAGAAGTGTCTTAGTACAAATAATTTCATCCAATGGAATGAAGTCTAGTCTAACCCAAACAAAGTAAATGGAACAGAAAAACAAGCCAAACCTACCAACACTAAACAACTACAATCCTTATCTGGGTTACTGGGTTATTTCATAAAATTTAGAGATGTCCCGAGTACTCGGCAATATTCGAAAATGGTACTTGTCCACTACTCGGCCAATTGCACCGAGTAGTGGACTTGATTTCTAAACCTTCTTGAAAGTAAAAACTAAACTCACTTGGAAATTTTACAGCATTTTGTAATTAGAATATATGGCAAGAATATATTTTATACTTTTTTGAAGTCAATTTTGCAATTTACTTAAGGTGCTCAAAACCTAATTGCTTTAAGTTAGGGTTAAGAAAAGTCAACATCTCTCCTCGTTCTGGTAAAAGACGTGAACGCTTATCCTCGTAAATTAATCCTTCGGAAAATAATCTTTCACTAAAAATCGAATGACACCCCATATGCTTAGGAAGCCGAGTACTCACTACAGCCATCTCCAATACACCGATTACTCGTACTCGGCAATTGGCCGAGTATTGCTACTCGGGGCATCTTTAGTAAAAATAATACAAACGGAATAAAATGTGCTATCTTTGGCCCTCTTCTACATTCTTAAATCAAAACTTTGGCTCACGAAGTGATGGGTCACACTCACAACCACTTCGAAAAAAATTAGTAGGCGTACTCAATCTGGATTTGTAAACTTACAACTGTGTAAGTTTACAAAACTCGCACATGCGCAGTTACAAATCAGAAACTTCTATTTTGTAAACTAAAAATATGTCCTTTTGGTTCGTAAAGTTTGCAAAGGCTTTGTAAAGTTACGGACCAATGAGGAGGCTGGAATTTGTTTCCCGCCAAATTTCTCTCTTTGTAACCTAACAAATTTTGTAAACTTACAAAATTGTAAGTTAACAAACCTCAGACTGAGTACGCCCAGTGTAAAGTTATTATTATTTTTATTATTATTATTTTATTACAGTATTATTATTTTTGGTAAGAACTTGCAACCAGATCAAATACATTATTCATTAGATTCTCCACAAACCTATAGTGTGTGAGTCAGAAGTCAGGCGCAAATCGATTCCAACGTAAAAGAATCGAGAAAATGGATTTTAACGTAACCCTTGAAGAATCCGAACAGCCAATCGTTGTGGACAAATAAAAATAAAAATGCGTAATAACCAAATAAGCCTCTACTAATATTTATTCTCGAAAGCAACATGCGGGTCCGCCGCGAGATTTATGCACTACGAGATTAGATCACTGCACTTCCGTCGTACAAAAATATACTTTTCCCATTAATAATTCCAAATTAATTAACCAAAATCTGATATGGATATGACACGAAACTGTTTTGAATGTTATAAAGTATTTGTTGCTTTTAGTTGACCAGATACGCAGTTAGAAATTGTTGAAAAAACAACTAATTAGGAAAATAGAACTACAGAACTTGGCTTTTGTAACTTACAAAGTGCTTCCAAGCACAATATTACACATTTTTAGTCAAAAGTTGCTGAGGAATTTTGAAAAAAAAATTTTCTAAATTTTTCATACCTTTGTTCCAATAAATACAAAATGTAAGTAAAGATTTTGAAAGAACAAGTTCACTGCCATTTATGCACAACATGGATTTAGTCATGTGCTAGATATATTGAAGAGTATCGTGTAAGAACGTGTTAATTGATTTTAGCTTTTTCAGATGTCGTATAATATAGGCTTCGGTGGTAGATTTTAGTCACTCATGGAAACTTCCGATGGTTACCTACACAATTTTTTTTTAATTTTTTTAGTTCTCGGTTAAGTTTTATTTTTTCTGTTTTTTATTTTTATTTTTTTTTATTTTACTTTTATTTATTGTTGTACGTTAGTAATGATCTTGTGCTGTCAATAATCTTGGAGGTTACTATATAAAACTACCATGCAAGGGTCGATATAATAGCATATCCTCAACCTCACAATTCTACCGAAATAAGGAAATTTTTCCCCATATGGTGTGCACAAGTCTAATTTTTTGAAATTTTCAAAGCCCGGCCAAATGGTTCGACAGTATTACGTAATTAGTAAACAACTGTGATTCCACTACATATTCCCAGTCTCACCTCCATAAAAAAGTTATTCCAACACAAATGCCTGGTGTGGTATAAGTTATCAGTTTTCAAAACTGGTGGAATACGAATTTAATTTAAATTATTCAACTTACCGCACATGTCTAAAAATGACCAAAAAACAAAACCTTAATTTAGGAAAACCAGAATTCCGAAACTTTTGGAACATTACGTTACATTCAAAAAATACGAATTCAACCATTCGAGTCATCTTGGATGAATTTGAAATATTGAATTCAATCAATTCTCGTAATGAATGATGACCTTGACATAAAAATAAATCATAAAACAAAAAAAATCATGTATTTATGGTGCATAGGTGAATCATTGAATACAAAATGTAGCATTCTTGTTGTAATCGCAACAGGTACTTCTTGATAATTAATTCAGTACAAATTAACAACAATCTGGTTATAAAAAATAGAAATGAACCATGAAACTTATAATACATTAGATAGTAGACTGTAAGCGCAATGTGGTATCTCCGTGGTATCGCAACACCGTGGTATCTCTTTTTTGAGTTACGATAAGGAAGAGGTTACGATACCACCTCTCACTTTGTGCACCCTAAATCCCAAACTTCGATGCGATGCTACATTTCTCTTAACTTTAGATTAAAAAGTAAGTAAAACAAAGAAAATCAAAACAAGGATTTTTTGAAATAAAGAAGGAACAGTGATAGAATTCTTGGATTTTGAGAGAACGGGACTAAAAGCAATATGATGGGAAATACAACAATAAGATACCACTGACGTATCGGAAGGCTTTTTACGGACGATACCACACCGTATCCTCCTCTGGTATCTTAACTCCAAAAGTGGGTGGAGCGAGTGTTATTGAGATACCACGGAGTTGCGATACCACGGAGATACCACATTGCACATACAGTCTATTATAAGGCAACGCAGGAAGACTCAAGGTAAACAAGCTAAGACTAAGACGAAGACCCAAGGTAAACAACGCAGGAAGACTCAAGGTAGACTGAATGAATCTTACAACCTAACTAATTACAATCTCTTCTTTTTTGCTCTGTTACTCTTCCAATTTCGTGAAATCTTTATTTCACTTTTTGTTTACCTTAATTATCAGAACTCTGGATTTAATTATTATAAAACTCACTGGACATATTAAAAATAGTAATTATACATAAAGTACGATGTCGAAAAGTCATATTGCATAATTTGACCTTCCAAAAAGCTCTGTTCATTCATGCAGAGTATCTTTCTGAAAAACTGTTGATAAGGAATGAATAGGTTCGTTCGTTCGTGAATTAAGTGCGTTTAGTCATTTCACATAGACAAGAAGCTTACTACACAGAATTTTTATCAATGGTGAACCAAGAATACTCAAATGGAACTCAAAGCTTCTAAAGGATCTGTATTGTTGGAGCAGGGTAAGATTTTAACCATTTTCAATACAATATAATGAAAAGATATTTGTTAAATTTGGTATATCTTCTGTAAGATTTTCAGGTATTCTGGCTGGAGTCAAATTGAAAACTGAATTGGGGTTGTCGAATTACATAATATTCGATGAAAACGCTGAAGTCGGTGGGACATGGTTTGTGAATACGTATCCGGGGTAAAGTTAGCCTTTCGAACAGAGAATTGTTAATTATTGCAATTAATTTTTATTAATTTACATAGATGTGCGTGCGACATTGAATCACACCTGTACTCCTATTCATTTGAACCAAATCCTTGTAAGTTCTGATTAAGAAAGGGACATATGCTATGAAAATTATGGACTTAAGAACAAAACTATTCAAGAATAATTTCTTTTTAATATTTCAAAGATTGGTCATACAATTACTCCCCTCAAGAAGAAATTTGGCAGTACTTGAACGGTGTAGCAAAAAAGTATGAACTGTACAAAAACATCAAATTTAATTCGCTAGTTAAGAGTCAGGTCTGGGATGAGTATGAAAGTAAATGGAGAGTGCAAGTTTAGAACAAATTGGATATGACGACGGAAGAATTACTTTTCGACCTTGTGTAAGTGTATTTAAACTTAAAGGTTCACAAAAACATCAAGCGTATACAATGGAAGATTAAAAAAAATATTTTTTCCAGAATAAGTTCCCCAGGAGCCCTCCGAGTGCCAAATATTCCAGAAGAATTTAAAGCTTTCAAAGGTCCGATGGTTTACACTGGTGTTTGGGATTCTTCGACAAAACGGGAGGATAAAATTGTAGCAGTGATCGGAAGCGGATCCTCTGCAATTCAATTGATCCCAGAGTTGGCATCTAAAGCTAAAGAATTACACTGTTATCAACGGAAGCCAGCTTGGGTTATTCCACGGCGACAATTCAAATTTCCTAAATTGGTTCAGAATCTCTTCGCATACGTTCCATTAATAATGCTTCTCTACCGGTGGTTCATCTTTATGGCTCATGAGTTTATCTATCCTGTATTTCTTCATGCAACGAGATTAGGCAAACTCGGTAAGTTTCGGCAAAGATTTTAAATTAAAATAACACCATCATTGATTAATTTGTGATTATAGTAACCTGGTATAGTAAGAGGCATACTAAGAAACAAATTCCAAATGACGATAAACTGCGAGAAGATCTTACACCAGACTATCGACTAGGATGCAAGAGAATAATTGTGTCCAATAAATATTTTCCAGCGATGCAACTTTCGAACGTCAAACTTCACAGAGACCCAATCACCCAGGTCAAGCCTCATTCCCTTGTCACTAAAAATGGAGAACAAAATGTTGACGTTTTAGTTCTTGGCACTGGATTTCTTGTTCAAGATTTTTTTGCTCCAATGGAAGTAATCGGGAAGTATGATGTGCTTAAAGCTTGGAAAACATTCAAACCGATTTCATATTTAGGAATCGCTGGCTCAGTGGCACCCAATCAATTTGTCTTGCTCGGACCAAATACCACTTAAACCATTCTAGTATTTTATAAGCAATTTACTAAAACAAATTTATTCACAGGGTTTAGGTCACAATACTGCAATTTTCATGATCGAATGTCAGATGAACTACGTAATCCAGATAATTACTGAAATGATTAAACGGAATGCCAAAGTTGTGGAAGTAAAGGAATCCGCAGAAAAGGAGTTCCATGATGACCTTGACAAGCAAATGAAAAAAACAGTGTGGGGTCATGAGAAATGTGGTTCATGGTATGCTGATAAACATGGACACATTACAGCAATCTGGCCATGGAGTTGTATTAACTACTGGAGAGCGACAAGGGTTGCGGATTTTACAAAGTTTGAATTTTATTAAATTGAAAATCAAAATTTTTATACTATTACGTTTTATACTATTCTCAAACCAACAATAACTTGCACTCCAATATGGCAATTCCAAGAGAAAACATGAGAATTTCAGTAGTGGAACAACAAGTGACTAACGGTCAATCATTGTAATACTTAGCTATTGTTTTTTATTTTTCTAATTTTTATTTGGTGAATGTCGCTAGGAACTCCAAATTTCAAACGTAAGTACAAAAAACACGAAACAGATTTGAACAGTGTAATCAAAAACTTTTTAAATGTTTTATCCAAGGTTTAAAAAAATATTGAAAAATATTGGAACGATAAAAAAAATAAATTTAAATGATTTCCTTGTTCAAATATCATATGTAAATACGATTAGAGCTCAATTATCTTGTGTAAGTGTTACAAAACTTGATACAGGAGATGAGATGCAAGATATTTGAAATAAAACGAAATGAATTAATCTGATAAATATCGCACTTGAGTAAATTAATTTTTGGATTAGAAATCTGTCTTGCTTTGTGTCATAAAATTGAATCGATGTAGAACAATTAGTCAAGACTTGTGTGTTTATTTTCTGCAATAATTCTTTAGAACAATTAATAGAAACAAGTAGAGAAAAAAGAATTATTTCTGGGTAAAATCGGGCAGAGTTACGGACTGTGAAATATTGCCCATTTGGCTCTACTTTTATAGGGTTCATTTGGAAAGTACTTAGGTTAAATTTAGTTGAGACTAAACTAAGTTTAACAAATAATCTATCAACATTTGGACTTAAAGTCATGAACAAACAGTGTGAAAGGGACGATTACTCATAGGGATTATGGTGACTCATTTCTTCGTCCAAAAGTTCAAAGAAGTCGTGATTGTGAGTAATCACTTCTTCTTACACTATCCCCCAATCTCGACTACTTCAGCCGTTCCTAGAAATAAGTCCCGATCCCCCTGTGTTTTCTTGTACAGTACAGATGGCTCTGCTGTATTTGGAATTGCCACTTTTCTACGGTAGAAAAAATAAATCAAAATTAATAATGCCGAGAACACAATCCCTAATGTAATTGTCATCACGATGAACCAAAGGAAGTAGACATCAATTTGGATTTCTGACATCTTAATTGCTGGATTTTCAGTAGAGGGTCCCAATACAATCTCGTCTAGATGTACTTTTGGCTGTAGAAACAAGTTTGCTTTTAGGGTCCAGACTGGATCAATCTCCTCCTGATGGTCTAGCTTGTATTCCTCTCCGTGATAGCGTAGTCCATTGATATCAAAATCTGACTTCTGTGGAAGAATGAACGTATGGTTTGGACACGAATGTGTGATTCTGCTTACGGTGATATTACTACCAGCGCAATAGATGTATATACTTCCATGGTAGGGTTTTAGCTGAATAAAGTCCCTAACGTCGTTCAAGTGTCGTGGCTTACAGTGATCTATTCCGAAATATTTTGTGCTTTCTGGTAGGTTGGAGGCCTTCTTGCACTCGTTCGATGGAGAGAGGATGAGATTTGTGTATCGTATGTTCACGGAATACACACAGTCTTCGACCTTGGAAATGATAATATTGTGCGGTCCTGTGTACTTGACAACACAGGTCTGGTTATTTGTTTGGTGGATCATATCAAACGGGCCAGCTTCCAAAAGTTGTAGTGTTGAGTTGAGGATGGGTGAGGTGAAATCCATATAGACCATTGATGTGTCGTATGAAAGTCGACAACGTTTTGCTGTGGCAAACTGCATTGGACAGGAGGTGCCACATGGTAGAGTGTAGTTGATGAAGTCAAAAAATGGTGCGTGGAGCCTTCCATCTTCCCACGCTATGTGAGCGGCTTTTACGATCTGCTGGCCTTGAGATAACCTTGTGGTGATGTAAGAAATTGCATACATTGCTCCAGATTGAGAGTTTTTCAGTTTCTCAAAATCTTCTTTCACCTTTTTAACCGTTGAGTCTAGGGTGATGAAACGGTTGGTGAGGGATTTAAGTTCTTGATTTAATTCAGCTATCCCCTGCTGTGCTAGATCTAACCTTTTTTCAGCTTCTTCCAGTTTAACTACTTGCTCATCAAATTCTTCTCTCAAACTATTTACTCTTGAGAGTGCGACTCCTGCTGTCACCTGTGCAGAAATCCCAAGTCCTACTGCGGCGATTATTGTGACTATCAGAATGGCAAGCGCAGTAAAAATGAATCGTTTGTTTCTGCTCTGAATTTCAGTGAAACTTCCTCGAGGACACATCTGTTCCATCTCTTTGAGAAAATAGTCATCATATAGTTCCTCACAGCGTTGACGAGTAGTCTGGAGTAGATCTGAGTGTATGTTTTCTGTTGTGAGGATCTCGCAAGGGCTCTTGAACTTGATAATTAAATAAAAATGATTAAATCCAGATGTGATTGGGATTTTGCTGTTCCTCCAAATAATTGGTTGATGATTAACTGTCGACAAAGCAGAAGAATAGCCTGTGAAGTAAAGTAGTAAAATGGATAGAGTGAGCAGCATTCGATGACTAGTTCCTGATCGCGGTTTTGTGCTGGGCAATGGACAGGGAATTTCATCTTCTTCCCTTTTAGTCATCTGTAATTTCTCAACCATTGATTCGTGATGAGACTTCATGAGTGGCTTTGTCAAAATGTCAGCTAGTTGTTCCCCTGATGGTACATAGTTTGTCTTTATCTTTCCTGCTGCTTGTAGCTCTCTAATATAGTGGTAACGGACATCTATGTGTTTAGATCTTTTGTGAAATTCAGGGTTGGTAGACAATTTAATGGCGCTTTGGTTGTCCACCCTGATTTCTGTAGCATTCGTAGTTTCTACTCCTAGTTCTTCCAGATGGTGCTGTAGCCAGACAGCTTCATGAGCAGCTGACGTGATTGCGATATATTCCGCCTCAGTTGATGAACAGGAAACGATTGGTTGTTTGTTGCTCGACCAGCTGACCAAATTTGGACCTAAAAAGAAAGTGAAACCACTCGTCGACTTTCGATCAATTTTATCCCCGGCATAGTCAGAGTCTGAGTATCCCGTCAAAGATAGGTCATTTGACTTGCTGTAGCACAATCCTAAATGCTTTGTTCCTTTGGGATATCTAAGTACCTTCTTAGCAGCAATCCAGTGGGTTTCATCATAAGCATTAATAAATTGAGAAAGCTTTGATACTGCAAATGCTATGTCCGGTCTTGTTAATCTTGCCAAGAATAGGAGAGATCCAACCAGTTGACGATATGGGACATCTTCATTCACATATTCGGCTGGAAGAAGTTCCAAGTTCTGTTGCATGGGGACTGTGACTGTATTTGAACTGGTCATGAAACTCTTCTCTAATATCGTGTCAATGTAAGATGTCTGTCCAAGGTGAAGGCTTCCATCGTTTTGTGTTCTTATTTCGATCCCAACAAAGCACTTCAGTTCACTAACAGTAATTTCAAAACGTGCCTGCAAGAGGGCAACGAGCCTTTGTGTTTCCTCTTCTGTAGGTGCTAGAAGTAAGAGGTCGTCTACGTAGACAACAAGAAAATTCGGATTCTCGTTCTGTTCTACAAAGACACAAGGGTCGCTTGATGTTTCAAAGAAGTTGTTTTTGTTCAGAAATTCAGTCAACAAGCTGAACCAGCATCTGGGAGATTGTTTTAACCCATAGAGGCTTTTCTGTAGAAGACAAACAAGGTTATTTGCTTGCTCATATTTGGGGTTGCTTCATGTAGACTACTTTGTCCAGTTCACCATGGAGGAATGCTGTTTTGATGTCACATTGACACATGTGATAGCTTCTATTGACAGCAAGAGCTAGGAGAAGACGTATTGACTCGTACCTACAGACTGAAGCATATGTCTCGTCGTAATCCACGCCATATTGTTGCCTGTAACCTCTGATGACGATTCGGGCTTTGAATCTTTTGACTGACTTATCCAAGTCGCGTTTGATTTTAAATACCCATCGAGAATCCAACAGCTTAGCTTTCTTAGGGCACGGAACCAGTATCCAGGATTGATTATCTTTATAACTTTTCATTTCGTCATCCATNACCAGTATCCAGGATTGATTATCTTTATGACTTTTCATTTCGTCATCCATGGCTTTTATCCATTCTTGTGCTTGTTCTGATTCCATAGCATCAACAATTGTGAGTGGTTCTTGTATGTTATCTGTGAGATGTACTTGATACCTAGCGGGAGGTATAATTAGTTTCCGGTCTCTGAGTGTCATACCATGTCTTTGTTGTTTTGTTACATCCGTTTCCTTATCGGTTTTGTCAAGTGACTCTTTGTCTTCATCAGAGCTTACTTCTGGAGTATTCGGTGGGTCATCCTCTGTACTGCAACTGTCAAGGCTAGAATCTGCACTCCCTGAAGTTTCCTGTGGTTTTTGTTCACTTTCTGTATTCTCATCAAAGGTGACGTTTCTGGCCACTATTATCCTTCGCCTTTCTGTGTCATAGAGACGATACTTGCTTGAGAAACCTTCGTATCCCATAAAAATGTATTGTTTAGCTTTTGGTTCCCAAACACGTCTTAGTTGATGTGTGACATGGGCATAGGCTTTGGATCCAAATATCTTCAAATGTCCAAGATAAGGTTTCCTTTTGAGTATTTTCTCGAAAGCGGTAACTTCAGGACTCTGTTTGTCTAGCACACGGTTATGCACATAGACAGATGTCGCAACTGCTTCTGCCCATAGGAACTCCGGAACATTAGCTTGCTGCATCATGGCCCTCGCAGTGTCTTTAATCGTCCTCATTTCTCTCTCAATTTTTCCATTTGATTGCGGACAATAAGCCGCTGATGTCTCGTGCACTATCCCCTTGTTTTTGAAGAAAGTGGACAACTCTTCGTTGACAAATTCCGTTCCGTTGTCGGTGCGAACCGTCTTTAACTTGATGCCAGTTTGTGTTTCCATGAAATTTGTGTAATCTTTACACCACATACACCCAGCTACTTGAGATTTGTTCTGCAAAAAATATATTACTCGAAAACCACAAGAATCATCGTTCACTAGTAGAAAATAGTTGGCTCCCCCGAGAGACTCTACAGGAAATTTTCCTGCAACATCGGCGTGAGCCATTTCGCCTGGTTTCGTGTTTCTTCTTTCTTCAACAGGTGGGTATGGTTTCCTGGCTTGTTTCCCTTCTTGACAACTCTGACAGAAGTGATTCCCTTTCCACATGACCTTTTGGATGCCGTTTGCAGCTTTCTTTTTGTTTCCTGAATGTAGCTGATATTTATGTGAGTGCATCTCTCGTGCCATAGGCGCATCGTGGTAGAGTCTTCAGAAGAAGCTAGAGCTTTGATGCTAGGCTGTTTGAATTTCATTATGTAGAGGCTCTCCGAAGGGTAGGCAATTGGTCCGAGCTCTCCACATTCGTTGAAGAACTTGGTGTCCTCTGCCGTACGGATGATTGTGTAGCCTTTCTTGGCCATGACTGCCTCTGAAAACAAATTCGCAGAACCTGGTATATGTAGCGCATCTTTGACTGTGCACTCAACCCAATTTTCATCTATGTAAGCAAGGATTCTAACATCACCTTCTCCTACAGCTTGGATTGGTTTACCATCAGTCAAGTAAATTGGTATTGACTTCTGGAATTCTTTGTAGGTAATGAACCAATCCTTATTACCGCAAACGTGGGAGCTAGCTCCAGAATCACTGTACCAGATGTGACAATCTTCAGCTGATTCTAGAGCCATGAAAGCCCTTCGAGAATCCGTTGGGTGTTTCCCAGTATGGTTTTGTAACTTCGGGTTTGCCTGATGCATATTGGGTACCACGTTGTTGGGCTTAGTTCTGCATTCTCGTGCCCAATGCCCACGCCTTCCACACGCATTGCAGTTTGAATTCTTTTTCATTTGTTCTAATTTCTTACGTCTGTCTTCTGGATCATCTTTCTTCTGTCGCGTGTAGCTAGTAGACGGTGTTGTGTTGTAAACCTTTGCAACACTCTGTTCTTTTGCAGATGATGTAGCTTGNTATGGTTTTGTAACTTCGGGTTTGCCTGATGCATATTGGGTACCACGTTGTTGGGCTTAGTTCTGCATTCTCGGACCCAATGCCCACGCCTTCCACACGCATTGCAGTTTGAATTCTTTTTCATTTGTTCTAATTTCTTACATCTGTCTTCTGGATCATCTTTCTTCTGTCGCGTGTAGCTAGTAGACGATGTTGTGTTGTAAACCTTTGCAACACTCTGTTCTTTTGCAGATGATGTAGCTTGGTCAATCTCCAGATCTTCCTTCCGAAGTCTAGCAAGAAGCACTGGCATCTTCTGTTGTTCTTGACCTACACTGTCCCAGGTCTTCTTGAATGCTTCATATTTCGTAGGAAGTGAGGAAACAATCTTTGTAACTACTGTATCTTCATCAAGTGTCACGCCCATTTCTTTCAAACTTCGGGATAGTTGTTCCATCTCAGTAAAAGCAAGCACTAAACTCTGACCGGGCTTGACCCTGTAGTTGAGAAATGCAGAAAGAGTGTGTTGCTTATTGAGTGTAGAGNAACTCTGACCGGGCTTGACCCTGTAGTTGAGAAATGCAGAAAGAGTGTGTTGCTTATTGATTGTAGAGCTGTCCGAGTGAATATTTTTTAGGCGGTCGAAAATGTCTTTTGAGGTTTCACAATCATAGACATGATTGGTGTTAATTGAATCTAAGGTAGGTACCAAGATATCTTTGGTATCTGGGCCTCTATATCTTTGTCATCCCATGTGGCAACTTCGGAAGTGGGTCTGAGAACCTTCCCACTAACTATGNGCACTAAACTCTGACCGGGCTTGACCCTGTAGTTGAGAAATGCAGAAAGAGTGTGTTGCTTATTGAGTGTAGAGGTGTCCGAGTGAATACTTTTTAGGCGGTCGAAAATGTCTTTTGAGGTTTCGCAATCATAGACATGATTGTTGTTAATTGAATCTAAGGTAGGNCTTTTTAGGCGGTCGAAAATGTCTTTTGAGGTTTCGCAATCATAGACATGATTGTTGTTAATTGAATCTAAGGTAGGTACCAAGATAGCCTGGGCCTCTATATCTTTGTCATCCCATGTGGCAACTTCGGAAGTGGCTCTGAGAACCTTCCCACTAACTATGTCCCATAGCTTTGCGGATTTCAGAATAAGCGTGATCTGAAGCCTCCACTGTTGGTAGTTCACATTGGTCAACTTGAGCACATGGGTTGTGTCCACTTTTCTTACAGTGGCCATGTTTGTTATAGTCAGATGTGAAAAAAATTTGGTTGCCGTCACACAGTTAACTATTTGTACTTATGCACTAGCCTTTAGTTTCCGTTAGCCTAGTTAGGAGACCCCGCACACAGGGAAGCCGAATTCAAAACACCGTTTGGGTGCAGCTGTCTGAATCCCCGTGCTTGAGTCCTACCCTAATTTAGGAATTGGTCACTGGGAGTGCTCGTACTATAATCAACTTTCGTAATAGAAACTTCGTAGTAGCTCACAGAGTGAAAGAGAAGGAGAGTGTGAAAATGAAGTAAGAGGGTTTTTCTATAGCTTTAAAGAAAATAATATTTATTTTTTTTTACTTAACCTCTGAGTGGCGATCTGATTAATAATTTGCTGATTCCAACTTTGAATACAAAAAATGTCACTTTTCTCTTCACCTCTCACCAGCAGTTGACCTCTGATGATTTGCTGTAGACCTCTGGTCTGACACTANTTAACCTCTGAGTGGCGATCTGATTAATAATTGCTGATTCCAACTTTGAATACAAAAGATGTCACTTTTCTCTTCACCTCTCACCAGCAGTTGACCTCTGATGATTTGCTGTAGCACCGTGATATACTGTTGATCTCTGGTTTGCTGTAAGACTGGTCTGCTATAGACCTCTGGTCTGACACTAGCACTGTAATATTCAGACAACTGTACTCTTTGTTACTCTGCTTTTGCACTATTGCGTTAAGTCACAACTTTTATCTGGTTTTTACTGTCTTCGGCTGTTTAGAAGTCTTGGATCCTCCGTCTGTTTCCCTTTAGACTCAATTTTACTTTCAACTCTTGATGTAATGTAAATGGTTAATTCGCACTTTACCTCAAAACTGCGTTTCTTCACTAATTTGAAGTATTAAGAAAATAACTAAACTGACTGACTTCTTTGTTCGACAAATAACCACGCTCTGCTACCATGTCATAAAATTGAATCGATGTAGAACAATTAGTCAAGACTTGTGTGTTTATTTTCTGCAATAATTCTTTAGAACAATTAATAGAAACAAGTAGAGAAAAAAGAATTATTTCTTGGTAAAATCGGGCAGAGTTACGGACTGTGAAATATTGCCCATTTTACTCTACGTTTATAGGGTTCATTTGGAAAGTACTTAGGTTAAATTTAGTTGAGACTAAACTAAGTTTAACAAATAATCTATTAACATTTGGACTTAAAGTCATGAACAAACAGTGTGAAAGGGACGATTACTCATAGGGATTATGGTGAATCATTTCTTCGTCCAAAAGTTCAAAGAAGTCGTGATTGTGAGTAATCACTTCTTCTTACACTTTGTATACTTGCGTTTGAGATTTGGAGTATCGAACGACATTCTCCAAATAAAATTAGAACAATCAAACACGATAACTAAGTATTACAATGAATAAACGAATTTGTATTGATAAACAAAAAAAAAATTATATTCAATTTTTTTACATGTTGTCTAGCCCTTCTTCGGGCCCGTTAGTCACTTGTTCCGGTACTGAAATTCTCATGTTTCCTCTTGGAACTGCCATATTGGAGTGCAAATTATTATTGGTTTGATAATATTGATTTTTTAGTGTTAAAGTTAATGACCCTTTGTATCGATTCAAATCGTAGTTTTCATTTTATTTTTGCATAAGTAATCTCTCAATCATTTATTTAATATGAATCGTCGTGTTTTCACTCAAAATGTTCCATTTATCGGTTCTGGAGACAAATTTAGTCGATTACATTTAAGTTGTTTAACTTTAGAATGCAATAATCCACGGTTAGTCGAGGGTTTGGCTCAATTGGGGCGACTTAGAGCAGATTTCAAAATTGGTTTTGGCTTTTTTTAATTTCTGAAAAAAAAATACAATTGTAAAAGTAGGAGTTAAAAAGTAAGAAAACCCATTACAAATTATGGTGCCCAAATTCTGAAATTTCTTCAATAGAAAGTTCTAAAATCCAATTTCAAATCTTTCGCCGCAGGGCAAAAAGTACACGGTAGCTCGAATTCTGACAAAATGCACAGAGGAATTGACATTTGGAATTCCAATTTTTATTCTGAAGCGTGACGTTAAAAAAAGTTTGACTAATAACAAAAAATTGAAATCTCTAATACTGAAGTTTGGTAGAAGCATAGAGACTAGGTGATTGTGAAGTAATCATTACTGCAAGAAATAAAGTGATTCTTATACGCTAACTAGTCCCTCAACTGGTGTAGCACCAAAATTGGCCATTATGGAATTTGGTAAAATAAAACCAACCATTGCCTTGGTTTGAGCTTTGTGAACGAAGATTTATACTACGTAAGACTTAAGGTAATTAAAATTCACTTTTATCAGATATTTGAGTGAATTTTGAAAAACATATGACTCGCGAGTTATCGATTCTGTATTTCAGAGTTTGGTGATTTGTATTTATACTCTTTCTAAAGAAATTATTATGTCAACTTTGTTTATCAATCATGACTCGTGAACAAGGTCGGATAATTACACACAATTATAATTCAATTAGACATTAGATTTATAAATTGTACACAATTACAATTATTTGTCTAATGTAAGCTATATCTGAATTATGTAATCGATTACAACTAATTGTATTTGAGTAATTTAATAGAAACCGCTTATAATGTGACTAATTCAACAAATTTTATTTCTAGTGGGGATTAATGACAATTTCTATTATTGCATAATTAAATTAATCTATATTTATTGTAGACAAAAGTCAACTTTTACATATTATTACACTATTTAGTAACCTTGTTCTACAAGGAGTTTTCGGAAAATCACAATGGAAGTTTAGTGCTCTGAGAGGCAATGTGTAATTAACGCAGGTTAAATTATTCAATTACACAGAATTAAAGTTAGTGCTGTAATATAATGCATTACATTATAATTACTTAGTTTTGAATATAATTGAATTACCATTTCCATTACGTAATGTGTAATGGTAAATGGAATTGAACTAAAAGTAATTGGAATTGTTCCGATCACTGTTCGTGAGTCAGTTATGTCACTTAAGTCAGGAATAGCCATCTGGAGAGAGATGACTCAATGAGTCATGTTGTTTAGTTCATGCCATTTTGAATTGTATAGTCATAAAGTCAAGGAAATCAAATGTACCACATGTTGACATAGTCAATACTGATATGCCGTTCCGCGTCCTTTGGTCACACGCAAGTTTGCCACAGAATATTCGTCATAAAATATTCGTCACATATTATTCTTCACCTGGAAAGTTTGTCACACGAAATATTCGTCACAGAGAGTATTCGTCATAGAAATTTTATGAAGCTGACCATTCTATATAAAAAGCTCTGCGGGGAAAGAAAGTCAGCTTACAGAAATCAACTGGAAAATAAAAATTTACAAGTCCACAACAAGTAATGAGTTCTGGTGCTAGACAAGAATTCGTAGTCTGATGATGACTTTGGCTTTTTGCTCAAGTGTCCATGCACGGGAGATATTCTTAGCTCAAGGTTTCTTTCTCTTTAGCAACAAATTGACAAAAAAGCTTGACTTTTTTTGATGCATAACTTTCGAACAAACAGAATCCAATTGTTTCAGATATAAATAGTAATTCATATATCTGGTACTCTGTACAACTAATTTTTAGTTATTTTACACAAAAAAAATTCCCTACGCTATTTAGTTTATAATATTATAATAAATAAAATTAACTTAATACACTTTATACAGGATGTTTAACATTTTTTTGCACCCTAAAAAGCATGACGTCATTTTTTCACACTCTTTTGCTGACAACAGTATAGGTTGGGAGGAGCTACGATGAAATTGGAGAAAGAGGGTGCAAAAAAAGATTAAACACCCTGTACATAATACAACAACCCTACAGTAACCCATTCCCGTGAATCACCAGCTCCTGTATTTAACAAGAATATTTGTGCCATTAAATTTTTTTAATACAACCCGCACCCCGTTTATAACTTGCACCCAAATTTCGCCTGATTTGAGCTAACAAATCATTTAAAACTAATCCGGTAAGAACAAAAGGTCTATGATGGATTCACCAGCAATAGATCACGGAAGACATACACAGCTAGTAAGAAACTTGAAGTAAGGTTTCTAACAACGTAATTTGGTAAATTGTCTTATTATATCATTTATAATAGTTACTGTATAGTAGGTTGTAGCCAATGCAATGCGAATTCCAAATTTTAAGTCTACCAATAGAAGATTAATAAACGAAATGGTCTCACTTTACCCTGTAAAATTTTGAATTATATTAGGTTAAATTGCAAATGTTCCCCCAAACAGTGAGGAATAACATCCGATTCAGTGTGTTTTCTATAATCAGTCACTACCTTGTCGGTCAAGCAGTACAGACATCATTAATCAGCAGCCACTCGTCCTTTCTAATGTTCATAGAAACACTGATTGACAGGGTCTACCACATATGAAGTATGCAATGTCTGATAACACAGTTATTTATTCAGATCGACAGTTGATGTATTTCCGCTTGTTCCTAATTTGTCAATTGATTTACGAATGTTTTTGTTGCTCATGGTAGTTCTTTCTGACTTAAATCACATCTGCTAAATTTTGTTTCCTTAATTAGTTCAAACATAATTCTATACGTTTTATAAGCGAGAATCCTGCTTATTACTAAAAAAAGTATTTTGTTCAAATTTGTCTGATAATCGTTGGATATATCATTTATGTACTAATTTTTCCTTGTTCAATACTAAATAAGTATATTGTCAAGATTAGCCTATATTTTTACAAGAATCCCGAAAGTGGCATTCTCAATTTCTCGAGCATTAATGAAAACAGAAAATGATTTTTTGTGTTATGTGTACATAATGTTAAAGAATTTTCTAAATTGACAAATATAAGGAAACTGAGCGACTCTATCAAAAACAATGGGGATCTTCCCATTCACTTCTTAAAATTCTAATACATATTAGAATTGAAAATTCTGAAAGGCCTTTTAGAATGCTAAGAGACTGGCGTCACTTTTGAGCTTTTTGTTTGGCTCTCATTTCTAAAAACCTCTCAGCGTTCTAACAAGCTCAGAAGCCTATTTCACAACTTCACTTTTCAGTTTCTAAGATTTAAATAAAATAGATCCAATAATCTGAGAAGCAATTTCTAATAAAATTAAAAAATTATACCTCCCATTTTCAATTCTAATAAATCTCATAATTCTAAATTCTGAAAAGTATCATAACTCTAAGAAGCGAATGGGAAGAGCCGCAATGATGTTTTGTTATTTTTCACAACAGGACGGCAAACCCAGTAAATTGTGAATCTTTATAAGTCACATTTAGATCCTTCTGAAATTCTGAGTTTGATAAAACTTAACTTTTTTTTGAAGAAAGTTTGAGTAGATAAAAAACATTGTAATAGGTATAACCTTTTCTCAAAAATAGTCAAAACTAATCTGGAAACAATGGTAAGATTAAACAATTACTTGTTCTTTCAAAATTATAATCAAATTTAGATTATCATAATTAGTTTGCCAAATCAAAAAAACCTCTTCAAAGTTATCTTGCTATTTGGTTTCACACGGATCAAAGGCTACAATCCATGTGCAAATCAAGCTCCAACTACCAGGATGGTATTCCAAAACTTTTCGAATTTTCGACAGACGGATTCGAGGATCTAGTTTTTCAACTTTTGATGCTTAATTTTACCATCTCAGTTACAATCATCGACGGATGCAAGTACTTCATCAACTGTAACTACCACCCAGCAAAAAATATGTGGTTACCCTAAAAAGTTATAAGTTGCGGAAAACTTCATAATAGGACGGTGGACCCTGTATTGGATGTCTGCATCCAAACTTATTTGCAACACCACTTTTAAACTATTAGTTTGTTTGGCGTTTTGGATAATGTTATAGCTGAAGAAATAGACATCATTAATTTGATGTATGTCACTAATCTAACTTTGAATTACCCTCTCCGTGAAAAATTCTCAATATAGCTGCAAAGGTACTCCGCGATTTGATTTGAGGTGAAGTTTTGTGTGGAATTTAGACTTCTCTATGACTCTGCCTCCAGATCTTCCACTCGGACTATTACTCTAACCACCAGGGAATCAATTCATTAACTTACCTAGAGGTATCTATATTCACCCCGAGTCCAAATATACCGAGCATACCCAAGCAAAACCCAAAAATTATTCCTTATTCAGTAAAGGGGTTGAGAAAATACTGCTTATCTAAACCTTAAGGTAAGCTAGGTTACCTCTTGGCTGTGTAGTCCGTGAGAAAAGTGTATGGAAGGAGTTCACGTCATACAAGAAGTCATTTGTGTATGGGTTGTGAGTGGAAGATGTGGGGTTGTGGGATTTGTAGAATTTTTTTTTATTCTCTTTATTACAAAAAAAAAATATTTATAATCCTTAATTTTTAAAATATACGAATCAATTTGAAAGTTTTAGTGATAATTAATCAATGGTTTTCTGGAGTCGAATTAACCGTTAGAGGTAAGCATCTATTCGCTTAATATTTTATACTATTAATTCAACTAAAACTTTTGAAGTTCAAACTGAAAGAAATCACTTAGGTAAACCAAGAATTTTGAGTAGATCAAGTCACTTGTTCTACTCGAAATTATGTTGACCTGAGTGATTCCGTTCTCCTAAAATGTCACATTTTACTTTTTCGCAAAATATTAAATACTAATTGTATTCAACATTCGCTAATGGGTAATTCTTTCTGAACTATTCTTTTTTAATGTTTCGGGCATGGGCACTTTATTTATAAACTTGCCGAACAAAAGGTAAATCCCACCCCTCCACCAACCCACTCTTCTCCACGAATCAAAAAGTAAATAATTGTGAACTCACTATTAGTAAGTGCTCAGGATACCTGGTTAGACCCCCGGAGGTACCTCGCTCACGAGAAGTGAATAAAGTACAAAAATACAAAAGGAATTTCGCTTTACTTTGAGCTAGTGTCCTCCATGACTTTGACTCGCATGACTTTGAGTCTCATGATTGAGTCACATTGACTGACTCTCAAGGTTTTTGGGGATCAGGAGTCATTTGATGGACTTGACTCCTTTGTGCTAATTAATTAAATTATATATGATTTCATAACTTGCTATTTTAATAATATGAATGCATTGGTACTTAGCATCCATCAAGCATCATAAATATGTTTCTTTGAAATCATTACCGCTATGCCTATATCGAATTACCGGGAGCGAAATTAAAAATCTAAAAAATATGGTATTTTTAAAGTATGAATGCATTGGTATAAACCTGCAAACAACAAAGCATTTTTTTAAATTATTACCGCTATGTTAATATCGATTTACCGGGAGCAGAGTTACAAACTCAAAAATTTGTTATTATAATGATATGAATGCATTGTTACATAATTGATATCAATCTTAACCACATATTTCAATTTATTACCGCTATGCCAATATTGATTTATCGGGAGCAGAATTACAAATCTCAAAAATTTGTTATTCTAAGGATATGAATATATTGTTGCATAAATGATATCAATCATAACCAAATTTATTTTAATTTATTACCTCTATGCTAATATCGATTTACCGGGAGCAGAATTACTAACCTCAAAAATTTGTTATTCTAATGATATGAATGCATTGTTACATAAATGACATCAATCATAACCACATTTATTTCTATTTATTACCGCTATGCCAACATCGGTTTACCGGGAGCAGAATCACAAATCTCAAGAATATGCTATTCCGATGATATAAATACATTGGAACATAGCAACCTTCAATGAAACAAGTTTCTTTTAAATTATTACCGCTATGCCAATATCAAATTACCGGGAGCGAAATTTCAAACCTCAAAAATTTGACGATGAGTGTGTACTTTGTAAAATTTACATCAGGCCTTCAAATTGTTTACTCAAGTTATAATCAATCAAATAATTAATATTAAAAACTCCTTGTTACATTAAAAATTTGAATGAGAAACCAGTAGGATTTTGATGGCAGCTATGTACCAATTCATACATATCATCCGAATAGCAAATTATTGAAGGTAAAAATTCTGCTCCCGGTAATTTGTATTGACATAGCGGTAAAAATTCAAATAAATGTTTGTGTTTGTTTGCAATTATGTACCAATGCATTTATATCATTATAGTACCAAAATTTTGAAGATTGTATTTCCGCTCTCGGTAATTCGATATTTGCATAGCGGTATAAAATTCAAAAAAGTTTGTTTATGTTTGGTGGAATCTACGTACTAATGTATTCATATCATTAACACACCAAATTTAGGGGGTTTGTAAATTACGCTCCGAACAGTTCGATATTAGCAAAGCGGTAATAAGTTCAAATAAATATATGGTTGTGTTTTGTCTTCTATGTACAAATAAATTCATATCATTAGAATATCAAATTTTGAAGGTTTGCAA